>CM075203.1:2785000-3167500 GCA_037577475.1 Chaunax sp. Z400 | reverse complement strand
GTGCTAATTACTTAAGCACAATGCTTACTAAATTTACTTGCAGCCTTACCTTTTGCTTTTGTGTCAGCAGTGGTGTACATTTTGGAGCCCTGATATAAATTTAGGCTTTAACAGAAAAAAAAATAAAAGTGCGACTCTACTGCAAACGTAAGTCTATGAAGGTTGGCATCGGGTTTTATCAGCATGTAATTTGTAAATGTGTCTCTTATGGGGGATTCTGTTAAGAGGGTTGAATATTTTTGAGATTGCAGTAGTCAGTAAAAGTAGAATTTTGTGTTGAATGTGGGAAAAAAAAATATTTAAATGTCAAATCAAGTTCTGGCTAATAAGGATGAAGCTGGGCTGAGCGATGGAAGATGATTTTCTGAAGGTCTCAAACTGTCATAAATTTAAAATTCTTACACTCTTATTTTATTGAACTTGTCCCCAACATATATTAATCTGACAGTCTAGCAGGGAAACGTCAATCAATCACAGTCTGTGCACCCACACAGTCTTGAGTCCTGATCAGCCTGAATAATTGAGAATATCTGCGAGGCAGTGAGCGATCCCCACCCCTAATGGCTTTAGTAGCCTTTAATTGTGGCTTCCATTTTTCACAAAGCTGTTGATCTGAAGGTCGTCTATTTCTATACAGCCTTGAATCCCAATGCAAGCTATTAAAATAAATATTTCTTAGCTGATGACTAATTTATTCATATTTCACTGAAATCGAACTATGAGCATTCAACAGTTCAGAACCTCAAAAAAGAAATCTAGATTCATGAGTGCACATAAAGATGACAGTCTTCTCCTCAATGAGGAGGCTGGATGCTCCTTATTCTGGCAAGCTGAGGCTGAAGGAGGAGAAAAAAAAATGTACTGGCGGGGGGGGGGGGGGAGAAACACCCCCGACCCCCACGGCTTTAATTTAGTCGCCTGCAGCTCAGCGCTGAGATGGGTTTTGTGCTAACAACAGGAACAGGTGTCTCCACCTTTGCTCAGGCAGGAGTGAGAGGGTTCATCCTGGAAGGACCTCAGCATTCAGAATCAAAGCAGCTTTTCTTACGTCATCTATGTATGTAAAACCTGGAAGAGCATGAAGCATCGTTAAGTCATCTTGCTATATTACTGGAGGGAAAATCCAGCTTTTGATGAGGGAACTTCAAAACCAATACTATATATTATTACATTAATTACATGCATGACCTACAATTTTAAAATATTTCAAAGGGAGGCCAAACTGTCTCTGCAACCCTATTAATTGTGTTTTATGCACCTCAACACATAATTGGATAGAGTATAGGGAAGATACTCTGAATAGGGAGGTCGTCAGTCAGTTATCTTTAGAAATCCAAAAAGTGTGAAAAGGTTTCTGCTTTAATTTCGAATGAACACTTTGATTCATCCGAACTGACACAGAACGAGTGTCTCACACACCGAAGGACAGTTTAATCCATCCTCTGATGGATTCAACTGAGAAGGGAAAGTGAGAAAAGACAGAACTGACGGGCCAAAAGACTGAAAGTCTTCCACCTTTTGACAAAGAGCCCCGGCCTTACACTAAGACTGTGATTGTAGTGGAACGGAGGCCAGAGGCAGGGATTAGCGATCCTGTGTGGCCCAAGGTTCTGCTGTGGAAAAATGGCAGCTGCTCAGGAGCCGGACAAATGGAAAAGCTCTGAACAAGCAAAGCACATTTCAAGGTCTGGGAAGTAACCACATGTAGCTGAACAAGACTCTGCCAGAAAATACATGTCAACTTTCAGATGGTGAAATATTTGTTCATATATAATGAGTAACAATGCAGGGTTTCCCTCCGAAATGTGATCAAGTGTCCCGTCAGCATCTCGTCTTCTTTTAATCCAAAAAGTAAAGCGTTTGATGGATAACGAAATGATTTTTGAAATAACGTGACTGAGAAGGAGCCAAGAAAGAGAGCTGTGCCTCTTTTGAAAGACTTCATGGGGAAAGCAGTTTAGTTTTTAACCAGCTATTAAACTTAGGCTCTACTACGAAGCCGGATTTGTAGTTAGCGAGGTGACTTCAGGATTAAGCCTGGATTTTTAGAGCTACCACACAGGTTCACTTCTGACTGGGGTACGTTGCCATGCTAACCGGTGCTGCGCACACATATATCATCATCAAGATAACAGATGGAAACATTTTTAAAAAATGCAAACCTACTGTCCAATCAGTTCTGGAAAATGGCATTATCATTCATAGAGGATCCCAGATCCTGGTGTGCCTGGATGCTTTTGTGTATGACATCATCCGCAATAAAAGCCTTTTACTGATTCTACCTATAATATATGAAAATACAGCTTATTCTTTTTTGTATTTATTTTGATGTTGATACTTTGATGCCACTAGGGTTGCAGGTGAAAGAATAAGGCTAAAGCAACACATTCATTTAATGGAAAACACACATCTAATTATAATCAGATGTACTTGTGTCCAAATGATGGGGCGGTAAGCCTATTAATTCACACACTAACAGCCTGGTAGTTTTTACAGCTGCAGCTGTGTTGTGTTTAGCCTGGATTATGTGTCTAACCTCTTTGTATTTGTCTAATATTGTATTTATTTATTTGTAAAACATGCTGCTCCGCTGCCAGGAGACTGAACCATGTCTTCTACATTTTGGGTTGACTTTTCCTGGGTTTGGTTTGTTAGGTTAAGAAAAGCCACATAACAAAAACATATCCTGGGTTGATTGAAGCAACCGTCTAGTTTCCCTGCTTCGAGTCTGCATACAGGATTCATATGTCATGAGACAATCGGGACAAAATATGCTTTTTAAAGAGTCATTTGCAGCTGAAAAGAATTTCACTGAATTTTGGTCTCTAAATGAGGGCATTCCATTTTTTTTTCTTCCATTCAGTCATTTCAGCATAACAAATTAAAGAATTCAGAAAATCAAGGGAGGGACCCATGAGGCATTTTGCCACGAATCTAATGTCCTCCCAGGTCTCAAAAATGGAACGCTGGCCTCAAAAAACGCATCAAAACATGTGAGTTTAAGTAATTTAGATGACAAGGAATGATTATCACGTTCTCACAGAGGCACCAACATGTGATTCTTCAGAAGCAATTAAGACGAGCATTAAGGTATAGCAGCAGATGACATTCACGGTGGACGACGAAGCACGAAACGGACACTCGAGCGGAGCAGTGAGTGGGTTTCCAATGGCAGCCTGGGCATATTTAACCAGTGCTCACGCTACACCAGCTGAATGTTGAGCTGCTAAAGCAGAGCAGTCAGAGGTGCAGAGCCAGACAAAAAAAGGTAATTGGTGCTTTGGAGTCTTAACATACCTTTTGGCTTGTTAGGGATACAACTAAACATTCAAGCTTCAAGCTTCTGAAAACAATCAAAAGCTAAATTCCTCTTTTCGTTTTTGAACATTTTTCTAAATATTTGCTTTAATGAGCTGCTGTGGGGCAAGTCAGCAACGTGCTGTCTGTTTGAGGAACTCCGAGCGATGCAAATTACAGTCGGGAATGACAAAAAGAAAGGAGAAAAGTGTGCTTATTTAAAAGACTGACGCATGATCTGCTGTGATGACAAGCCCGAGTCTAATACTTTTTCCACAAATTAGAATTGTCTACAGCAGGTGTCATAACAACAAAACAGATAATTGCAGTGGATGATGTGTTACCTTAGTTCCTTTCCTTCAAAAACCAGCTTCACGTCATTGACAATGGTGGGAATGTACCTCAGTGCAGCCCCCTAGAGCAGAAAAAACAAAAACAAAACATTAGCAGAGCATTTTAAGCTCCAAATCAATTCTTATTGATTGATGCTTACATTTACCTGCTTCACCCCACATTATGTATAACAGTATTTTTCACATGTAGGGTAGGAACTGAGGGAGAATCGGCTTCTGACTGGGAATATTCAAGTGAATGAATCAACCCAGTTAGCTGATTATAGAGCAATCCATTAGTAATGGGAATGATTAAACTGAGCCGACACTTCCCTTCTCTGACTGGCGCTAAATGCCAGGCCAAGGTGGGTTGGGATGTTTATATAGCATCTGTGCAAATTAGCAGCAGTGCCAGTGTTTCTCATACAGGCTGATTAGCGGTACAGATGTAGCACACTGGGAGCTGCTGCAATAAACTGCTGTTACTGTGCATGGGTTATTTCTGAAAAATATCTGAAAGCAATGCTCAAATGAGGTTGTTAGGAAGGAAAATATTTAGTTAGCAACCTCAGCAAATGTAATGATGGGAAAGAAATTAGAGAGCATGTCTGAAGCATGTAATTCTGAACATCTGGATACTTTAATCTACTCTCATCTCAGCAGATATTTGTAGTCAGGGGTGGATCCAGGGGCGGGGCCAGAGGGGCACTGGCCCCAGCTGAAATCTGATTGGCCCCTGAAGTGCCCCTGTCCTGTCACTTGTCTGTCTTTGTTTTTTTCTGTTTGTTTACAACTTGAATACTTGACTGTGTCAAGTTTTTCTCCTCTAAACTGTTGTGTATGCTGTAAGTAAGTATTTATAAGTATTTTAATTTTTTAAAATTATTTTATGTATTACATAATTGGAAAAAAGTGTCTTATGTTTTATATTTATTTATGCATCCTAGTTTAAAATTCAATGATTGCTAAACTTTTTTGATGAACAAAATGTGCTTGAAAAAGGCACAATTTGCATAATATATTCAATTATGTGTGTCTTTACTAAAAGCTATGGAGCCAACAGCAAACAATGAATGACTGGTGAAATATTCTGTGTATACATCTTACTGAATAAGGAAATGTGCAGGAATGTTGGACATATAGTTGGCCCCTCTGTAAAAAAATGTGGCCCCTCATTTAGAAAAATTCTAGATCCGCCACTGTTTGTAGTGTTTTAATATGCTAACAGGAAGTTTCTTTCACTGTGTTCCCAGCAACGACTAGACTGCCACCTGTTGTGCGCGGATGTGTCCTGTGAAGTGAAGAATCACTCCGAGTCTCGGTGGAGTCTCACAGTCACCACAAGCATGCATTTAAAGGTTTTTGCCTGTATGTGTGTCAGTCTGTCCAGATGTTCATCAGGATCCACAGTCGAGGTATGATAGGACTGCTCATTAGCTTCCCACCTGTCACAGTGCTTTCACAAGGGCGGACTCAGGAAGAAAGCGGGAATCCTCGCCTTCTTGCCCGTTCCTCAAGATCAGTTTTTAATTTACTGACAGTGAAGCTAATATCTCACCCAATTACACACCAGCTGACTCCTAATTGACTCCTGAGCTTCTCCTATGGTTGAGCGTGCACATGGATCTACTGTAGGTGTGCCAAGGTGCATGTACACCGATTATGTTATCTCTAAAAGCCGTGCACATGTGCGTGCGTGTGCATGCGAGTGTGCTGCACAAAACGACAACAACAAAAAAACAAAAAAAATGTGCTTAAGTGTTTCAAATCTCAAAGCACAGAGTTTGGGTTCAAGGACGATGAAATGAAAACACAATAAGGGGAAAGCTTTATGAGGGCAGAAGAAGGAGCAAGGCAGAAATAAATACCTTAAGGAGCAGCTAAAGAGGAGAAGGCCAGAGGAGCCCCAGACCACAAAACAAGGAGGTCAGGGCGAAATGGAGAGAGAGAGGAGAAACACAAACACACATATAGAAAGTACAAGGCATGAGAAACAAACACAGAACAGACGTACATAATGTGTGGGTGCAGGAAAAATCTGTTAGGAGCTGCACAAAATACGACATGCATAATTCTGCAATTCAAGCAGATACATTGGTTATGATTTACAACCTGTGTTCTTTGTGTTTATGGACAGAAACTCAGCTTATATTGTTTCGTTGAACTTGAAAAGTCAAATACCACAAGATAAATGTCATTTAGCAGTCGGGGTTTTAAACACGACACAAAATGAACCACAAATCTTTGCATGGACACTAACAATTTAAAAAGTGATAAAAGTGACAAACCCCCTTAAGACCACAACCTGATGCTTTTGCACTGCTTTTTTTTCACAGCTTCAATAAATTATACATGATTAGAGGAAATCAGTGCGCTTCAAAGGAGCTGGTATGCAGATTTTATTTCCTTTGGACAAGAGCTACGCTAGCCATTTCCACCTGTTTCCACTCTTTATGCTAAGCTAAGCTGATTGCGGGTCTTTCTTTTTTTCGTGCAGCCAAAAAAAATGCTTTAAATCTTGTCATCTAACTCTTTGCAAGGAAGCGAATAAGCACATATTTCTCAACATATTGAAACTATTCTTTTAAAACCATATAAAATGGCCACTCATGTAACTAATTTGCAGCCTTAACTAGGTCACACATAGAACTAATGAGAGTAAAGATCAGGAGAAACAAATGACTGCATGACAAAGAACACCAATAAAGACACATGCATCTACATTTGCAGAGCATCTAAAGCAGCAGCTATTTACCATTCACAGAGCAGCGCATGCTTCTTGGCAGAGTCTGAGCGATAGCAAGCGGTCGGACTTGTTGCGATAGTCAACCTACCTTCACCATGCCAGTATTTTCTGAATTACTGTTCATCATGTCATTAAAGGATGTGAAGAGGCTCCTCAAGGACTCCATGAAGTCGGCCTCTCCTTTGTTCTCGTTGAGCCTGGGAGGAGATGAAGTGGGAGCATTACATTGGCAGATGATCACAAGACTGTTTTTTGGGTTTTTTTTTTGTTTCATCCCCGTTTAAACACCCCCCCGACAAGAGTTTGATGCTTCCCTGTTAAATCATTAAAAGCAGCCAGCAGAATGGCCTGTGTGTGTGTGTGTGTGTGTGTGTGTGTGTGTGTGTGTGTGTGTGTGTGTGTGTGTGTGTGTGTTATCACCGCAAATATTATTGGATCACAATCACAGGGCATCGTTCCCGCAGCCGGACGGATTAGCATTTAAAATGACACGATAAGACCCTGAAGCACCTGGGTGCAGTCATGCACAAGCAAAAATAAGAAAAAGTGAATGACCTATGCTAATGTTTCTGCAGGAATTACTATACGAGGAACAGAAAGCAAATGCCATGTGAGGGTTCAACGACTTCACTTTCTAATCTGTCTGGGATGTAGCATCACTAATGAGTCTTCTGCTAGTTTGGCTATGTGGAGCAAGAGCTGCCCAGCCACTGTAGTTGCTAAAAGCCTAAGTGCATGGAAACACAAAGCAGGGCTTCCTACCATAATCTCCCCCCCCCCACCACAAAATGCAAATGAATTCAATCCCACTTGCTGAGCTCGTAAATCTCCACAAACTGGGTATTAACTATAAATGAGCCATGTTGTGCTCACTGCAAAGTGTCCAGATTTAAAAGACAGAAGAAAAGAAAGCAGGTCAAAAGGGGTGAAGTGTTTAGATTGCATCCCACTGCATCAGATTCCACTGGCTTTCTCCCACAGAGGTGGGTTTTTGTGGCGCTGCGATCTCTCGCGGGGGGGGGCCTGCGGGTGTTGACACGGTCAAGGATAGTCACTGGCGAGGGTTTCTATAAATCATGGGATTAGAGGCATCCATCTCACGGCTCCCACGACAACAATTACTGGAAGCTGCCTCTCACCTGCAGCGCCAAGGAGCCGATGGAGCTCAGGAAAGCTAAACTAGTTTCAAGTCACAACAGGGGGGGGGGGTGCGTCTTCTCTGCAGAAATGCAGAAATGCTCCACTGCCACACACACACAAAAAAAGATGTGTTGGCGTAGCCACCGTCTAGTCAGCACGACAGGCTTCAACGAAGGGGAACAACAGCCCAGCAGAGCTGATCCTGGAGTAACACAAAGGTGCTTCAGCAACAACGAAACACAGAGAGAGAGAGAGAGAGAGAGAGAGAGAGAGAGAGAGAGCGAGAGAGAGAGAGAGAGAGAGAGAGCGGGTCGACTTAAACTCAGGATTCCTGCTAAATGATACTGAACATGGAGAGCTCTGTGAATGACTGTAGTTTGATATGTGAGGTAAAGGACGACACGTCCTCTAGACATCAGACACAAAAAAAACCAATCAAACTCTTCACACTCAATTAGATCAGGATCATACATCAGACTCTTAGCCGCCAACAGCTCCATTCGGCGCTCGTCGACAACATTATCATCCATTTAAAGCCTCCATATCCAATTAAAAACACATCCATAGAAATAACCCACGATCGTTCACTTCTTTTCATTTCCACTACGACATAAAACCCAATGTTTTATTTGAGGAACACTGAAGCAAAAAAAGACGCTGAAAATCGTGCAAATATTTATGAAACTGGTGCAACATGACCGGAGAAAACAGAGAAGGAAACAGAAAAGAGCTTTGGTGTTTCCTTTAGCTCCAAAGGTATAAAAAAACAACCCTACAACAAGCAAACGTAGCACGATTAACACTGGGATATCCAGCTGTTAGCTGTAACAATAGGTAAGCTAATGTCTAAAGCTAATCTTCCGCGACACTGGTCAAACTGGGAACAGTTGACCAGGACTAAGCAGTGAGACAACATCTATCATTCTCAAGTCTTTATCAGGAAAAATTTCACAATTAAGGGTTAGGGTTAGGGTTAGGGTTGAATTCAAAAGAAGCTTGTTCTTTCTTAGGGAGCTTTCACACCTACCTCGTTTGGTCCGGACTTTCTGACTTCCGGACCCAGTCTTTGGGTGGTCTCGGTCCGGATCAAACTGAACCATGGTTCGGTTCGTTTGCTGTGTGAAAGTATGTTTTTTTTTTAATGGTTCGGACTTTTGGACTGATTACAGGAAGTTACAGCAGGCTACCTTCACCAATAAACAAAGAAGACATCAAAAGTGAGAGAGACCGTTCGTGGACGGACGTGTCCATTTACGTACGTAGAGGGAGCATAAAAGGGCTTTCACGCACTTTAGCTAAGCATTTTTGACAATTCTCAAACAACTAAAGAAATGATAGTATGTCTCGATGTCTGGCACTATTCCTTCACAGATGCTTCCATAGAATGTGTGGACATACTGGTTGAAGAGGTCTCTGGAGCGCACGATGAACTTGAAGATATACTCCAGAGCCTTCATCGCCTTCAGCAGCTGTTCCGTCAGCTTATCTGCGTTGTCCACGTAGTTCTTCAGGACTTTGGTCAGCTTCCTACAAACACAGTAAGACACAGAGGGTCTGACACATCTGCTTATCGCCAAATGGGATAGAATTGGGGTTTTTTTATATCCTAAATGGTGCAAACAGGGCGAGACTGACTCACGTGTATGCCAGCGTGGCGCTGAAATGCTTTCGAATGTAGGTCTCCAGAACGGGGTTGAAGTGCTGGAACTTCCTGTCAGCTATGAGCCCAATTATGAACACCTGTCAGATGACAAGGACATATTCATTAAAATTAAACTCCATGCTCATAATAGAGAGCTGGGAAAAACCGCCTGTCTTACTCAATATGCTGAAAACGACTGGGAAATCAAACAAGACTGCCTTTGAGCAGAAGGCCATTTTCTCCTAATTCTCTAGCCGGCAGACGATCTAGGACACATGACGAGATGATCTCTACCTCTTTGTAGTTAGTACCCCATGATGTTAGGTGAGGGCATGTTTCTGCCAGACACTCTGTCAACTCATTGGCAACAAATGCTTGAATTAATACATGAAAAAAGTAATCAAAATCCCAGCAGGCTGATTCCATTTTGCCTTCTTCGTGCTCCAACTTGTAGGGAAATGAGACTTTTAATGTTAGACAAACAAACATTAATGAAAACGCTACGCCCAGTGCAACAAATTCATGCAGATCACCGTGGAAGTCATTCCTCATAATATGCAATGCGTCTGCACTTTCCTCTGTGAATGATGAGCCCAGCACTAATTTAAAACAACAGGGAGCAGTTTGTGAGTAACAGCACACCTTGCAGTTGATAAATATTCAGACAGTGACACATTTTCTGTAGTTTGGGCTTTGTAATCGAGCTGGAGATATAAATAGACGCTGTCGCTTCAAAGAGTCGCAGGTTAAAGTACTGACTTGGGTGTTCATGTCAATTCTGTTATCTTAAAGGCACAGTTCACCCAAAAAGGAAAACTCAAAGCTAATGTTAAGTCAGGTGAAGTTTCTTAGTAAATCTAAAAGAAAAAAAAAATCCAAATCTCCAGAAGGCTCAAGATCCCAAATTGATTTGAATAAATCTTCTTCGGTTACTTTTTGGACTGCACTGCGATGTCGTGCTAACAGAGATGCAGGTAGGTGTTTCCTGGGAGTTTAAGGTGTGTCCTCGTGGTGCGTTTGTCGTAATCAAGCGATGACGTCCGTTTTCTGCCTTTGCACATAAGATGCTTTTTGAAACAAAACCAATGGTTGTGGAGCATCCTAGTGAAGATCTACAGCTCAGGACAGGAAATAACATAACAGGTTGCATGCAAACAGGTTTTGTTTAGAAATCAAAAGGCCCAGAACACAGAGCAGAGACCAGTAAAAAAAAACACACACAAAAAAATGGTTTAAGCAAGATCTAACATCGTATTTCATTTGCATCTGTCTGAGTGTGACGAGAGACTCTGCTGGTTTGAATTCTGTCTCCAGTAACGTCTGCTTCTTTGCTTACCAAGGCGTCGAACACCAACGTATCGAAAGTGTCACTGTCAGAGTTCTCCATCATGATGTTGAAGAGAGCATCCAGAGTGTCTTGCAGGAACTAGAATGACAGATGCACATTGTGTTATGGCAGGCGAACAATAAAACGTAGCTCTCAATACATGCAAATAGAAAGACTCACTAAAACAAAAGGCCCGAAAAAGAAGAAAGAGTCGAATTTAGAATCCTTTTCTAGCTGGTGACATTAAAGTGATAAATAACATTAACATTGGTGAATTAAAGAGGAAAAAAATCAGCAAAACAAAATAAAATATATAAAAAACATATTTCATAGAATAAAAATATTCTACTCAGAGCACATATAATTCCACAAACACCATTCTTACATCTTTATGTCAAAAAAAGAGCTGAAAAGAGAAAATCCTGGATCTGCATCTAAATCTGCATCTATCTCAAAATCTAATCAATCCTTCCTTCTTCCATCGGTCCACAAAATTGAATTGAAATCCGTTAATAACTTTTTGTGATGTCGTCTATACAAACAGACAAACAAGGCTGATTACATAACAAATACATGCCAATAAGAGCTGGATGATACATTTAAAGTCATTATGATACTTTTAAATGTTGATCAGGACATTGATAACCAAAAATATGCTATTCTTGTATTAAGTCATAATCCCAAATATTATGAATGCAAACATGTTTAAAATGAACCCATATAAATAAACTGTCTGGTGTAATCAAATGGTAAGTGAATGCTTGCTTTGACAGTGCTGTGAGCTTCCCATTATGAGCAGCTTTACTGCTGTTAACATGAACCAATATAGTTCTAAGAAGACAGTAATAATTTCCCTGTCAGCAGTACTTCAAGAAACACCAACTGCATTCAGCCTCCTCTCTGGGGAAACATGCTCCATTTACCAGGGCAATGTGAAAACACATGTAAAGGCGTCAGAAACAGATATCGCTGCTGGTCTGTCATCTCGGTTCAGATGAGATTCATCACGGTCTCAACGAGAAGCAAACATAGAACAAACTGTGTGAACTCTAGTAAACCTCACACGGACCAGACTGCATGCCCGAGGAGGAGGAGGAGGAGGAGGAGGAGGAGGAGGAGGAGTGGCCCGTTCACTTAAAAGCAACTCAACTCGCATTGTATACAAAAGTGGAAAAGTTTCCTGGATCCGCCCCTTTATTCGGATCCACTCCAAAATTTAATAGGTTCTTCGATGTGACATGTTGATCTTTCCAACAAAGTTTCATGAAAATCCGTCCAGTAGTTTTTGTGTAATCCTGCTCACAGATGATGACTTAACCTGCCTGGTGGAGGTAAATATAAAGGTTTTTTTTGCTCCAGCTTTGAGGGCACCAGCATGTTGTAAGTAAGCATCCATACAAAGACTAAGTAAAGTGAAGTAAGCACAGGGTGGGATGAGTCTGGACCTCTGACCTTGACGACCTCGCCTCCTTCCACCTTCATCAGCTGACGAAGGTTCTGCTGCAGCAGGCTGGTGTTGGAGCGCCACTTCAGCAGGCCAAGAAGGTCGACTGAAAAGACAAACACAAAAAAACGTTTACCACTAAGCCAAGCAGTGAAATTATCCTGCCGCTGGTGAAACTGTGTGGGGAGATGCAGAGATAAGAAGTCAGCTGGTACGTTTCCCCAAGAGATGGAAGGGGATCTCTCACTTTAACCAGGCTAAATTTATTTTAGCCACAAGAGGATGGAGTCGTGATGTGATTAATCACACTCAGAGGCTCAGAGCACCTTTGGCAGATTATCAATTGGGAGCATTAAAAATGTGGTCACGTCAATTTATTAAGGTATTGTGTTATCAGATCTGTCAAAAGGTGGATTCAAGGAGTTAAGAGCCCAACGTACCTGATGTTAACATCGAAATGAGATTACTGCTCTGCTGGTGAAACAGGTGTCTGACGTGACCGAGGCTCTAAAGCTGCTTTGTCAAAGCCCGGGAAAGTCATCAGGGTTATCTGGTGTCGAGGGGGAGGATTACACACCTCTGCCTGAACTGCACTCTTTTTTCTTTTTCTTTAAAAAAAAATAATTTCCTGAGTCCCACAACTATTAAAGTCCAATATTAAAAAGCTGAAATACTTTTTTAACATGTCAGACGATAAATATTTAGTTTTGTCTGTCCAAAACCCAAAGGACAAGCTAAAGAAGCTAAGGAGAAGCTAAAGTAGGGAATGTTTCGTCCACTGCCGACATTACTTGACTCTTTTGAAACTCAGGTCTTCATGTGACCTTCGCCTCTAGCTGTCTCCTCCCTCCGTTCGCCATCAATCAGGCAATCCGGCATGGTGACACCGTGATGGATGGATCTGCTCACCTGACAACCAATCGCAGGTCAGTCACCAGGCTCTCTAAACTACCGAGGATTACCCCCAACCCATGGAGAGATGGATCTGAAAATTGATGGTTTAGTACCTCAGAGACTGCTGTTAGAGGACAAACCCTCTGTGGTACATTGGGGCAGTGAGGCAGGGTGTGGAGGGGAGATCTGGTTGGCTTGGGAATTTCAGGAAATCACCGACTACCTTCCTCCTTCGAAACGTCTTTGCAGGCAAACAAATTTAAAAGCTAAAAAATGTCAAAGGGAGACTTTTTTTTCTATATATTTTAAGAGCCTTGTATTTAAATATACATTTTAAAAGAGCAAGCTATATCAACAGTGATATAAGCACATGGTATAAACCTTATTTCGCAAGTCTAAAACAGTTCTTTTTTTTCTTCTCTCCTTCCAGCCGAGGTAGAACATTATGTTAATGCATCTTTCACCAATCCTGGTCCTCCTCCAGGTCTGCTGTCATCAGATCCTGGTTCCCCCCCCGCCCTCAGCCTTCGTCTACAGTGAAGCACACTGCAAACACCCGGAGACGAGCCAGCAGCCACTTCACACGAGCTCCCAGTACCGGGAGACCAGCCGCATAAATCCAGCTTCATTAAAGAGAGTATTTCATCTTGGATGTGGGGATCAGGGCTGAGGTGTCATGTGGCCGTGTGTTGCAAACGGCCCTTCAAGTGCCTTTATTCCCCCCCTCTTTGCCTGGGTTAGTCTTCAAGAACGATGACGCCTAACACAGAGCCAAGTGTGCTTACATTAGCTTAGCCACCGATGAAAGCAACAATTTAATAATGTAAAGGCAGCCTGCATTCTCAACAGAGGATTTCACAATTTTTAAAACACGATGCAGCAGTGAAAGACAGCTTCATCGTGACTGAAGAAATGTTTTGTTCTGTTTTTCGGATGGTGCTTTTTGAAGCCTTTTGAAAAAACACACCTGAATGTTTTAGTTCTTATGCTTTAGTTTTTATAGGGGGGGGGGGGGGGGGGGGGTAGTGTGCTCCGTATATTATGGCTGCAGGACTATGAGTTTGATTTTTGATAAGTCTTGATTGAATTAAAGGGGACTGTTGGGCCCTGATGGAGGTATGGACTCTACTGAGAGCCATTCTACTAAATTCTTACACCAATAATTATAGAATGCAATTATGTGATATGATAACTGGTACATACATGTACATTTTTAGTCCTGCTGTTCCTTTGAGGGCAACCAAAACGCTTGAAACCCCTGATCTGCAGCTGAAGACAGGAGTCTGAGCCTCTGACATTACTTCTCAGTCTAATCAGTGCGGCAGGTTCTGCTTCTGTCAGTGAGGCGGCTCATGTGCTGACATCACCACCCACTGAGCAGAGGAGTGGGGGAACGCATAAGTGTATTAAAATGACAACTTACACAGCAGAATAAAGCTAATAGCCCTCAAAGGGAGCATTTCCTGTAACACATAACAACATTCCTAATGCTGCAGCACTTTGACAGCAACTTTCCTCTGCAGTGACCTCATTACTGAGGCTTTATGGACGGTTATTGTGGGAGTTATCTGGGTCATATCTAGGAGGGCAACAATGAAGAATCTGCTTCTCCCCCCCCCATGCAGGTCTGAGACGGCCAAGATTTACCACAAGGTCACAACGAGGCATTAGTATGGCAGCTGGTGAGGAGAGAATTTCTACTGCAGATCGATGCAGACAGAGAGCTCTTCTTCAAATCCACTGTCAGGTGATTCCAAATGTCAGCAGATGAAGAGCAGCATCCATTTTTTATTTAATCTTACAAAAAGGTGCTGAGATGGTTCCACGAGTGCAAGAGGTAAAAAAAGAAAGAAAGAAAAAAGCCCTGTAACATGAGCAGAAACACTCCAGCCACATTAACTGAAGTAAGAATCTAATGCTAAAGGCTGTTTGAACTCATTTGGAAAAGGGATCGAAGGTAAAACGATGCAATAATTACTCAAAGAGGTTCTTATGAAAATTGATCTTGATGCATTTTTGGACCAAACAGTTGTGAAACGGTGAGAACACAAAACCCCATTTTTTTGCAAACACGCCGCTAACAGTAACGCTGAAGCGAGGGAAGCTGGTCGGGGGGTGCCATAGCAACGTCACACCGGCGCAAAAAACGCGACGACAGTCTGACGATAGCGTGTCTGCGTTTTGTTCCCTTTCTTCAGGCTGCCGCTAGAAGCCGTCGTTTTAAATGCTGCACACAGGTTGTTGTTTTTTGAACGGCGGCTGACGGCGCCGCATTGGTTCACGCGTGTCCCAACCAATCAACACACACTTACATCAGGACCAATCACGGTGCAGTTACATCACCCAAGGTTCCTCTCATGCTGAAAGAGTACCTACTCTGAAGTAGGACCTAAAAAGTACCTTGAAACTGAAACCTAAGAACTACAAATATGGCTGGATCTTAAAATATGGGTATAAAAAAAAGAGGGTGCTTAAAACTAAGAAAAGTGCCCTACCTCTCCAAAACATGTCCACTAATCTTGCTAAAAGACAACAAACCAACACCAAAACATTACCTCGTTGGTAGAGGTAATAAAAGACAAAACAATTGAGCACAGAGTCGCTGATCTTTTCCAGCCTTATTTTATTAACGCTTCCTGAAAAGAGGATTATATCATATTTAGCTCCAGAGGAGGGTGTATTAAAAAAAAGAAGGGGATTATTCATTGAGCGCTGGACCACATGAAACATCAGCTTACTTTAACAGCTCACTCCAAGCAATCCCTTTCAGCCTGCTGCAGCTTGATTATTTAAAACTACTCTTGCATTACCATGAATAAAAACATAAGGACATGATGCTCTCCTTTGTTTAAAACAGCATGTTGCTTTGGGCAAGCAAAACAATTAATTTCAAATCCAGTAAAATGTCAGCCGGTGGTGCATCCATCCCTTCTTCACTCTCATTCTCTCTCTCTGAGGCTGCACCCCAAAAAAAATAAAAACACACAGAGAGGAATGAGAAACCTTTTCATTTTTTGCTCCAATTAAAATGGTGCATCAGAAGAAGGATGGTTCTGTTTAGAGTTACTATGAAATCAGGACTGGGAGAATCTGACCAATCTCCACACAATCCTGTCTGGGGTTTATAAACACGTCTAAAAGCTATAGGGGAACGCAAGAGGACAAAACCCTTGATCCATGAGCCACTGGAAGAGACAGGGAGTTCCTTAGTTTAATAAGTTCAGATCTTCTCAGCACCCCGGGGGGGAGAGAAATACTCTGCCAGACTGACAGCAGTAAACAGAGCAGGGATGGACTGAAATCTACTGCCTGACAGGAGGGAGCCGAGGAAGAGAAAGTAGGTTAGAAGGAGAAAAAAGGTGAAGGAAAGCCCTTCAGCGAGGGGCAACGTCCAATGAACGAACACGTATAAAGATCAGGTGGAAAGGAGTGAAGGATGGCGGACGTCCCGGTGTCCTACTTTAGGTGATGTATGTGCATGGAGGATCTGTCCGTCAGAGTCAGAGGCGTTGGCCCAGAGCTGGTTTCAAAAGCCAACGTCTGCTCGGCTGAAATGTAGAAATCTAGTCCTGAGGTAAATGTGAGAATGAATAAATGAGCCTCTCTGGGCAGCACATTAGCCAGTAAACACAGGGGCTAGTGCTTTGCATTTGCTTCTTATGCAGATTTTCTATTATAGGAAGCAGTGTCACATTTAGTAAACAGCTAATATATGAGAGAACTTAATCCTCCTCCGTCGTCTTCCAATTGTTTGTTGTCATTCATGGTTGCTTTTATTTTATGTTCTTATCTTAAATGCACTGATTTTTTTCTTTTTCTTTCTTAATTAATCCTAATTAATTTTCTTTTCTATCATTGCTGGTTGCTTTGCTGTCCAATGATGGCAGGATTAATGTTGTCTTGTGTTGTCGTACAAAACCAATTAAAATTAAAAATTAAAAAATAATATTTTTTATTTTTTTATTTAAAAAAAATTAATGCACTGATCAGGAGTAGCACTCCTAACCTCGTTGTATTTGATGCAATGACAATAAAGCGTTCTTATCTTATCTCATATTATCTCATCTCATCTTATCTTATTGGCAACTTCAAAAAACCAATGATATTAAAAGAAAAGTTCAGCCAAATATTAAAATCTGATGAGAATCACACAATAAGCATATTTGACAGGTCTGATTTTTTTTTGTCACAAACTACAGAAACAGCTTTGCTGAAGTTGCAGCAAAACGTGCCTCTGTTGAATCTAATGATACAATTTTGTTTTGTAGATAGAATTTCATCTTAAAGAGAGTGTAAATAACATCTTTTCCTGTTGTTTTGTGATCTCTGGGCTCCTGGAATGTTGAATCGTGACATATGGAGTTATTTGTTGATCTTCTTTTACTTTAAAAAAAAAAGGTCCCCATCCTCTTTAGTCTGCTAACACGCTGTTTTGCCGTGAAGCTCCAGAAATATTTTCAGGACTGAAATATATATTTCCATTGGCATTGGGGTGAGCAGATAATGACTGGATTTTTATTTCTGGGTGAACCGTTCCTTTAAGTGCCTAAAGATAATTTTGGTTTCCAGAGTTCTGAAGGCGGCACTAACCTAAAAACGCATCCCCAAACTATGAAACTCTTCTGTCTTACCATTCTGGGTAAGCTTGGTGGAGCAGACCAGGGTGGAGATCTGGAAGGAGTCTCTACTGATGTTGCAGTTGCCCAGGTTCTGGATGCTTTTTCCGGTGGTGGGGTAGCCCTTCTCCTCCAGCTCCAGCTTTGTGGCAGGTAGGTTCAGGTAGAGAGACGAGTCCTCCAGCCTCTTTGCTTCTGCCTGGTTTTCCAGGATAAGAAAAAATCCAACATTTTCAGCTGAGCTAGTTCAGGGACCTCATTAATATTTGCAGGGTAATTGAAAAACCATATCTGCTGCTTGTATTGTAATGTGTTGTGTTCTATTACTGTGGGATTTTTAAGATGCTTAGTGAATACCATTGGCCAACACATTTTTTTTTCTTACTCTACTAATATTAAAACTCTTTAGCAAACAGAAATCTAGCTGGGGGAATTTTCTTTGAACTCTTTAATTAACAGAAAAGGGCACCACAAAACAAAGTTATCATTAGACAAGGAGTTTTAATGAGGAAGTAATTTCCTTTCACTATGGGGGTTGACGCTTACTAAGTACACAACTCTCCATAGAAGGCAGTTATCGTTATTCTGGCAGTTATGACTCGTCTCTATTGTGGTCACGTGACATGGAGCGTGGGCCAGCCCAGCGGATAGGGAGCTCCTAACAAGAACACCACAGACCAAACGCCAACCACATTACGGGATGTTTCCTGTTTACCTTGTACACGATGAGATCGTGCTCGCCGTCCCTCAGAGTCGTCCCGTCGTACCTCATCAGCTTCACGAAAGACAGGGCGAATATCTTCTCCGATTTGTCATTGGCTGTGGGAGGAAGGAAAGAATCATGTCAGGAAGACAAATGCAAATTTAATCACCTGTTTCCATCCCTGATGCCTGTCTATGGTTGTTTCATGCAAATCTGTCTAAAGACATTTGAGAGAAATCTTCTCCCAATGGCAAAGAAAGAGAGAAAAAAGTTCATGGTTCATGTTCAAAAAGTTGTTTTCTCAAATGAACGCTTCCATAGGTTAGAAAAAATTTACTTAATTTCACATCTGAGAAATAAAAAAAATAAAAAAAAACTCCTTAAATTTTCAAACATATCAAAAGGCACCTTTCCAATACATGTGCGACGAGTAAATAAAGTTTTGTGAAAAAATATTGAACAGTTTATGGCCTGGAAACCCTCGTCTGAGACAAATCCCACTTCTAAAATGAGCCTAAAGTCAGCTTGTAACCACGGAAACAAAAAATTAAAAATACAAATGATAAAAGTATACACATAAATCGTTGTTGTATGCAGAAAGTTATATTGAAAAATATTAAATAGTATTTAGATCTGTGAGCCCAAGTCAAACTTGTAACCATGGAAATGGGAAAAAAACTGCCATAATAAAACAACTTTGTTTGTTGTTTTGTTTGTTTGTATGTTGAAACTACAATATAAAAAGTTTTTAAAAATTTAATAAAAAAAAAAAAAGTGCCATAATAGCAAAAGGGTGGTCTGACAGACGGACCCCTCCCCACTTTATTAGTGGTGACAGATAACAAGTCTCTTCCACACTTGGTTCACCTGCTGCTGTGGGGAAAAAAACAACCAAAAAAACACAATGCATCTCCGACCTGTGTTTTTTATTTTTTTGGTCGACTTTAAAAAATCATCCTGCTGACAAAGAAAGTCAACAGAGCAGACAGAAGGAGGGAGGAATGTGAAGAGGAGGGAGGTGGAGCTGGTGGGGACTGGAGGTGAAGGTGTGTGTGGAGCAGATTAGTTTGGAAATAATCCCTTCACTAGAAATAAGCTAATTAATGGATCATTTAGTCACAAACAGAAGTGATGATCCTGAATGTAAACCTGAGCAGACCCTGAGTCAGCAAAGGATCTACTGCTTCCCTCTGATGTCTGTATTAGAAATGTGACTGTGGAGGCATTATTGTTTTGTTTTTTTCCCCTTAAATGGGGCGACACACTTCATGCTGCATCTACTGTATTAAAAGGAATTATAAGTGGGCGAGAATTAACTGTGCTGTTTAAAGAGCGAGGGGGAGGAGCAGCGATAGAAACAGTCAATTACATATATTCAGATATTTTTTGTGTTTATTTCTGCCGTTGTAAAGATATGATGGTGCTCAAGAGCATAAAACAAAAACATAAAAATGGATTCATGCCGCTGTACGTTCATGTAATGCAGCAGCAATGCAGCAAATTGGCAATGCCATGAAAAACTATATCAAACAGCCCATCCCTCACATTATGTTTATGGAAGGAAAATGCAATCTCAAAGTAAGACAAAAATGGTTGCCAGACCTTATAAAAGTTAGGGTGGAGCATCGGACAGTGTATTTAATCAATTCTAGTGAACAGGTGTTAAATACATCTGTGCAGAACTGGGTCGATTTAGGGCATGACCAGAAACTGTTACTTCAAACTGATTTATATACAGTTAAAGTAACTTGTTTGCATGAATATGATCATTTTTAATCTGAATATAAATTGACAAACAACAAGGTTGGGACTAAAACGTCTTGTGAGTCGACTCTGTCAACAGATGAATAAACAGCTGTGAACGCTTTGTGTAATCCAGAGTGTGTACGTGCACAAACGAGTGTGTGTGAGTGTGTGTGTGTTTGTGAGGGGAAGCGATGTGTAAACAAGCGAAAGAGTTATGACTTTGTCCTGTAACCGAGCTTAGGGGGGGGGGGCATATATATCATCATTGTGGATCAACAAGCTAAAATTTACGTGCAGGGGGGAGACATTATTCATCAAAATATCTCTCGCTCTTCCATCTGCATAAATCCCCTCATTGGTTTGCAGCCTGCAGCCTCGCCGGTGAAAAATTGCTGGGCTGGCTTGAGAGGAAGCAACGGAGGGAAAACAACCGTAAGGATGCCGCCCAGACCTCTGCATCTGAAGGGAAAAAAAGGGTCACCTTCAGGAAGAGAACTACTGTTTCTCAGACGATCAAAGTCCAATTTGTGCAGAAGTTCCACAGACTTCCAGCTCTAAGGTGGTGCCGTCACTTCAGATTCATCTCCAGCGTACTGTGCCACATTTTTTAAAAGTCTCTCCTCGACCCCACTCACCAGGTAGTGGCATACTGACAGATGAAGCTGAAGTGCAGAGACGGTGAGCAGCCGTGAGCTCATGAGCTCTGGTGGGGCCTTAACAAGCACCTCTGACACTCTGCTCAAAAAGCACTGTTAGCGAGGAGCGCTGGAGGGAGCAGGAAGCAACACAGACGACTGACAGGAAATCATCTGACAGGTCAAAAATACTAATCAGTCAGCTAAAATTTCATGATTGGGTCAGGCCTACCCTTTTTTTGCGGAAGTAGGGAAAATGTCGAAAAACACCAATCTTGCAATTTTGAAGAAGAAAGTGTGTGTGTGTGTGTGTGTGGGGGGGGGGGGGGGGGGGGGGGGATTCCTGGATCCGCCCCCTTATCCAGATCCACACCTAATTTTAATGGGATCGTTCCTGGTTCATGGTCCATCCAAGTTTAAAAGAGTTTCCAGCAATTTTGCATAAAAAATAAGAAAAGAAAAAAAAACCTTGGTGGAAATAATTAATGGTGAAAATAATCTGCAAACTAATCGATAATGAAAATAACTGTTGGCTGCAATTGTTGCTTTCATGGAAAAACTAATAACATATTTGGAATATCATACTAATATCACAGAGTGACTGATGCAGAAACACTCGTACCCTCGTTATGGTATGAGTTTGGAGCATTCCTGCCGTGTGCTGCCACATTTCAACTTACTAGTTTAGCTTTTATTCTCTGTCACTATCATTTACACGTTGACAAGATCGATTAAGTCTGACACAGAGCGAGAAGGGGATAGTTTGCATCAAACGGCACTCACTCCTGTCTTCCATTACCGATGATGGAAATAGAGAAACTAAATCCAGTAGAATGTAAATGAAACAGACTCTGCAGCTTTTACAGAGCAGCCAGAAATCAAAGAGGGTTCATCCTTAACTGTCGAGGTTACAGACTGAGTGCAGAAATGACAGTCAGATGCTGAAGATCTGCATAAACTGAAGCAGAAACTCGGGAGATATCAACGACCAGGTGTCCCCTGACAGGGAAACACACCACGCACAAATCCACACAATCTCTCCTCGCCGTCAGTCGTCAGTGACGAGTTAAAGTTCGGCAGCATCAGCGTGCCTCTGCAGTCCCGCAGTCACTTAAGGTGAGCCAGTTTTTCTAAAGCAACCTTTAGAGCAAGATAACAGCGAGTCACACTCCCTTCAAAAGGCATGCCTAGTAACAGCATTAGCTGCAGAGGCGAGGTGCCGAGCATGACAAGAGGGTTCTCCGAGTGGATTATGAGCCAGCACTGAGCTCTAAGACCTGGCCTGCAAAAAAGCAAACATCACGGTGACGCCTGCAGATCACGCTCTCGTGCCGATATCCTCTCCATTCTGCTTTGCCTTCCTCGACTTATAAAGTTTGATTCTATACATCTGTCTCCTATCACCCCTCCAAAATCCCCCCCTCCTCACATCTCCTGCTGCTGGTCGGACGGCCTCGCCATGTGGCGGGCAGATGGGATGGCACGACACCAGGCTTAGGTGCCCTCTCCACCCCTAAAATTAAAAAACATGTTAAAAAACAGAGGGACACACAACACTGGCAGCATTCAGAGCGACAAACGAGTCCCCCCCCCCCCCGTAGGCATTATTCACATCGCAGCTGTAGCCGGTCCACACAGCTCCGTGCAGGACCAGACGAACACCTCCGATTAATGTGACAAAGGGTGATTTCCAAACTATTTATCACCACGCAACACATCTGCTTAGTGAGGATATCTTTCATTTTTATGTGCCATGGATAGATTAGCAGCCAGATGGTCATCAGCAAGAAGTGATTCCCACGCTGACATTCATACTCACAGTCCTGCGATGAGCGGTGGCGAAAGGTGAACCGCAAGTGGCTCCGGTTCACGTCTTCGATAGGGATAGCAACCTGAGGTCAGGGATAGAGACAGAATGAACGTGACATCGTTTGCAAATACGCTCAAGAAAAAATATAAACGCAACAATATTCTGACATTTCATTTGATGTAATAAACATTCTTATTTACTGCAACCGTGAATCTCTCCTGTTTTAAATGCACAGAGATACCCTGACAAGATCCCTGCTGCTGTCACCTCAGGCTGCAGCATGATGATGCACGCCCCCCCCCCCCCCCCCCCCGTGCTAAAAGGATCCGTGCATAACTTCCGTCTCGCACGGCCTGCATGCTCATTAAGCAAGCCGCTAATTGTGCATGTTTGGAATGGTCTGGATCGACGTGTATGATGGCGTGAACCATCATTCCACAAACCCTGATCATGAGGCATGAGGCAGAAGGTGATCTCACTAGATACTGGCTGGTTTTCTTATCCAAGTACATAAAAAATAATGATGCTGTTTAATTAGCATCTTGACCAGGCACACCTGTCAGGTGGATGGATTGTCTTGGCTCATTATATTTGAACAAACTGATGGCTTATAAATCTGAGAGAAATAAGTATTTAGTATATAGTAAAGGGGCTGAAACATGAAAAACCACCGGTCTGGTCCTTTACTGTCATGGATCAATAAGATTTCTATACATTTCATTAAGCGTCTAATCTACTCCTGTATGGTTTCATTCATCACTATCTTTATGGGCTTCAAAGCCTCACAGCCTTCATTCAAATGCCTGATGATGGAGACCTGTGTTGTGATGAATAATGGATGTAAGAATAATGTCAAAGGGCGGTACTGCAGTCAGGGTGGAGAACAATGACTAAAATATTACTCAGCATAACAGAGCAGTAATATGAGGCGGGGGGGGAAGTACCTTTATAGTCTCGAACCAGCGGGGCTGCTTCACTTGGTAGTAGATGACAGACTTGTACTCATTTATGCCCTCGTCTCCAGCCCCAGGGAAGATCACATTCTAGATAAGGAGGATGAACACACACAGATGAAGTTATCAAACACAACCACTGGTTATGTGCTTCTGCTGGCATAGCTGCAGGCTCATTCAAAAACCATGAGGGCTGTCAACACATTAGCTCACTCAGAGCATGCAAAAAAAAAAAATTGACCTGCACTTATTTGGTGAAAATGGAGTCCCTGGAGCAGAGCGTCTAAATCTAAGAAGAATGGCCTTTAAAAGTCTGGGCTGCACCTTATGCCTGAGCACCTGCCAATCTCATGACAGCATTGGAAATAGAAAAAAAAAAAGAGAAATTAAATATTTAAGAAGGATGGGCAGAAGTTCCCATGCTGTGACAGGTGGAAGGAAGCCAGAGGACCAGCTGGTGCTGGAGGATCCAGCACCAGCCACCTTCCTAGTGTCTGGATGTGTATGTAAAATACTCTGTGCCTGCCCCACCCCCACCCCCACCCCCCTGGGGGATTTGGCATGAGGGATGGAGTGACAGCGGATGGGAAGCATGCCTTGTTTTCTATCAATCTGCACACAGTCAGTCTACTCCAGCTGACTCCCCGGCCCGCTTAGTGTGCCGCTGCTAAAATACTCCCGACACTAATGGCTTCTGACAACCAGCAATTATGAGGAATAACAGTCCCCGTCTCCCCCGGCCACACTGAGCAGAACTAGGGGGGCAGGTGCTAGCTCTAACAACTCTGCCCCCTTCTCTAAGGGGTCAGGATTCATCACAGATTTTGGAGAGAGGAAGAGGAGAAGGTGTCCAGGGTCTAGCTGCAGGTGATGGAGTGTATGTACGTCTCTGAATGTTTTAAAAGGGTTACTGGCCAGACTGACACAGCATCACAAATCCTATTTGAGACAGAGGAAGGACAGAGGATGAGTTCAGAGGCCAGAGATAGAAGAAGTGAGGACAGAGGAAGGGTTTCCCATACACTGATATTAACAGATGTCAAAAAGTATTTGGTGACCCTTAAAGAATTCTTTTATATATTTTTGTATCTGTATGAGAAAACGACAGTATCTGCAATCGATTACTTTGATTACTTTCGCTGAACCATCTACTGACAATCACACAAACACTGCAGAGAAATATAATGATTATATATAAAGAGAATGATACGATGATACGATACGATATGATACAATGATATATGATATGATATGGAAAAAAATGTCTTAATCCTAGTGAAATTATCAGTCAATGCAGCAAGATTATTTTAGTTGTCAAGAAAGCTTTAAATAGGTTAGCTCAAAATAAGTAGGCTAAGATTAAAAAAACTAGTAAATAACTTTTCAAACAAGATAATTAATCTAACGTTTCCAGATCTAAGATTTTTGCACTGATGGTGCAACAGCCTGTTTATACACTATAGGAAATACAGCATAGCTGCTTGCAGATGCTTAAAATGGATTAGCAGACATGGTTTTCTATGCCTACAATACACATGAAATTGCAAACATAACTGTATAGAAATAGAGACCAAACAACAAAACAGGAACATATTGTATGAACATACTGAGAGATGTTTGCGTTTTCAAGGTGCAATGTGAAAAATGTGAAACATGCATTTACAAAATTACTGACATCGCAACATCCAAAAATAGTCACAAGGTCTGTGGAGCAATGAGAGAACCGAATATTATCTGCGTTGTCAGATAGAGTGACAGCTGACGGAGGTCAGAAATCGCTGCTTTCTGCTGCAGAGCTGCGTTTTTACAGTGTAATCACCACAGAGTCTCACACTTCCTCAGCCTGCAGAGCCAAATCACAGACAAAGCCTCTCAATGCAACACTAATGTGTGTAATCGGGGCAGACGAGGGTGATGGCTTCTGATTCTGCAGGAGGCCTCCTCGGTTTATATCGTAACCTACTGCAAACTAATAAAGTCTCAACAGCAGCTCAGCAATGAAAGTGAGCCTTTTCAGACACACACCTCCTAACAGTTCCTCCCACACACTCCTCGTGTCTAAATCTCCCCGTTAATTGGAGGCTTCTGCAGAACGAGGTAAAGTCAAGCAGGGGGGGGGGGGGGTCAGAGAGGAGTCGCTGGCTAGAGACCCGAGATGAAACAAAAGCTTTGAGGACGTTAGACACCGATGGGTTGGCTCATGATTAGAATAAAAATAGAATGTAATTAAACATTCTGAGGTTGCTTTTCAGTCATGAAGGTACAAATCAAAGTTCATATTTGATTTCGCCTTCACTAAAGGACTAGACAAGACATGAACACATCCTGATATCTTCCCATATGTGGGCTACATCGGCGGATGCAGGGGTGGGGCCAGAGGGGGCCCCAGTTGAAAGCTGATTGGCCCCCGAAGTGCCCATCCTGATTTCATAGCTTCCTATTGGATATCCGTGTTATCAATCCGGCACTGCACGCTACTATTGGCAGGGGGTCAAAGTTTTCTCTGTGAAGATTTTAAAAAACTGCACTTTACCCCTCTGTGTAAAATGTGGACCCTTATAGAAAAATCCTAGATCCGCCACTGGTGGGCTGTCTCCTTATACTTGACACTTTTACAGTTTTTTTAGTCTGACATCGGTTTGACGGGGGAGAAGAAGATCCTATCTTCATTAGCAGAGGTAATCATCCTAGAAGGGAAATTCTGATTTCACATCTTTCATCACTTTTAAACTTATCCAGAAGCCTTGGGTCTAACACCCACTGTGACGATAATAAAGGCTGATTCCTGCGCTGGGGAGGCAGATTTTAGGCTAGTCAATCAAACACAAAAGCACCAATATTGCATTCTGTCATTTTCTTTGACGGGCAGCAGAGGCACACGGTCCGGCCTGTGAATCACACACTGCTTTATAGTCGTGGTCAGTTAAGCGCTGTGCTGAGCTGTGTGAGTAAATCACAGACTGTCTGAGAGAACCATCAGCTGCAGCGCTGCCAGAATGCTGAGAGAGAGAGCTGAACCCAGGCAAAATACCAAAGAGCCGACTTAACATTCCTGGGCTGTACCTCCAGCTTCTTGCCGTCCTCGTCATAAACGGACATGATGACCTCGACGTTTTTGGGCTTGGTCTTGCTCCCCTTTTCAAAGTCCCCCTGGATCAGAGTCACGTAGATGTCGTTTCTGACATCACCTTCAGGAGACAGGAAGAAGTGGGATGTGAGTCTTTTTAATATATATGAATATTAATAAATAATAATTACACTTTTGGCGGCACAAGCAGATATTTGGCACCTTGTACTTTATGGCTGCCTTTAGTCAATGACAGAAGTAATGTCTTAGTCAGTGCTCTCTGCTCCCTCACCAGACGAACACATCCAGGCTCAGAAAATAAAAATTTAAAAAAAAAACATTTTTCGTTTCTGTTTTCTAGTGATTTGATTTTTTCTTATTCAAAATCGAGTCGTCTTTTTAAAGGTCACTCCTCCCTTTTTTTGGCCATGAAAAGTAAAACGCTTGTATTTGAAAGGTGTGTAAATAACATCTTTTCAGACCAATTTGGGATTTCTAATACTTGCATTACGCCATGCAAGATTTGCAAACGTATTTCTTTGGTTGTTTTTGGTTGTTTTTCTGACCTTTTAACACAAATTTTCAGCTACTTCAATTTTTTATGCTGCAACGTTGTTTTGAAGCTAAAGAAATGCTTTGTGGACTAAGAAACTTCATCCGAATCTTTTAATCAGCTTGGGGCTGAGTCAATATTGACTGACTTTTAATTTCTGGCTGAAGTGTCGGATGAACTTTGACTTTGACTGAAACCACTTCCCCAAAGATAATAAAAATGTGAAAATTCGTGCAGCAGAGACAAAGCGGCCGAGGGTCTTTAAATCAAACACTCCACCTGGCATGATGATCTCAGGGAAGCCCATCTTGCGAGCCACAGCTGTCGACCTATCCACCAGGTGGGGGAAGTCCTTCTTTATCTGGTGGATGTCTCCCGGGAGCAGCTTCAGGGTCACCCACAGGCCTGGTGATGCATCGAGTCAAAGAGGGGAGGAACCCCAGGTTAACATCAGGAGAAGACAACACCAGAGAAGCAACAGCTTCAGGGCAAGGCAAAAAACAACAACAACAAAATACAGAAACTAACCCTCCGGGGATGTGATCGGGAAACCAAAAGCATGTGAGGTCAGGTGTGCATGAGTGGAATAAGGTAACAGACATAATGTTTCTCTGCTGTGACAAAGGGAAATCACAGAACTTTTATTCAGGCCGGATTGTTGCTGCATGTTTGGCATCTAGAATATTCCCTGTATGTGAGCAGGGATACATGCAGGAAACTGATCCTTACTACCTGATAGGAGCGTAGGAAAATATCAGTATTCTTAAAGTGATTTTATGTTGTCAAAAATACAGCATTAGTATTAGTTAGCAGTTTACATGCAGAGATTTGCAGCAGTTCTATCTTTCTATCTTTAGACTTTAGACTTTTCCACCCACTGCAACGTCAGCTGAGACAAGGACACACACATATTCACTGCTGTGAACACAAAGAAGAAGAATACATGGCTTTGTTTGCAGCATTGTGGATCCATGATACAGCCGGTAATGATAACCAATGCTTCTCATAACCTGCGGTTTACGCAGGTTAGTGAGGTAGTGAGAAAAGCTAAGATGTCATTCATCTGAAATGTCCACAACAATAATTTATCAGCCTAATGTAGAGCATGCATCTATACACACTATAACCCCTGTATTGTGATATGTATTGTATAATTCTTGCAGATACACAGCCCTCGTACCAGAATGGGAACATTTATGAAAAACCTTCCCCTTCTGTCAGTCTTCCCTCTTGACGATTGCTCCGGATTGGCTGATTGGTGGGTGGTCCTGCCACACATATTTAAAGGAGCTGTCTCTTCCCACACCAAAGCTGCTCCTGATCAGCACATTTTCTCTTTAATCCCTTCTTATTTTTGCTTTTACATGTTTTTAGGATGGAGGTCTGGTCGTCTAGTTTAGGTTGTTCAGGTTTGTTGTTTCAGGATTATGTTCTGGGTCATAGGGGCCCAATTGCACAACGTTCGTCATTTGGTTCTTTTTGTCCTGGTCTCCTGACTGTTGGAGTTTTGGTTAAAAAAAATCTTCTTTTTTTATTTTGCATTATTGCCTGTCCTCTGGCCTGGCACCTTCTCTATATGTAGCTGGTCACAAGGTAAAGCGCACTGGTTGTGTGATTTGGATGAAAAGGTCACCAGACCTTTTTCCCAGGCTTCTTCTTAAGGCTTCTGTTTTCATGAGAGTAATTGGCAAGTAATCTATGGTAGAATATTCAAATTGTGCAGTGATTCCCAGACTTAATAATTGCTCTTGGAAAACCTTAGAGAGTGAAGCCTGAGAGGAAAAACGCTCTGAATTACTTAACAAAGGGACTTTCATGGGTCATATATTCTAACAATTCAATGCCAGTAGCTGCTTTGCTTTTCTCTGGGACAGGAAGGGAAAGCTTCTTTTCTGCAGACGCTGCATGGCGCGCCGGCTCTGCAACCACATTCGCACTTAATTTTCTCTCAGGAAAAAATAACAGTGTAGATACACGGTGCCGAAGAAGACTGAAAAAACAGCTGAAAACAAGACAAGCCAATTAAAGCAGTCGTCCTGCAGAGAGGCCACCAACATCAGCGGCCGCTTCTGAACCCTGAAGCTTCGCTCAGGTTCACGTTCGCTTTACGGGCCTCACATTGTTATGAGTGACACGTCGCTCACTCGCCAAGCTGGAGGCCTTTTGATATGCCAGCGTGACCGAAACAGCTGTTCTCAGCGCTGCTCTCTTATCCCAACTGTGGGTCGGAGGAGACCTGACATTTATCCGCGTACGACTTCATTGGGCATGACAGTACCATGGAGGTCTCCATGTAGCTCCCAGCCTCCTAGCTCAAATCCCTTAGATGGCTTCCGTCAAATCACATATAATATCGAGCCTTTGCAAGAGACTCACCAGCTTAATTAACAGATGATTACTTGGATCCTGTTGTCATGGTGATGAGGGCAACTATTTATAGTAAGAGCAGTGATTTATAGCGTGAGAGCTTGACAAAGAATTATGTTCTTATTAGCGTGATGAGCATTTTTCACGCCCTGCCAGTGTGTGCAGGCAATGATGTCATTTGTATGGACAGATCCATGATGTAGCGCCACTTTTTAAATTATTTTTATCTATTATTTATATCAAATATTATTTATATTTATTATTATTTTACTATTTCTATTACTTTATTTTATTTATTTAGCTATTTTCTATTTTAAATGAGGATTTTTCAAACATTTTTTCTCTCTTTTTTTAAAATATTTTTTTTAATTTTAACACTACTACTACTTTCAAATAAAAATAAAATAAAATAAAATAAAATACAATTTTGACACTTTTTTTGTCAAAGATGATGCTTAAATTCAAGCCCTTACAAATATAATAGTTAAAATTAAGCAGTTTCCTAACTTTCATGATTAAACACAAACTCTGTATGTAAGATATGTGTGTGTGTTGAGTTGTGGTGAGTTGTGTTGAGTTGTTGTGGTGAGTTGTGGTGAGTTGTGGTGAGTTGTGTTGAGTTGTGGTGAGTTGTTGTGGTGAGTTGTTGTGGTGAGTTGTGTTGAGTTGTTGTGGTGAGTTGTGGTGAGTTGTTGTGGTGAGTTGTGCTGAATTGTGGTGGTGAGTTGTTGTGGTGTGTTGTGGTGAATTGTTGTGTTGAGTTGTTGTGGTGAGTTGTGGTGAATTGTTGTGTTGAGTTGTGGTGAGTTGTTGTGTTGAGTTGTGGTGAGTTGTGTTGAGTTGTGGTGAGTTGTTGTGTTGAGTTGTGGTGAGTTGTTGTGGTGAGTTGTGGTGAATTGTTGTGTTGAGTTGTGGTGAGTTGTTGTGTTGAGTTGTGGTGAATTGTTGTGTTGAGTTGTGGTGAGTTGTGGTGAGTTTTCCCCCTTGTCTCTCGTGTGGGAACCTTCCGCCGTACCTTGTCCCTTGTGGTTGACCTCTTTGGCGGTGATAACTTTGTTGATGACTGTCTGGAGGAAGTCGTTCTCCCCCGTCACCCTGGGTGAAAAACGGGAGATGTTCAGCTGCTTGTGTCGAATGGCGTCATCCAACGCTAGCCTGCAGTGCGCACACAACGGGCAAACACCGCACAGAGGAGGAGGTGGCGTAGATAGAGGAGGAGGAGGAGGAGGAGGAGGAGAGGGAGGAAGAGGAGCGGGACAGAAGAGCCACAAAGTGATGGTAGTGAGGAGGGGAGAGGGATGAGAGAAAGGGAGACACACCGAAGCGTGATGCGAATACCATGACGGACACAAAGCCGCTTGTTAGCAGTTAACAGTGAGGCGGGATGGGTAATGAAAGAGACACACAGAGAAATCATTATTCAGGAAATGGAACCCAGTCAGCATTTAAAGGGCCGATGCAGCAGTGGGACGTTTGACTGGTCCAAAAACATTCCCAACATTATGTTTAGTCCTCCAGTCTCCAAAGCTCCTCAGGTTCACAGCAATGTTTAATCTTAATAAGGTATTAACACCTGTTACTTTTTTTCCCCAGGTTTTCCAAGTAATTTAATGCTTGAAACTATAATTAATTAATTCTAGAGGTGTTTGAGCACAAAACTAGGTTTTTTAAGTCTGACTTTCTTATTTCAATCAGTTTATCGTTTGCATCTCTTCATATACAGTATTAAGAACAGAACTGTGAGGATCGTTTGATTCATGAATCTTATATTTCCACAATTTTTTTTTTTCTCCTAGCAAGCCAGGATAACTTATTTAAAGCACAACGGGCTATTTTGTAACAGCATAATGTGCTTAAAATAAGTATATTCCACAGTATATAGCCAAATTTCCCAGAAAAATGTTAACATAAGAAAATAGTGATGCACGGTTAGCATGGTTGAGGGTTCGAACACACGCAGCTGAGTTAATGGAAGTGGAATTACATGCTTGATTTCATTTTCTTTTAATTTTAAGACAGAGAAGCTAAAAATTCTGTTGTTCAAAAGCTTTGTTTTTACGTTTTAACTCAAATTAATGAAGACATAGTATAAGAAGAATCAACATGCATTTGAGTTATTCTTTTTTATTTAGTGAGTGTTTAGAATGAGTGTTTTTTCCCACTTTTTCAAACGATTACTCACTTTTCTAAAGCCTAGAAATATTCTCTTCTTTAAAGAAATCTCACCAAGTGCAATCACCTAGTCATCTGTTTGCAGACTGGATTGTCTCGAGTCGAGTATGCATCTCTTACATTTCTTATAGATGCTTAATTTATGCCATATTGATTGCGACAGGTGACGGAGAGCGTCAGAAAGTGGCAGATGTGATCTGGGAAGTGCCACATATGCGGCAGCTGTGAGAGAAAATGTGGGCGGGGGGGGGGATTGGCATCTGCAGTGCAGAGGACTCTAAACAAGCAGAAGAAGAAGTGCATGGAGGAGAAGACGTTGGTGATGTCAGCATGGAGGAGACAGTAAAGGATCTCAGCGTCTTCAGGGGCCTCCAAAAACCAATCCAAGCGAGGAAGAAGATGGAGTGACAGCAGAAGCTAAAGAGTGTCAGACAACAGGAACGAGGAATAATACTTTTTTTTATGTACTTGGATCTGTCTCTTTCTAAACTAATCAGTCATTTCTGAAAAACATTAAATTTTTACTACAAATGAATTATCTAAATGCAATTTGGCCACAACTTGAGACTCTGAGACTTCCAAAAGAAGGAACGTGAGCGGAAAAACAAGAAGGTCAAACTACTTGGAACCAGATTTCCATCCATCTAGTCCATTTATGAAAGTCAGCCTGGATTCCAGGAGTCTAACCAAATTAAATCACTACATCAAACAGTCCCTGAACGGCTCCTTCGCATCCTGCCTGTGTTGGCCTTGAAAACACTTCCGGTGACGGGTCGTGGAGCTGCGAGTCCAAAACTTTCTGCGGCCAATATTCACACTCGGACATAAACAACCTCTTCTTCTTCTTCTGCACACCGAAAGGCTCTCATTTACATGATTTATGCTCGCAGATAAAAACCGTCAAGTGAGATGATCTGCCAGCCGAACTGTCAGAATCCGAAGCATTGTGCAGGGAAATCACATCAAAGAAAAGGTTACTCCGGCTCTGTGTGCGGTTCTACGAGAACAGTTAATGAGATTGCTTTAATTGAGTCAGCGGGGAATGTGGGTGGGGGGAGGAGACGACTGTCTTAGAACCCCTGCTAATCAGGTGTCAAGGACTCAAGACTTTAAAAAAAAAGTTTGAAACACAACAGCTGTGTCTTCAGTATACTGTACATACTTTAAATAATGGAAATGAACTACATCAGCTTCAATATTTAGGAATCCTAAAGGAACTCCAATATGTTGGAATGGGATTTATTTGATGCTGCTGAACAATCCACTTACGGTTGAAACGGAATAAAGTGCTGCTTGTCCTCATCGTCCATTATGCCCGTTATGATGTCAGTGACGTCCATCACTGTTGGGAGGAACAAGGAGATAAGGGTTAAAGCATTGTCAAGGTGGTGGACTCAGTGAACAGGGGCTTATAGAGCAGCCAATGAGGGCTCTTCTTCAATGAGCACTAAATAGAGCTGATGCAGGGGCTATGATGGAAAAATGCATCACGACAATTCAGTGGTTTAACTTTCTCACCTTGCAGCAGTGACATACAGGTGTGCTCCTGGACCCTGTGACATCATTGTTGCACGTAGCCCAATCCCAATTCACCCCTTACCCCTACCGCTTAGCCCTAAACCCTTCAAATTTGCATGTTGATGGGTGATGTCACAACGGTGCACTAATGAATCCAGCTGTACCAAATTGATGCGTAAACCAACACATTTGTTGTTTGCATTCATAGTTTAAAAAATAAACAAAAAAAAACAGGGAAAAATGCCCTTGAATTGGCTCCAACTGAAGGGAAGACGGAGTGACAGGTGCTGATGTGACGGCAGGTCAGAGGTCAACGCTAAAAAGGTCGGTAAAACTGTATCAAAAATCAGCCTCTTCATCAATCTGTGCATGCAACAACGATGCCGGCTAAAGATTAGCCATCATAAATCAGGCTGTCATCTCTCTTCTCTCTCCTGGGAAAAAGACCCTGAAAGAGGGTCATAACGGTCTCTGTTTGAGAACTGTGGGCCAGACATCAATCTAATTAGTTCACGAAAGCCCTGACAGCTTGCCAAAAGGACATGGATCCAACTCCTCTTTCTACTTTTGCCAGATATTTATGAATTTATTGACATACAGTATATCAACTCATACGGACAAAGACTTTGGCACAGAAGCTACTGTAAAAGTTGATGTACGTGGTGATATTCATTCATATAGGATTTAAAGTCTTGAGGGACTCTGGAACCGATGCCTTGTGGTTCCTTTTGGATCCATCAGGTTATCAACTTTACCTGCAACTCCAAAGGGTCTTCTGAGTCCCGAGGTCAGCCTCTTAGTGTTGTTTTCTCGTAGCTCCATGCGTCCAACTCTGACAATCTGACACACGAAGCTGATCTTCTCTCTCTTCAGATCTTCACTGCCCAAGTCCTGAGGAGGGGGAACAGAAAAGTTATGAAAAACCTGCGAGTACTGTCGCCCTACAGTCTGCAGTAACGACTGATACCTTATGGTAAGTAGGAAAATACAAAACTTTTATGGTCGTTTCTTTTGGTGTGTGCATCCTTGAAAATGTCTAGTAGCTGGTTCCATCTGAAGTTTCCCCCTCAGGAGAGCTGGAGCTCAGAGTCTCACAGTTTTATCTAGTAAAGCCAATGATTAGAGGTCTTGGGGCCGAAACCATCTCAACCTATTGTCCAACTTTAAATGGGTAAGAAGCCCGGCTTGCTGGCTTGGAACCGGGCGTGGTTCAAAATAAATCCGCCAATCAGAACATGTTCCATGTCTGGATGTATACCTTAAAGTGACATCATCAGACCAGAGACTTTGTGCAAAGCTGCAACTAAAATACTTAAGGTTTTCTGAAAAAGCTCAGACCTTTAGTCGATTCAAACTCGACTAAAACCAGGATTATGTTGACTAAATATAATAAGGACATTTGACACAGGACTAAGACTAAGTTTTAAAAATGGGTCTAGATCCATACACACTGTGTCACACATACCAGCTGATCGATCAATGCCACCCTCCAAGGTGAAGATGAGTTTGTGTTAAAGGCAAATTCTTCACCACATATTGCCTCGGCAACATCTGCGATTGCATCCACAGCTTCATTTCCTGCGGGTAATGCCTTCCTAAACTAGCATCATGCTTCCGGTGGGCGAACGCTGACCCTAACCTCCATTAGGCTCCCATTAGATAGAGGTGACTGCCTTGGTAAATACATACAGCGAGACGGTCTCTGTCTGAGAGAGCTTAACAAATACAGACTGTGCAAACAGGCTCCCACATGCCTCATAACATGGCTGAATAAACAGTGGACTACCACAGGAGAGTGAACACACACACAGACACACACACACATGCAACCACACTCACCGTGAAGACGGCCCGCAGGTTATGAAGCTGGTCGATGTCTTTCACCAGACCTGAACTGGACCATTTCACCAGGTAGTTCTCACTGTGGAGGCAGAAGAAAAAGCACGACTTTTTCAGATTCACATTCAAACATAGAACAGATGATACAGCAACAATCACAACCAGTGATTGTGATTGTTAACTGATTACACAATCAGTTAACTGTAGTTTCCAGCAAATGTTCATGCAGACACCGATTCGCTCGGGGAAAAACGATGCACGACTATCGTTGGACACAAAAAAGAAATGTTCCACAGCTGAGCTGCTCTATGCTCTGTTATAATTTGCTGTCACAATCCTACAGCAATGGCAGATCCCTGGGAAGCAGGCTGCCGATTATACGACAATGTTTTTGCTAAAAATTGAGACGTTCTTTCCCCCTTCTACGTTCACAAGGCATCCTTTCCGAAACGATCCCCGAACACACGGATCTGCAAAAACGATTGAAACACTGTAGTCTGTATGCCAAGGCAGTAGTTGGTGATGTAACTTTTCAAAATCAACATTGTTAATAATAATAATAATAATAACCACAATGGTGGTTCAGCAAATCTACATTGGAGGACAAACAAAACCTGTGAGTTGTTTCGATTACTCTGAGGATCTGCATTTCACTCGCAAATATAAAAGAACATGGGCACAAGAACTGAACCTCAACAATTTTACAGAAGCAAGAATTGTCGGTGTCAAAAAAAGACAAAAGGGAACATGCACAGGAGTTTTTACCTGATGAACTTTGACTCCACGGGGTCGTAGAGGGACATGAGCACCTCCGCATCCTCGCCGATCTTACACACCACGTTCTTCAGGGTCACGAAGAGAGCGAACGAGGGAGTGGAGGCGAACTTCGCTTGTCTGCTCAGATCGATATTCTGCTTCTGAGACTGTCAAGAGGGTAACAGAGGTATCGCATTCAACAGGGAGCTACTCTTCCATTGATTTGCGTCACATGTATGTCGACCTCAGGCCTGTGCAGAAAATCTAGCATGTGACAAAAGAGATGCTCCACACAGGTGTGGTGATAAAACAGGACACTGGATTATTGAATGTCAGCCACTGCCTAAAGAGTCCTGCTAAAGATTTAACATCAAATTTCCATCAGAATTCATTATTTTATATTCTAACCTGCAATAATAAAAAAAAAAAAACTCTCCAGACCTGCGTGTGCAATAAAAGGCGGACTGATTGGCCGGATACCCTGGATGTCCTTCAAAAATATGATGGTGCCACATCATTAATATTTATCTTGTTGACCTGGACACTCTCTTATTGGCCATGCATACGCAACAAAGACCTCTGGATGAAAAGGTCACTTGAGATGAGGCCACATAACTGCAGGGCACTTAGTGTCTGGCACTCCTACATGCTGCCAGATGACATTCAGGTGAGGGATGCCACTGATAGGCCAAGTAAAATACTGACTCTGGCTGAGTTCCTGACTTTATCAAGAGGCATCGTGGAACAGGAACAACTCCCACCCTTCAGTTGTGTAAATACCAAAAGTCTAGATAGAACGACAAGGGTTCAGTGTAAACAAGACAATTTAAATGAGTTGGCTTTTATTACCTCCGCCAACGAGGTCAGGTTTTCACACCTTTTTTTTCTTTGTTGGTGTTGTTTGTTCGCAGAATTATGCAAAAACTACACGATGGATTTTCAACAAACTTGATGTAAGGAGAGAAACACTATCAGTTAAATTCTGGACATAATTTCACAGAAATCCATCCAATAGAGATTTCAGACTAAAAGTGGATCCACTAACCTACAGTGACATCCTGAGAACTGCACTGTTAATGGGGCCATTGTGTTTTTATTTATTTTGTCTTTACCTTCTCCTCTTGAATCCGGTCCTCGATTTGTTTGGAGGCCGCCTCGTGCGCTCTGAACAGACTGACGGTGCTGGTGAGCTCTGGATCCAGGATGTTTCCATCTTTGTCTCTGACCACCAGATCCAGATCCAAGTATCTTGTATGAAAATGGGACAGAGTTAACCAGCGGCAGAGCGCCCCGCGGTAGAAACATAAAATCAAACACTGTCAGAGGCCAGGTGAAATATATGTGGCTGCATTAGTGAAGAGGAAAGAGCTCCAGCCTTCCTACTGTCCTAGGCAGACAACAGCATGCTGCCAACATGCAGTCAATGCATTTCTTTACCTCATCACTCCCTGCTTCTGCACAGGTAGAAGCCATTTCTCTTCCTGCCAAAAGCTTTAAATTTTCATCACAGGAGTAGATCGAAGTCTCACGAATTTCATTTTTGACCGATTTCTACGCCGACTGCAGACACAGCACAAGCTGTCATTTCATGATGATCTACAGTCGGGTTTGCTGAAACCAAATCCCTCCAGTTCGCCCACAGGCTAAGTGATGACCTGTCACCTTCTATTGACTGACACTGGTGACCTAATCCAACAAGAGTCATTTACCAAACAGATATGAGGATGAAGATGGATAAGTTGTGGGGAGGGGAAGGGCGAGGCTGAAAGCCTCTAAAAGGCCGGATCCTCACTTGTTGCCGTAGTCTATCTTGGAGGTGACTTTCTGTTTGAGCTCGCTGAGCTCGTCCTGCGGGAGGGTGCCGGACAGGATCTGCGAACGCCACTCGATGAGGTCATAGATCATGTCACGGACAGAGTTGAACATCTCACGCTTGTCCTCCTGTCAGCGGGAACAGATGGAGAAGAATGTGAGCAGCTTAGACATAGCATGAGTTTTAGAAAATCTGATGAGAGTTCACCCAAAAATTTTAAACTCTGTAGCCTCTAAGCTAAGTCTTTTAGCTTAGAGTCTAAGTCTTTTAGCTTAGAGGCTAAGTCTTTTAGCTTAGAGGCTAAGTCTTTTAGCTTTGAGGTTAACTCTTTTAGCTTAGAGTCTAACTCTTTTAGCTTTGAGGTTAACTCTTTTAGCTCAGAGACTAACTCTTTTAGCTTTGGGGTTAACTCTTTTAGCTTTGAGGCTAACTCTTTTAGCTTTGAGGTTAACTCTTTTAGCTTTGAGGCTAACTCTTTTAGCTCAGAGACTAAATCTTTTAGCTTTGAGGTTAACTCTTTTAGCTTTGAGGCTACACTGAAGATTTCATCTTTAAAAAGGGTGTAAATGACGTCTTTTCATATCAGTTTGAAGACTTGGGGCTTCCCTAGACTTGGTTTCGGCCTTACGAGCTGTGTGGAATCCTTTAACGTTTGTTCGGTTGTGTTTTTACATTTTAAAACATGTCAATTAAATCAAAGCAAATGACTCAAATGAAGAAAACATATTATAAAGCGTTAACATTCAGATCACATGATCCAAAACTGATAAGACTGTGATAAAATCATACATTGACTTATCTAAAAATAAGTAGGTGTGTGTCACAGGCTTCTTTACCACGTATAAGTCTCTCCATATTGTAGCCCACTCCCGTAGTGTGGTGGTGACCTCCTGCACCAGGGGCAGCTCGGTGGGAATGACCGTCTCCTTTTGCCTGCAGGGGGAGTGAACAAACTGATTATGTGTCAGTAAATTCATTTTTATTTTACAGCTTTAGTCAAATTCTTTAGAAGATTTATTTCTGTGAAAAAAATATCTTTTCCCTCAAGGTTCTCAGCTGAGTTCAAAGACTTTTTTTTGTGCTGTGCAAGTGAAATGAAATGAGACAGATCAAAATGGAACAGTGCCACAAGTTGTGCAACAACAAACGCACATGTCACATCATATCAGGTGAAGATCTATCCACTGAAAACAACCTTAGCCTTTTTTTCCCTTTTTTTTTTTTACAAAGCAGGAAAAGCAAACAAGCTTCTAAGTAATTCAGAAAATAAAGTTGGAGGACAAACTTTTTATTGTTCATAATGCAGCCAAAATTATTGTAATTGCAATATGAGTTGGAACCAAGTCTTTCCACTCAAGTCCAAATTCAAAACAGGTTGGTCCAAAAGGTCAAAATACACTCTCTCAAGTTGCTTTTTATTTTTTATTTAGTCGAGTCTAAAGTCATGTGTCTCCACACCTCTGCAAAATGCATCCATACATTTATTCATGAAAATAATCTAACAAACAAATGCAACAAAACAAAAGTCATTTTGCTTGTGAGAAGAAAAAGCAACAACCATCAAGTGGAAGTGGAGCGTTACTAACCCGCTGCCCTCGATCGTGGCCTCTTTCAGGTGTACATAACAAGCAGGAAATATGCCCTAGAAGGGGAGGAAATCAAAATGACGTTACAGCGAGGACAGAATTTTAAACAGTAACTTCTCAGTCTCTGATATGAGTTTGTAAAAACCTTTTATTTGAGCTCTCACCTTCTTAGATTTCCTCCTCAGCCGATGCCCTCTGTACCAGTCTGATGCAGGAGAGAAGTGAGTTAAAAGAAAGCTGTTTTCCTCACACACAGCAACGCAAGAGCAATAAAAAGATAAAATAAATAAAATGCAATAAAACCTGCATTAAATCAACTTTTTAAGGTTCGAGTGATTAATCAAAGTACAAATACTGTGAATAAAGTGAAGTCATAATTGTTCGTGCTTATCTTTGTGGACACGTGTGCAAACATTTGACAAAGCACAAGAGGAACCAGCGATGACGGGAGAATAATGTCCGGCTTCGGCGTGTCAGCTCTGATCACGCCTGTCATCAGTAAAGCCCTGTTCTCACCTTCATATGTCTCAAGTATGTGCACCGTGTCTCCGATCTGCAGCGACAGCTCCTCCTCTCCCCGGGCGTCGTAGTTATAGATTGCTGGAGGGGACGATATAAGAGGAGGAGATATTACAGGAGCTGGTGGGAAGGAAAAAAAAAAAGGCAATAAAGCGTTTGGCTCCCTTGTGGCGCTAATTGTGTGCCATTGCAATGTGTAGTGGAGGCATCACACATCCACAGGATGTCCACCCACACACAGTTTGACACAGCGATGGTGGGGCCTGGCACCACGGAAGCTGTAATATCAACACAGCTCCACCACCCACTGCAAGGAAAGCAATAATGCCAAATCAACAATAATGCCGGTGGAAAACAGATTTGCCGAGAATAAAAGGATAAAAGACAAAGACATAATTGAATATTGTGGTGTTCCTGATTCATTTAGGCGTCGGCAGACAAAATCAGGTGACATGAGGAGGAGCGACACAACAGAAGGATACTGTTCTGTATGCTAACTGAGCAGGAATCAATAAATACTGGAGATGCAAAATAGGAAGTTTGTTTTTTTCAACTGATATCGATAACCAATAGTTTCATATGACTGTATTTTAACAAACATGAAATTCTCATAATACACTGTATAATACAGTGTTTCCCATACCATTCATTTGCAGGGGCACCCCGCCCTCTCAACGCCACCCACCCCCCCCAAAAAAGAAGGGCACAAAATATTTTATTTATTGAATTTACGTAATTTATATGTGCACTCGTTTCATTTCAGCAGAGCATGAGCGTCTTTTATGCGTTTCGCTGTCCTGATCAATGACTCGACTATCCTCTCCTCTGCTCTGGTCTGGTGTTCCTACCAAGGGCGTGGCTTATCCATGCTTCACACACTCACACACACACACACACACACACACACACACACACACACACACACACACACACACACACACACACACACACACACACACACACACACAGAGCAAAGTAGGGGAGACAAAAAAAAACTTCCCAAGACCAAAGATGGACAAAGGTCGACCCAAAAGTCCAAAATACCCGCAACCAGTCAAATCCCTAACTCCGTGGGCCAAACATTACAGCAAATTTAATCAAAATCTGTGAACAAGTGTCTGAAACATCCTGCTAGCAAACAAACAGAGAAAACAAACAACAAAAAACAATAAGCACCGCATAAAAAAAACTGTCCTTTTGCAGTCAATAAAGACATCTGTGGACTCTGGAATGTCCTACAGACCTCCCGATACAATGCAGTTTATTCTCTCTCTCTCTCTCTCTTGCCATTGCGCGCACACACACACACACACACACACACACACACACACACACACACACACACACACACACACACACACACACACACACACACACACACACACACAAACAAACAGCTCACATCTTCTGTCAAAGCTCCATCAACATGTGCCAAGGTTATAACTGACTGGTGACACTTTTCAGAGAGCGGTGAACTACTGTACATGTCGCTGTCAAACCAGCCGTGACCAACAACTGTCTTTGAGAAAGTTTGCAAGGGGCTCACAAACACACACACAAACACACACACACACACACAGAGACACACACACAAACACACACACACACAGAGACACACACACTGACAGTATGACAGGTTGAAGTGTTGGGAGGACACCCACAGGCAGAAATGACACCAATGTGCCTCCATGTGTGTGTCTGCATGTCCAGCTAAGGGAACGCATGCAGGGGCCACTTCAACAGTTTTCCAGAGGTGAATGATGGCTTAATTAAAGAAGACCCTCGCCGCAGGCTCTGGAGCCTTCCCAGCATGCCGATGGTGCATCAAGTGAATCAACTTTTTTCTCACAGGATACCTGCCATCAGAGGAGCTCATTATATTTCATTATCATATCAGGTGGCAGAAACACTTTTTGGTGACCATTTTACTCGTGTGTGTTACTAAGGTGAAATAATGTTATATCTGCTTCTGTTACAGATTAAGTCATTTTTTTAAAGGTTCTACTTCATGTTAATAATAATAATAATAATAATAATAATAATAAATAATAATAAATAATAATAATCATAATAATAATAATAAAATTATAATAATGAAAAAGACATAAAGAACAGAAAAACAGGAACAGAAAATAAATGTAAAGTTAAAAATAATAGTAAAAGAAGAGATGCATAAAACCAGGGATAATAATTTAAAAAAAAGGCCAAAATAAGGATGAAAATAATATGCATAATAATCATTAAGAAGAGAAGAATGGAATATATAAAATCAAATAAAAGACAACATTAACGTAGTGCAGCGGTGCAGACGGGTAAGACAAGGAACACAAGCAAGCACTTAAAGTATTTTTGGCGAGGCCCTGGATTTACTTTTTTTATAGATCCTTTCACAAGCAAATAATTGACTGAAAATGTAACCAGCAGATTATCTGGATTTCTGATTCTGTGCAGCTGGGTTAGGGTTAGAAAAAAAGTGGTAGCAATTAAGACTCCTCTGACAGCAGAGAATTCTAATTAGCATTGAAGTCTGTGTCAGCTTTAGAAGAGGTCGTGCAAATGTTGTCAGACTGTATAATTGAGCTATCAAGGCAACACCAGACATCTTATAAAAAAGTTTTATAAAAAGGCCCAAAGAGGCAACAGAGATGCTAACCCAGCTAAATGAATGTGTTTGTCTCGAGGACAAAGACTCACAAATAACGATAACATGGTCAAGAAGAACCTCATGAAATCGACCAGGAGACGTTTCACGGGATGTTCGTTTAACATCACCACAAAGTGGAGCCTTGGAAATGACAGAGCAATTACGTAATAACTGTGGCAGTCAGTTACAGTCAGGATTTGGTTTTCAGCATGTATAACATGTCAGTTTAGGGGAAAGAATGCAATGTCCCCCGATGCAACAAGGCCAGCGAATCCACTAGAACACGAGCCACGGGCTGACAAAGGCACAAAGAACCCCGGGAAGGGAATTCAGTAGAGCCACGCTGGTATACAAAAGGTGCCTGCAGGGGTGGGGGGGGGGCAACAATACAATCAAAAAGGAGGTGAGATTAATTTGTGTGCAGCCATCAGTGAGCAACGTCGTCACCGTACGGCGGGATTCGCTCAATTAAGCCACCATCATTAACCCTTCTGTTGTGTTCTGGTCAAATCAGACTGATTTAAAAAGTTTTCTCTCTCTAAAAAAAATGTAGTTAATTTCATCAGTTTGTCACGAGGTTCCATGACTTTTTTTCCCCACACGTGATATCTGAACACACGCCTGTTCCACATCAGATGCCACATCCGCGTGCTTGCTTGGAACTGGGTCACGAGTCCAGCTGATTTGGCAAGTTATCCAAAAGGTAGGTAGTGATGGGGAGCAGCCTGAACGGCTCTGAAAGAGACATAATATAATATTATATAATATTTCATCAGAAAATTAATAACAGTCCCTGTGATCGCTGCCACTGAGACCAGGTCTCCAACAAATGGGGGCTCAGGGATCTAGAGAGCAAGAAGGGCAAGAAGAGCAATCAAAAAAAAATAAAAGACCGCAAACGACACCCTGGGAAGATGCTGAGTAAATGACAACCATCAAACACAAGCCTGATGTGATGCGATGACAGATCGCTTCAACACAAGTAATTCTGGTCACGTGGGGCTCAAACGACACCCCTGATTACTCATGAACCGGTATTTGCATACACAAGAGTCAACTGGTGTCAATTTGGAATCGGCGAGGGAGAGAGAAAACCCATCAGATGATGAGGAGGAAGACGACCAGGATAGAGGAAGTGGGCCGTTTCTTCCCTGGAGAGCGTCGCGGCATGCAAATGAATTTCTGGGAAACTTGATAAACAGTGCCATCGTTTGCTGGGGGCTCATTAACATACAGAAGTTCTCGCACACGGCTGTGCAAACTGACAAAGAGCATCATCATCAAAGGATGCGAGCGAAGGAATCAGATTACCGACCCATCCACTTAGCCTATGCGCCCTCTCTGCAATTATAAGCAGCCTCGTTTAAACACTGGGCTGATTGTAATTCTACACTTTGGGCTCGCTAATAACCTCGACTAATCCACACAATGTATAACATATCATTACGCTCGGATGAGGAATACGGCGTTGCTGCCGAAGGAGGGGTGGAGGAAAAACAGAGGAAAAGGAGCACAGAGAGAGGATGCTCGTGGAAAAATAGTGGCAGGATGTCTTGTATGAAGTCCCAGTGGGCTGCAAGCTTACAAAGTTTTTTCTTTAATGTAAAAAAAAATATATTTTTAATTATTTTATGTATTACATAATTGGAAAAAAGTGTCTTTTTATATTTATTTATGCATCCTAGTTTAAAATTCAATAATTGCTCAACTTTTTTGATGTACAAAATGTGCTTGAAAAAGGCACAATTTGCAGTTATGTGTGTCTTTACTAAAAGCTATGGAGCCAACAGCAAACAATGAATGACTGGTGAAATATTCTGTGTATACATCTTACTGAATAAGGAAATGTGCATGAATGTTGGACACAGAGTTGGCCCCTCTGTAAAAAATGTGGCCCCTCTATGGCCCCTGATTTAGAAAAATTCTAGATCCGCCACTGGATTGAAGGGACGGACTGGAACCACTTCCTGTATCTCCCACCTCACTTTGTCCGTGGCAGGGGGGGGACAAAAGTAAGGAAGTGAGGTGAAAAAAATAAAAGAAATGAAATGATTTAAACATCATCAGACGGGGGAAAGGAAGGATGAGAGTAAATGTAAAATTAGGCCGGACTACAGACAGATTCTCTCAAACCCGTTGTCACTCGCTGGTTGTCCAATGAGGTTGCTGCAGGCTTGATCTCGCTCCAACATTGTTCGCTTTGGACTCTATTATATAAGAGGTTGGCTGCTCCCCAGCCCTGTCGGAGGACCAGTAGTATTCTCTTTCTAGTTCAAAGCGTTTCTCCATAAGCTACACACATACTGCAGAATGAACAAGCTGATCCCGTCGCTTTTCAATCCTCTAGTCTATCGAAGTGAAACTGACAGACGACAACATCACCCCGGAAAAAATGATAATGCGTGGACTATTCAGCGTACAATTAATTAACGTCCTGCACAAACAAAGATGTGGACAAAAACCCACCTGAGCAGCCCCTTCATGAGGCAGGCAGGGTGCAAGTCATGTGTGACAGACGTGAGAACAGCAACATACAGTAACAGTGAGGAAGAGACAGGAATTTAATACAGGGCTTCAATGAATGAATGAATGAATGAATGAATGAGGAGGAGTTCAATGAGCTCAAACTGAACGACCTTCTCCAGGCAGGACTGAATAGAGGGTGATTATTACACAGCTGTTGTGAGGGTCTACACACACACAGACACACACACACACACACACACACACACACACACACACACACACACACACACACACACACACACACACACACAGTATTCTCTAAAGGTTATACCTGACTGTAAGAGATGCATGTAAAATGAAACAAGGCAACTCTGACCACTTAAGACCAGATAAATCTTTCGTTCAACTGACGAAGCATCACATAACAAGACACATTAGAGACACATAAATGTCTTCTTGACTAGTGATGATACAATTTCTTCCCATGAATGCCCCATTTTAAACTGCATAAACTCCTATATGTGGTTGGGTTTGGGCTTAATGCCCAATATTCACATGCAAATTTGTTTTTAAATGAGCCTTTGGAGGCATGACTGGAGTACGAAACAAACACACCCTCTGTCTGACATCGACCTGATGTGTTTGGGACGAATGTGAGCCCAGTGAGTTTGCAGGTGTTAACTGTGTTTTTCTAATGAGGCCTGCTGTTGGCTGCAGCGAGCTCTGCTGCAGAGCTGACTGCTATTCTGCAGGGAACTGCCAAGTGCTCTTAGGCTAACGGGAGGATGATCGACCAGGGGAGGGGGGGAGAGGGGTGAACATAGACGGACCAGGACCTCCTCTGTCAGCAGGGCTCAAAGTATCCTATCAAATCTGGATCCAGTCTCAAATCTGCAAAATAAAATAAGAATCTTTAATCTATTCAATCTATTTATGCTCGTCTTTAATGGACTTTAAATGGCAAAAGTTAAAGAGACAGAGAAAGAAATATACATTTGAAAGACTCAACAGAAAAAAAAACCTTTATTGATCTTTTATTTGGTTCAATCTGCACAATAGGTCTGGATTTCCTGTAACTTATTCGGTGCTGAAGTCGCTTGGCGAGCAGAGACACATGTCAGCTCTGGGCTCTTTACTAATGGAGTTCATTTCATGCCATAACATGTTTTATAAATGACAACACACTGACAAACACAGTGTGCTCTGTGGGGGCGGCCATTACAGCCTGCAGACTCGGGTAAGAGGGGCAGTGACCTGGCCACCGCTGCCGGCCTGCCAACCAGAGAGCGGTGAGGATAAAGGCCGAAACACTCGGTGAAGGTTGGGCACCGCCTGAGGACCTCAACGCATCCAGATGAAGTAACCAACTACAACCAGGCCCTCATCCATCATCCGCCCCCCAGCCTACACAACCGGCTCCACCGTCACCCACAAGTCTCCCACAAAGTCTCCCACAAGCCAAGATGCCATCAGGATAGTGTAACTAAGGGATTGAGTCATCTATTCCTAGGAAGAACTAACTGTAAATGCAAACCGACTTTAACAACCCAACGCATTTTGCAAAAAGATATATATATATATCCTACAAAGACAAAAAAAAATATATTTCAACACTGTAATTGTGCTCGAGATCTTCCCCTCCCCCAGCTCTCTCTCAAGCCTCACTTCCTGTAATTTTTTTCGCTAGTGTTAATTGCATCCGTTTCATCGCAGCAGTCGAGAGCCGAAGGATTCGTCTTCAGACGCCTCGTTTGGTCCGACATGGGCGATAACTTGCACACACAGTCTGCTATATGTTTCCGGAGGCAGTGTTTGTGTGAAGGCTGCCAATTCATCGTCTCAAACCGAGTGTGAACGGAGCCTTTAACAGGAGGTAATTGCACAAATAAACTCCCACAGATAACACTCAGGTCTCTCTGTAGCACACCGGTCGACAAAACGAGAGGTGAATACAGACGAAGCCGAAACAGGGAGAGATAATCGTGACAGGTGGGCGTTTCAGGTCCAGGATTCAGATCTCTTCTCTCAAGGACTGGGATATTACAATAATTCCACTTTTCTTGAATTATCTCCACTCATTAGAAATGAAAAAGAAATGAAACATGTGAGTGTGTTATTAAAATATAAAATGAAGTAGTCCACTGGGGTTTGGCTGCAGCCTGAACAGTGAAAGGGGACAATCAACATTCTTTGTTTTGTCAGTGACGTCCAAGGCAGAGAAACACATGCTAATTAATTTCAAGTCCCTCTCTAATAGGGTTTAATAAGAGGTTTAGGCGTTCAGACAGAAGCCTGATGGTTCTAATTTAGAGGCCGACGCAGCAAATGAACCCCGGGATTGTGAAAAACCAACAAAATCAACCTTTTCCTCTCTTGAATCAATTACATACAACACCCTTTTTTTTTTTTAGCTTCATCTGCGGTCGGAAAAGTGGAGATAATGATACTGCAATTAACCTGAAATTAATACGACAGCAGCTGAGCTGGGAGAAAGGAAAGCCCCGGGTTCTTCCCTCTCTTCCCTTTCACCAGCAGGACCAGATTTCTCCTCCCTCTGACTGGAACTGGGCAGGAAATGCCACTTGAGATATGACTGTATCACAATAGATGAGGCCCTTCCAGTACGTTAGCAGGAAATACTGATATTTTTCCTGACTACAGGAAGATTAACAAAACCTCACTCTGGAGCCTGCTTTCAAAAGTTTACATAAATAAAGTTTGACTTATTTATTAGTTCATTTTTTTTGTTTGTGTATTTTTATTTGTTTTTATTTAAGTTTATCTAAATAAATAATCATAAATAATAAAAAATAAATATTTTTATTTATAAATATTTTTTTTAAATTTAAATATATTTAAAGTTAAATAATGTTTAAATATATTTAGTATAATATGTGCTTTACTTATGCATGTGTAGTATGAAGAGGCTACAACTTTAACTGTATTGTGTTGCAAAATGAAAAATTAAACCTTTATACCTTTTTGCTAAGAACTCAAATAGAATCAATTCAGTTCTTATTTAGTTTCAGCTTCAGACAATCCTCATTTCTGTTAAAGTGTACAATAACTACTCTGATCCACACACAGCTTTTTACACCGCAGGATGCAGCTGATGACTTCCTGTCCCGTCTATGACCGCTAATGAGCAAATAATTACCTTCAAATATTTGAAGAAACTGCAACAGACTAATAAATTTACTCTGAAAAAGCCCCTCTCTGCTACGACGAGCCGTGAACACTTGACATTCATCAGGTGGTGCATCAGCTAAAAGAGCAAAGCACAGCGAAGCAGACATCCTTAACAGGAAAGGCTTCTATCCTCAGGATATTTATAATCATAAGGCTGACGTGTTCTACAGAAGTCACGCTGTCAGTGATGATAGACCAGCGTGGCATCAGTGCTGGGAAATAAAAACAAGGCGAAGGTTGGTAAGATCAGTAATGATGTGAGGAAAGGTTGCCTGCAGTCACCCGCTGTTTCTAAGTGCCAACATGAAACTGTCAGACTATCTTAAAAAGGCAGTCAGACATTCTGTATAGAGGAGAGACGACTGATGGAGGAGGATATGCAGCAGACACAGCAACACAAACACACTATTCCTTCTTATTATTATTCTAGTACAGCTGCTCTTCTTCAGGAGCGTGAAAATGTCAAATATGCTTCAGTCATCCAGAGAGGAAAAAAAAAAGATTCAACAACTCATTTGGTGTTAGCATCCTAAGCTACAGTGAAATGAGCTACCACTCCACCTCCATTACCTCCACCAATAGAGGTAAGTAGAGGTGGAGGTTCTATTAATATTGCGAGATAGGGCATATTTAGACATTTATTAGAATCTGTCAATAAGTAATTAAAATGAATGATGAAATCAAGCATATTTAATGTAATAATATTTAAGTATATATGTGATTTATTGTTTCTAAATGTGTTATTTTTTGCCATTTAAAGTGCACAATACAAAAAAATTCTATTTGATGTGAATAAAATGTCTTTTATTTGCTTTTTGAAGTCATTGATGATTTGTATCTGAACATTTATTAGAAGGGATTGTTGTGGCCTGGTCTGGAATCTATTTCCTCGTTGGTAAACGAAGCCGTCAGAAGTATGCGCTTCTTCTCCAACCAAGCAAACAAAACAACCGTAAACACCAGAAGTCATGAAAAACTGCCCTTCGAATCATTGTTTCCTTATTAAACCATCACTTTTACCACTGCATCAATTATTTAATCTAACAGTTTCAGCTGAAGCGCAGGCCGGAGGTGAGCTCTTGCAAACAGTCTGCAGCCAAGCCAAACAACTTCCATTGAAGGTTGTATTCATACCACAGATTCCTCTGCTGTCGTTGTTTGCAGAGCCTTTTTCTATTAGTTTACTTTCTGTCTTAGTGAGGAAGGCAGAGCTCCCGGTTTTCACAAGTGATGCTCAGCATTCTGAGATATTTTTAACTATGACTTCTGAAACTTGCAGAAACATGACTGTGCTGTTCTAGCAGCTGAGCATGTAAAAAATAACAAAAAAACCCTCCATTGTTCTTTTTGGGCCAGATGCCTGATCCATATATAGTATAAAAAACTAAATACACAGTTCTAGCTTTTCAAATTAACTTTTCATAGTCGCAGTACTTTGTGAATATTGCTGATTATGGTGGATTTCCGTGTCAGTGTGCATGAGGGTCAAAAGGAAGTCTGCAAATGCATCCTGGCATCACAAATATGATTATTATGGCAACGTGTAATTTCGAGTATTTGCATTCAACACAGGGTAGAATTTTTATGCCATTTGGGTTCATTGGCAGAAAAATAAATCCAACTGACTTTCATAATCAATTAATCGATTTCGGCTCGCGGTTTTCTTTATGTTACGTGATACTAAAAATAAATGTAGCCTCAGATTCGTTGGCCACTCTGATTTGTGCAATGCATGAATCTAACTAAGCATCTGGGATTAGCAGACTGGAAATAAATAAGGTATAATGACTGGAAAAATACATCGCTAGGGAAGTTTGCTTATAGGCAATATGTGTTCAGTGGGACTTAAATAGCCGCTTGCATGCTGATGTTGTTAGCACTTATTTAATTTATGCACACATCCACCATGGTCATACTTGCCAATAGCTTAGAGTTAGTCTCTCCAGAGTTTTTCCCAAGGAATCCCATCCTTTTAGCCCTCAGTTGACCCACAGAAAGACAGGATGTCCAGTGTCAGCTCACCCACTGACAGCCTGGCACAGCCTCAGCTCAGCTGCAGGCCTCATCACTCTGGTGGAACAAAGCCATCATCCAGAGAGATCCGCTAGACTTTGTCAAGATTAGTCAATACAGTTTACAGTCTGATACGATTCCACAAGACAACAGCTCTGCATATTCTGTCTTAAGCTTTGTTTCTGCTACAAAAAAAATAATAATTATAAAGGACAGATGATGTTTTTAGACGCATGTCTTAGAAGTTAAACAACTTGGAAGCTGAAGAGCAAATAAAACATGAATCCAGAGGGGAGGACGGAACCATGTTTGGATGATGCAATCTATGTTGAGTTACAAAGACCACCTCTGCAAACAATCAAGCTTAATGGGAACACCTTTAGGAAGTTTAATATTCACTAAGGCGGTGCATCAGCAAGAGTTTGGCAGTACGATCCGTATCGGTAGACGAGGGTTACGGTCTTTATATTGCCTTTCACGGGACTGTCTTCTTAGCTTCGAGCAAAATGCATTGACTTCTTCCTGTCTCCGTTGACGAAACATTGGAGTGGTAAAGAGCTGAATGTCTGAAGATAGATTACAGCACCGCCATCTAGTGGCTGGAGGTTTAAACGCACAATAAACCACATATTTAAATCTATGCATGTAAAATATTCATTAAAAATCGCTACGTACCTCTCTAGTTCGTAGCTCCTCGGTCTTTCTAAAAGCCTGCGTACGGTCACGCCTAGAGTCGATGCTAATGGCTAGTATGTCACCACTTTCAGGCCATTTGCATGTCGTAAGCACTTCGGTGTCATAAGCAACCTTTTACAGATAAAAATACAAGTGCATTTCATATTAAAATTGGTACTAGCCATTTAAGTAAATCATAGTCAACACTGTCTACGGAAATAAATGCCAAAAATAATCGATGGATTAATCGAGTATGCATAATTGGGCTGCAAGTTCAATCAGAGAAGATTTCTGATTTTATTTTCCAAATTTTTTTTTTTCTTGGATAAGTCCTTTTCACGCCTGCTGGTTTTCACGCCCCGATCCAACGATCGGTCCACTTCCTCCTTTGAATTCTGAAGAAGCTGCACAAACTGCGACGAGGAATCTCATTTCACAAGATAAGATTTTTTAAACTCTGACATAGAGGAAAAGAGATGTGTCTAAATAATCCAGCAGGAATTAAACGCTTTGTATCTGGAGTCGTTTTTGTCCCAGGAGGTTCAGTCCCGGTGCTGACAAAACCCTGTAAGATGAAACTCTTAGGATGTTGAAATTATGCAGACATTTATAAACATGAACCATATTAACCATCTGCCTGATGCAATATGACAGCTGAAAGGTTCTCGTGTATTAATTTCCTAAATGATGTAATAACACACGCCTACATCGGTTGACCTTTGTTTCACATTGATGTGTTAAACAGCATTAGCCATCTGTCAAGCTAGCAACAAAGCGGCACAGCAAGAGCTCTTCTCAGACAATGCTCAAGCTGCTTGGCATGCAATGCAATCAATACTGCAGGAGAGACCAGAGACCACCTGCCTGCGTCGCCAATCCGCATCAGTCACTTCCGCGTACAGGGCCCGTCATACGTGATCAGGTCTCGCTTTGCCTTTGACAAACGGCCAAGAAGGAATAAACATATATGCACGGTCACGCCTCCTTATCAACCTCTCTGTGACGCAGAAACACATCTTGGTTCTGTTCCGACAACGTCTGACAGCCTCTCCACACGTTACAGTAACAGTAAGAGAAGCCGAGGGCCCAGAATGAAGAGAAAAACTGTCCATGCAAAAGGGCACAAAGTGTTGATTTTCACAGGTTGTTGGAAAGCATTACATTTTAGAAAAGATGCAGGATATTATCAGGCACCAGATGTTGGTGCCTGATAATATCCTGTAATTCAAATAATTCAAAGCATTCATTAGCTGCACAGTAGATGATGATAAACACGCCTTTAAAGTTAACTTGTGATCAAACAGAAAGAAGAAGAAGAAGAAGAAAAAGAACGCAATGCATGTTTTATAAGGGCTCAGAGAGGAGGAGTAAAGTTGGAACACAGCTAGTCTTATTGGGGATATTAAATCCTCCATCTTTGCTCAACCTATCCTCCCCTTCTTCACCTCAGATGTGCAGGAACTTCATTTTAAAACTCACGAATCTGAAATCATCAGGTATTTTATCCGTATCGACCCTGAGAAGCAGATCATCCTCACGGATCGGTATGGGCTGTTTGTGCATCTTTCATTTTACTCTCTCCAGATTTACAGTCTCTCACCAGAGCAGCTTCCAGTAGGTTTAATGATCGAGGCTCATGAAAGACGATGGTTTACAAATACTGGTTGAGCTGCAGTATAATTAGGAGTTAAGAGACAGCGACGCTTAAACAAGATGTACAAGTAATGCAGCTTTGTCTCTGCGGTGAGCCAAGAAGGAATAGAGTGGAACCACTTAGCTATGCACTGATAATATAGGCCAGCTGTCATTTGTCTTAGCCACTGGGAGCTGTACTCTTAGAATTGCGTCGCCAAGCAGCGCGGCCCCAGTGTTAATACATAATTCCCTTTCAGAATGAATAATAGCAAAGTCGTGCTGACCTCCGCAGAGAGACGAGGATGATGATGGACCGAGTTTTGAGACGTGTCTAATGAGGGCCGAGATGATTTAGAGTCTCTGAATATTGTTTTTTATGTGCAAAGAGATGAGAATAATCATACGGAATACCAAAGGTAACCAACATGGAGCAACACCCAACCTGGGTATGAGTCAGAAGATTTAGCACGCAGCTAGCTCAAACAGGATCATGATAGTGCAGCAGATTTGACCAAAATGGGGGGGGAAATAATTTTGCTCACTGCCAAAAAACAAATAATTTAAATCCATGATGCACAAACCCCATAATACTGGAAATAATGGGGTTAGCTTAGCATTCATGATCAGCATTTATATTCCCTGTCCCCCTACCATAATATTACACACATATTGGTCACGACACCAGTGGAAGGATGTGCAAGTCGATTAAAGAAACTAAATCACACTGCAGCTCTGTGCATCCTTTCATTTGATCGCATCCCTCTGCTTGCAAAACACGACTGATCTCTGCTTTTATTTTCTGAGCGAAGGTGCCCAGCTGATCGTCAACACCGCCTGGCTGCAGCACGGGCCGACAAAAATCAAACTGTTTGAGGAAAAAAATAAAATAAAAATGCACATCCTTCTCCTGCTTCTCCCCATTTATCAGCCGCTTTAATTCGCTCAAGCCAAGAATGACTTCTCACCCTTTTTCCTACTCAGCGCCCCTTTAAAACAAACGTCAGACGAGGCGTTTTCTCGACTAAAACGTGATGAAAACAGCTCCTGGCATATATAGAAAAACAACACACAAAACTAAATAAAAGGGAACGACTCAAATTTAACCATGCCGTCGTATTTCACACTGAGCAGCATCAGATCAGGCTAAGAGGAGGGTAGAAATAATGGGAGGCGGGGAGTTTAAAAACACATGGTTAGAATTTATACATCGTAAACCCAGACTGCGTTTTAATTGCAACCATATTTGTTATCTTACTCCACTTTGTGGGCGGGAGACGTTTTCTCAGCTTCACAAATTACTCTGCCGAGGGAACGAACCGCTGCATCTCTATTTCTGCTCCCAAACGCGTCAGTCACAGCTAACCTGTTCCAAATGAGAGCCGTCTGAGCCTGTCAGTCCTGTTGGCCTGCAGTCTGCAACACACCAGTGTTACAATATGAATCACTGCCACACCATAATTTAAGTTCAGAGCTCGGTGTGCTCATATATCTGTGTGTGTGTGTTTCTGTGTGTCCAATTATCTCTTCGGTCAGTGATCTGGCCCACAGAAGCAGCATTTTCCTTTATTTAAAGTGCATTTTAGCCACCGATGCCTTTCTGAGCTGTGCGCTAAATTACAAAGGGAGGAGCATCATTACTCATGGCAGCACATACGCTCTCAAAAATGTGACTGGTGCTCGAAGGAACATTTCACCCCAAAATGAAATACAGTCATGGTCTATATTCACCACCACAGAGACGGAAAGTCGGGTCCAGTTTCTTAGTCCGCAAAACATTTCTGGAGTTTTCCTACACAACCGAAGAAGACGGGGACACGTTTTAAATAGTTAAAAACAACCAAAAGCAAACATAAAATGACTACATTCCACCCGTATGGTCGTATATTCCGTGTCTACAGAAGCCCAGCGAGCCCATTTTGATTTTAAAAGTCACGCTGAGGTCTTCATTGCAGCCGCTAAGCTAAAATCATTAGCGCACAGCCGGTATGAGGAACGTGCACAAGCTCAGATATACGTAGAAGCTCTAGTGACTTTGTAGAACACGAAACTGAAACGTTCACGTTGATCTTGTCTTGCATGTTTGAGCTCAGGAACTCACCTCAAACAGGATGTACACTTTTAGCGTAGAGGCTAAAGTATTTAAAAAAAAAAAAAAAGTAAAGAAGTTGTAAAAAAAAAATTAGGTCTTTTCAAATCAATTTGGGGTCCAGGGGCTTCTGGAGATGCGGTATGAGCTGCACGGAGTCATTTTATGTTCTTTTTAAGTTGTGTTTTAACATTTTAAAATAAGTCCCCATCGTCTTCTTCAGTTGCCTTCGAGGACGGTGCAACGTTGAAGCTCCACAAGTGCTTTGTGAACGCTGCGGGATAAGTAGATGCAGACATTGTGCAAAAGCGCAAGACCCTTCTCTGCACCGCCGCTCTTATATTTTTGGCTGAACTGTTCCTTTTACGTCTCCACAGCGATGCCATCGATGCAGTAAACAGTTCCCCTGGTTTGCTCTCTAGAACCACCAACCCTCTGAAAGCCTTCTCTTAAGGAACGGCAACATCCCTGATGAAACAGAATTAATGAGACAACATTTGGAATTAGCATCAAGAAGTTCTGCTTAATTCATCACAGAACCCAGGGATGCAAAAACTTTTTTTTTTTAAAAACAAAAACATTTCCCAGAGGCCCTGTTAAAGCACTTCTTTTTTTTTTGAGATGCCACACGAATAACATCAAAAATTCCCGATGCATTTGATTTGTGCCACTCCGGTTTGGCACGTCAAGAAAAGCGTCCTGAAATTAACTCGAGGTCAAGCGAGATGAGACTTTAAAGCATTTCTTTGACGACTCAATCTCTTATGATGCGAATGAATTTTAAAGAATAAAGTCACACCCTGAGACCAAAACCCTCAACTTTCTGTTTGAAAACAGAGGGAAAAGTCTTCCTGTGAGCAACGGCCTCATGAATGACGATAAATCCTGTCAAATCACCGGATCAGCTGAGGTCAATCTGGGCTGACAGGCAGCATTCTGAACGTGCCTGTGTGGAACTGAAGACACTGTTTGGAGAGGGAAGTGCAGCCAAGGCCTCGGAGTATTATTGTTTTTAGATGTAAAAGGTTTGTTTGGTTGGGAGGGGGGTTCTCTAGTTTCAAAATCAAATCAAGGTGCTCACATACCTGACCTTGTTCAAAGGGAACAGGTTTTCATGCACTGGCTGATGACTCATAACCTTCATGAATAGGAAAATAACATTACAGTAAACTCAATTTGCCTTTGTCTGCAGAAATACCACAGGCATGATTTTCAAGGAAGAGCCTTTTAATGGCTGGACTGGAGCAGAATCACAATGACTGGGAGTTTGTTGTGGGTCGGTCACATTCAGACATAATTTCTGCTTTGTATCCGTGTAAATTAAAACTTCTGCCACTATTTTCTGACAATTCGTAATTTAAATTAAAAAAAAATTTTGTGTTAATTGTTTAAAAAAAAAAGAAGTCGTTACAGCCCTAATAATGGCGTTACAGTAAAATCAAATATAACAGCTGGTCTTGGGTCACAACATGAATAGAGGACTAATATATTACACATCAGCTGGGGTTCACTGATGATCTTGCTGAAGCTAATCTTCGGTTGCCATGACAACCAGCAAAAAAAGAGACCAAAAAAACCCCCAACATATTTCTATTGGTTTTTTTTTTTCATTATTACTGTGACACAAATGTAATATGGTTTAATTTTTCCAATCTGGGTCATCGCGGTGGGAGTCAGCTGTTAAGTCTTGCCTCCGTAACGATCCAGTAGACAGTAGCATTTATTATTAACACTGCTCTGAAAAGAATCAAAAAAGGACACAGTTTCCTCCTACATGCACTAATAAAGCCGTGCAGCCATTATGAGAGCGGCGAACGGTGTGACTAAAGTTTCTCTGACACCGAACGAGGTCCGCAGTGAGCGCTGCTGGCGTAAGAAGGTCTTCACAGAGTGCTCATTAGTGCTTCTTGGTCAACACTTGAAGTATTCAAAGCACGATGGCGGCGCACCCCACCGATGCTCTGCAGCAGCGATGTGGCAGCTGCCTCTATTTCTACTCAAGGACTCATCCAGTGAGTCTTAGGACTCATGGGAGTTTTCTCACAGACGTGGTGAAGAGCCTCCACTTTAAAACGCTCGTGAATATTTGAGAATATATCGAGGCAAAGCTCGCGTTACATAAAACGTACACGGCTGACCGTATGCGCCGTGACCGCAGCCTGGACTGAAAACGACCCAGCTGATATGGAAGGTGCCAATCACAGCTAACCCGCTGAAGTCATTCATCAATCAGCATCAGCATCCCCTCATTGCAGCTGGAGGACCATCAGCCCCACTAATGGGCCGAAAAAAGGGAAATCAGTACACCTGTGTTTGGGTACATTAAAAACAATCCAATGCAGTGAAACCAGATTCTTTGGGAAAACAAGTGTGATTTTACTATTTGCTGACTGATCAGAACCAGGATGTTTCCCGGGGATGACTACTACTACTGACAAAAAGCCATCAAAATTAAACACATCATCCAGCTCCTCTTACACATGTAACACTACAGGAGAAATAAAAATATTATTGTAATGCAGTGAATTTTCATATTGCGATATTTTGTGGCGTTTTGCGATAACAATATGTTACAAAATATTCCTGTTTTCACATTACCTGCAAAGAAAATTGAGGAAATGCATCATGCAGTCATTATTTTTGAAATATTTTTTACAGAGCTTTATGATTAACTTGACAAAAAATAACAACTACGGTGATTCTTTTATTCTTCTCAGTCTAATGAAAAATAAATACTTATTAATATAAAATAAAATATTCTTGAACTGAACAACAAGTAATCTTCTTCAATGGGGAAACTGCATCGAAAGTTTTGACTTCTACTGTACATTGCTTTTTTTGGGGTGGGGGGACTGTGGAAAGAAGCCGGAGCACCCAGAGGGAACCCGTGCAGAAAGGCCCCGGGTCTGGATTCAAACCAAGAACGTCCTGCTGTGATGCAGCAGTGCTTACCACAGCAACACCAACAACACCAAGCTGCCTGCTTTTAATCATGCATGGTCTCAGTTTTATCCCACTTTTAAACCTTATGCTGGCCAATTCTAGCTATGCATAATTTTCTTTTTGGGTTAATACGCTTATTATAAAGCACTTTGTAACATTGGTTTCTATGAGAGCTACATAAATTAACTATATTATTATTTTTATTTTCATTATTATTATTATATATAGGGCCAAAATGTAAATAAATGTGGTTTCATGTCAGCTGCTCCTTTAAATGACGTTCATCGGCTCCTATGTGACATATATTCTATAACTGTGTGCAAACTGACACCAAGATCTGTGATTTTAAAAAAATGCCCTAAGTAAATATTATTGATATCCATCGCAGACAGAGGTAGAATGTATGTCAGCCTGGTTGTATTTTCTAACGGAAGTCTTTCATGCGAGTTAAACACACAGTTTGCCCAGGAGAGAGTTTAGGCTGGAGGGGAAAGTGTTCCCAGGCCAGGACGCGTGGATCCAGAGCCTTAGAGGAAGTGTTGATAATAATAAAAAAATAAAAATAAAGAGTAAAAGCTTCCCCAGAGGAGACGAACACAACGACCCCCCTAAACTAAAAACTTACAAGTGATGCGATACTAACTGGTTAGTTTGGAGCGGAGGCCCCACAACACAGGAAACTATAACTAGGCGCGCCTCTTCACAATTTCCAATCCACACACAGTCCTCTTCCTCACAATAGACAACATTCCTTCTGCGTTTCATGCAAACAGGAAAAACCAGAGCCCCCCCCAAAAAAACCACGAGATCTGCATCTTTGTGGGGCACGTTTGACCCGAGAGAAATCCGAAGAGAAACGACCCATCGCGTCTCTTTCTAATCACAATCCCTCTCAAACTTGTGCAATCTGAGAGCTACGAGCTAACTAACGATGGAGCGTGCAAGTTTCCCTCTTTTACGTACCGACACCATACTTCTCCTTCTTGGTTGGCACCCAGCGAGACATCCTCTCCGCGGAGGATTCCCCCGAGAGGTCGCTTAGCTGGTCGGAAAAAAGTCCCGGTGAGACCTCTGGATGTGAAGTCAGACTTTTTGCCTCAGTTTTCTCTGCGCTCTGGGGAAATACTCCGAGCAGCCATTTTTTTTTTCCACCAGTGACAGGACGCTCCGCAAGGGGGAGGAAGGGATCACAACTTTCCCACCCTGTAGGCGTCCTGCTACAGTCGGGACTGCTGTGCGCCGAGGCGGAGACTCAAAGTCAGCAATGCAACTATTAAAGAAACTCTTTATTATTAGGAGTAGGAAGCAGGTGTTGGATTTAAATGTGACGTCACGCCCTTAGCCCAAGTCCTGCAACGCTGCATGGAATGTGTGTTAAATGTCTGCACAGACACCCACTTCATAGAGCCTGTATGAAGTAATCTATTACCTTACCCATTCAATAAAATTCAGTTTTATTACTTATTATTACTTTTGCACTAATAGTAGACCCCACTGAAGTAATCTATTACATTACTCCCAGACATAAATACTTGATTTGTGTATAGACACATGTTTATTGTTGCTTTTTTAATATCTACTTATAAATAAGCACTTATTTGTCACCTAGACCAGATCCAAGGAGTGTGTCTCTCTCTCTCTCTGTGTGTGTGTGTCTCCTATGTGTTTTAATTTTACATCACTATTATAGTAAGCATAATAAAACTCTTTAAAATGAAGTTCATGCACATATAGGCTAAATCCCGCAGACTGCATCTACTGTGTATCTACATGCATATCCACCCCACTTCATGCAACCTACGGTATATTAAGTAATTCAGTATTTATTACGCTGCAGTGTTGATAGATTGCTTACAACATACTGTGACGCCCTGTGAGCAGGCCTCTCTCTCCCTCTCCTGGGTCGTTTGGCTGATTCAGCTCACCTGGTCTTGTTTCACAGCTATATAAACTGATGGCAGTCAACCGTTCTGTCTCCTTTGTCCAACTTTGAGACAGGTTGTGAGCAAATTGGGGGCTCGTCCGGGAACAAATTAAGCATTTTGTTAAGATGAGGTGTATTTTTGAGGTAATTTGGCCTGATTTTGTTTTGTGTTGTTGCTGCCTCCTGTCATGTTGGGGGGTATGTAGGCATTTGGTGATGGTTATATTATGTTTTCAAAAGTTCTCTGCAGACTTGCAGACATGAGTTTTATTTTTCTTTTGAGGGTGAGAGCAAGATAAGACTTTGTCCTTTTTTGTATTTTTGGTTCACATTCAGTGTTCGTCCAATATGCCCTTTTGGTTTAAGGTGTCCTTTTGGTTACTAGAGTATTTTCCCCATCAGGCTTTGTAAAATAAACACCTGCTCACAGGCCTCTCTCTCCTGGGTCGTTAGGGTGATTCAGCTCACCTGGTCTTGTTTCACTGATGGCAGTCAACCAGTCTGTCTCCCCCCCCCCCTCTGGCTTCAACACTGTCTGGGTTTTGTATGTAGTTTGTCTTCATCAGAAGTTGCTTTTATTTATATAAAATAAACGTCCTCGTTGTTACGACTTGTGTTTTCTCCCCTCCTTTGTCCAACTTTGAGCCAGGTTGTGATGATACATAAATAATTGCCCCAACTGGTGCCTCCATGTTTGGGTTCTCTCTTGGATTCCTCTGCAGTAGATTTTTTAAAAATGATAAAAGTGCCCTCGAGAGTGGCTCAGTATGCAAGACAACATGATAGTGTATTCAGGTGTTCCACCCTAGTGGACAAAGAGTTAAGTGCCATAGAGGTTTCCCTTCCATAGTACTAAATATGGCCTCTGGGGTGCCTTTGAGTGGACAAAATGTGTTGCTGTGCACTAATGGGTGCCCTTAAAATGAAGAAAAATGGTGGGCAGTGTCCTCTAAGGTGCCCTTCCAGTGGAGATAAAGTGATGCAGTGTCATTTAGGTTTCCATACATGCTAGAAAATTAGTTTTCCTCCATATACTTCTAAATGGTTAAATAATCCTTGTGTTTTTATAACAGAGGTTTAGTAGTTCTAACATGTGCTGGTGCAGCTGGTGCCCCCTTTCCCCCCCCACCCCTGCCTCCCACACAACCTGAGTACGCCACTGTCTTTTGACATATTTCTCTCTGTCTGTAACAACTTAAAAACTGGAGTGAAAATATTTGTATATGTACGAATACTTGGCCAATAGTGGTAATGTTTGATTTATTCTACCATACTACATAAAAAACCTGCAAAAAATACACAACACAAACACAGATATCTAAAAAAGAACATAAAACAAACCGTACGGGATTAATAGGCCAATATATGATGATGATAAATAAAAGGATATGCTATGCTAATACTAGCCTATTAATAATGGTAAACAGAGATGTGGAAGAGAGAGCGTTTGGAAAAGGCTGCATATGATTAAAAGTTTGATGGAATTTGACAGCGAAACATTAAATATTCATAGAATCACTTTTTATTTTCTCTGCAGGCATAATAGAGCTGCTGGGGCCAATAAAGCAGGGAAAATTAAATTTTTTTTCTGCTTCACACAGCCTGAGGAGAAAACACAGTAAAGGCCACACTTATAACAAACACACTGTTCCACATATTTCAATCCTATCTTTGATTTAAAAAAACTATTACGGTTAATGTAATGTTTCCTCTGGTGACCACTGTTTCTGCTGTTACTCAAAGGTAAAGCATTTACGCGGGGATTGTTGCTCTAATTGGCTCGACCACAGTTTTTTTTTAGAGGCAGAAATCATGTGGTCTGTGACCATTTCCTCCCTTCTCTGTGCTTAATTATGAAGGCACTGGAGCATAAGCGAGCCTATTAGTCTGAGCGGCGATGTGTTGACCCAATAAGAGCATGTGTGAAATAAAAACATCAGAAGGAAGCACTGGTGCATGCATTTGAATCTCATCAAATCTTTATTCATCTTGCTTACAGAAATGTTGCATCCTGTGGTTACGTTCCATTTCTCAGATGACCCCATGCCCTCTTTCACTCACCCTCTTCTGCTTGTCGTGTTGGAGTATTACCAGCAGAGGGCGGTACAGTTCTCAGAATTATTGTAGAACACAAGAAGCAACCTCTTTTGAATTTTGAAGAGTCTCTTATTTTTTCATTGAAGTTTAAAAAAAAAATAGTTTTTATGTTATCTCCCAGACAGAGCAGACAAAAAAGATGCAAAAAGCTTTAAAGCATTGCTTATTCGTTTTTAAAAATGTAATTTGATAAGACATCTTAAAGCAGGTCACTGCAAGAGATATCTCTGCCTTTGAAAGACATTTTGAAGATTTTTCTTCACAGACTGAGTTTGACGTTGCTTTGAATCACATCTTGGGACTTTTAATCCACCCAGAGACACTGAACTTAATTAAAAATGAAAGCAACAGCCAATTCTTATTTTTTGGAAGATCTGTGTTTAACTCATATAAAAAAAAATTATACCTGTCAATTATGCAACTGCCTGTAAATAAAAATCTAAAAAAGCAATCTTGTATCGAGCTGCAGGCAATTTTTTTTTTTTTTCTGGCCTTCTAAATACCCTTTACTCATGCATTGTGGGACATCATGTGGGTCACGGTTACTTATCCGAGAGGACACTGGCCCATTTTTACAACACTCTTTGCAGAAGTCACACGGCTCGGATAGAGGCTTGAGGACAACAATTCCTCGTCATCAGCCTGCAAACCACGAGATCACAGGGAAGAGCAGAAACGGGGGGATTCAACAAAGAGGAATTCTGAGCCAATGAGTGACTCACGGAACGACATGGATGATCTACTCATCAATGATGCTTATTTGTGAGGACGCTCGAATGTCAGGAAGTTTGATTCTGTCTTCTAAATATAACTTTGTAGAATATGACTCACATAAACCCAGAATTAGATTTTTTTTTAAATACTAAATTTCAACAATGCTCTCAGTTTAAATCATCAAGCCTTGCATCAACAAGTGCCTGTTTTTCTTAAAGCCCGCCCTTGTCTCTTTCCTTCTCTCTGTATTGGATGTTCAGCTCTTGTGCTCAGTAACTCCTTTGTTAACCATCAGATCTCTCACATTCCTGACTGGAGACGGTACCCACTAGTGCCTAGTTTATATCAAGACAGGGTGTTTGGGTCCTAATCGTTGAGGACGTGAATAACAGGAAAACGGGATGATTTGGATTTAATTGGTAAGTAATAGAACCAACAGCACTGAGGAGTGGTGTAATGAAAGGAGGAAACTGAAGTGTGTCTTATTATCTCTCACAATTTGCATTTACTTCTCATTCTTAACAGATCCATGACAAAGACTACCTCCAGTGCATTTCTGGCATGTCTCATAGTAAAGAGTCCAGCTGAACCAGGGGATCCTCATTAATACCTGTGAAGGTCTTTCATTGTGGGCTGAAACTCGACACCTGTGAGTGGTTACCTGAGCTCCAGAGGGTATGACTCTCCGCAAGCCAGCTGCCCACCTAAGAGGAGTTCCAAGCTGGAGGAGATCAGGAGATGAGTCCTATTGGGAGAACTTTACAGCGGAGGGGGAGGTTTTGCCCCGTGCCTCCAGTTCTCGTCGTGCACCTCGACCCCAGAGTGCTATCGAAGGAGGCCGGCTGGACAGCTGGCTGGAGCACCTGCAAAGGATGCAGAGTGACTTCTTCAGAGACCCAGTTCACGATCAGGTTTCGGCGTTCAGCGATCGGACAACAACCGGACATGCTTGGAGGCAGCCGGGGATTCCCTCCTCCAGCAGGGATTCGTCTTCTTGTGGGAGTACCACACTGGGTGACAGTTTACTGGGCAGCCAGGAGTCCCTCCGAAGCTGGTTTTCTTCTCCTCCAGAGCGCAGAGGAAGCTGGGAGAGAGCTCATATCATGGAGGCACCAAGGACGGAGCAGACTCAACTGAGTTACCTCGCTCCAGTCAAAGTTGGGTGGCTGCCAATCAAAAGAAGAGCGATAGTGGCTGATGCTTGCAGCCATAGCCAGTCTTTGGACCACTCTGCTGGAAAAGTAAGACACCTATAACACGCAACAAACCCTGAAGGATATATTAGTAAAAGTTTTCTAACAGAGGAGTTGCTGATGTGATAGAATTACCCTCTAAAGTAAACACTGTCAGTTTCAGGCCTCCTTTCTCTTGTTTTTGAACACTCAAAGTTCCCGTCTCTCGTGGAAAAGCTTTAGCGCCCGTTCTTTAGGGGATCAACCTTTAACAACAGGCACTTGCAAAAGATACTTGACTGGTTCACCCTGGATTTGACACTGACATCCTCTGATGGGGATTCTTAGTTAGACAGTTTAAGCTCTGCAAGTCTGAAGGTAGTGCTGTGTGATGGAGGTGATGGAGCGTAGTGCCAGTTAAAGCAGACAGACACAGAGCCACAGAGCCTTTTGTAGTGCAGTCTGAGGCTTACCCAGGGAAAAGGCCTCCCTTCCATCCTTTGAAAACCAGCTTACTCTGCAGGAACGCCATGTATTCTCATGCTCAGGTTTACAACTCATTTGGAGCCGTAGTGGCAGATACAGATACTTTGTGCCCTGAGAGGATGTGACTCAATGTAGAGAGAAAATTCAATTGAAGTGTTACCCGGTGAACAGATCGTATAACAGAAAAATCGTTAAGTTGCTTTGCTTTACTAGAGATTTGACTCCATAAAACACAACCCATCCCTTGTGACTCTTCACCAGAAAACAAACTATTACCCAGAGTGTTGATATTTTTTTGGGATTTTCACCACAGTAGCTTAAATAAAGTTAAAGTTAAAAGGAATCATTGGGACATATCACTTTCTTTGCCAAGAGTTAGAAGAGGGGATCAATGATTCTCTGATGGCTCTACATTTGAGCTTAGCTTAGCATGAAGACTAGAGAACAAGGGCAAACAGTTAGCATTTTGTTTTTCTTTTTTTTACATTTTCCTTTTCATAAAAGTTTGAACAAACCAGATATAAAGTCTTGATTAGCTGAAGAGGTGTAGTTACTGTATGTTTTGTTACCTTTGTTATCTGAGAGGCTAAGCTAACCGGCTGTGGGCGGCAGCAGTAGCTTCATATTTTCTGTGTAAACTTTAGAGTGATATTGATCTTCTCACCCAACTCTCAGAAAGCAAATAGGCTTTTATATATATATTTTAAAAAATATTATTTTAGTCCTATCAATGCAGAGGAAGACAAATCTACTTTTTTCACTTTTTAGGTGAAATCATGTCTTCTAACTCTAACGGGTCTTTTTTTCTCCACAGGTGAAACTGAAACAACCCATCACTCCAACTTTTCACAAGAATCAAGTGACAGCCAGCAGGCACCAGGGTATGTACTAACATATTGCTCACAATACTGTCTATAGCCAAAGTAGGACCTGGGTCTAGAAAGAGTTCAGGCTCAGCTGCACAAGGAGAACTGCATGTGGAGTCAGGGAAGCGATTCACAACAAACAGACAGATAAGGGGAGATGCAGACTGATAGGAAAAGGAGCCCTGTTAATCTTTAAACATGGCACCAGCACACTCTCCGGGTTTGATCTGAGGTTTTATCTTCCACCCTCGTCCTTGTCCGACTTGCAGAAATCAAATAATCCATCCATGGCAACACTGATAGAAAGTGCAGGGGTTTGAAGGACCAGAAACTGTATTAAGATCTTACACTGCTGGTTAAAGGCTACATGCACAGGCTGACATCACATTTTCTATAACATAGATGATTTTTTTTTTTTTTTTTTTACCATTCCTTAACATGCTGTAAATGCATGATGAAGAAAAACAACTATTGCATCTCTAGTGATGCCCTTAGATGACTAAAAATCTCTTGCCAGTGAATAAAAGGGCCATAAATATTCATATTTTAGTATGAATAATGATAAATTGCAGGAGCATGCACACAAATTTGCCACGGTTGAAATTCCAACAATGAAGAAAGATGATCAACAAGAAACAAAAATCTCTGTGCGTCCAAATATGTCTCGTTTTGATGCTACTTGCTTTTGCTCAGCTGTCACCACCTTCAAATCCAATCTGAAACTAAATGAGAGAAAATTAGACACTCCAAACACAATTATTCCAACTAGAATCGACTCTGTTACACTCCAGCTAGCACATCATCCCACCTCCTCCTCATGCTCTTTGTTCCTGTCCGTCTGGTTGCTGCAGACAACCCTCACAGAGGTAGTTCTCACTGCTTACATTTCGTGGGCTCTGCCTCCATAAAAGTCACATTTAACCAACGTAAAAAGGCCTGATGTTAATGAGGAAATGAAAATAAAATTGGATATTGTGCTCCAGGGGCCTTCATGTATAGACAGGCTGTCCAATTTTCACCCTGTTCACACTTACGATTGAGATAAAAATCATGAGGATGAGGAATAAATTGGGCTGGTAGGGACTCTGCCATATGGCCTTGCTTCTTTATTTTCCTCAAGGATGTTAAGGACAGCTGTTGATTCAGGGAGGAAGGTTGGGTAGGAGGTAATGAGTGAAGCTCTTTCAAGCAAGGCACAAGTTGGCATGCGGCCCTTTATTGGAAAGTAAGAGAAACATATATTGATGGCAGCAGACATGTCAGAAAGTCTCCATGACGACCCTAAAGATACATTTCTTTTGTTTTTCTGCTGTAATAATAAATAATAATAATAATAATAATAATAAACTTTATTTATACAGCACTATTCAGAACAGAGTCACAAAGTGCTTCACAAGGACAAAACAGTGTATTAAAACAATTCATGACTGAAATCACGCAATTAAAATTAAAATACAGAAATACTGTAGCACAGAGACCCCAAACAATGACCCCCGATATTTAGAAAAATCTTTTGAATGAATAAATATAGATTGCATACATGTAAACAAATAAATAATAATAATAATAATAATAATAATAATAATAATAATAATAATAATAATAAACAAACAAATAAAAGCTCTTTTTTTTAAAAGATATGTTTTAAGACGTCATTTAAAAGAATAATCAAAGTGGTGCAATTTTCACCTTGTCTGTAAAAAAAAAAAAACCCACAACACAGAATATATAGCATTCATGGGTTATCCTGAAGTCAGAGCCAGTCGCCATGGTAACAGCAGCAGGTGTAAATCCAGCTGGGCAGACGTTCAGAGGGGGCAATAGACTCATCATCAGGGCTGAGAGGCAGGCTGGTCCAGTTACTACGTCTCCTGAGGCGCTGCTAGATTAACATTGCTGTGTCAACCTGGTTTATTGACAGTGTCAACATTTCCAAACAGGGTGTGTGTATAAAAGAGAAAGACAGAGTGAGTGTGCGTTGCACGAATGTGACAGTGGATCGTTTGTTTTGCCTTGACACATAGACGAAAAGTTGGAGAGAAGTCGCACTACTCCGAGCGATTCGGGTGTGAAGACGGGACAGACACCTGATCAAAACCCTCCCATTACTAAACAGGTAACTGATCACACCTCTGATGTGATTCTGTTCTTTACCGAGCTCAGGATAAATACTACAGCAGTGTTTTGATGGATGTAAGACGGTCTGTGCTCATAGTATGCCTGCCCGGACACTAAGGTGACATTACATCTTCCACTCCTGATGTTATGCTTGTATAATATAATTATGTTTTCTGATGGTCAGGTGAGCGTCTCTCTTTCCTAATCCTGACAGATTTAGCGTTTCACCGTTGGTTCAGTTGAACGTTCATAATATTGGACAAACCGAGGGCCTCATTTATCAACACTGTCCTGAAACAGGTGTGACTCCTACTCCTGACTCCTACCAAGAAAAAAAAAGAAATGTTTGCACATGGAAGAAGAAAGTTATCATTTGTCGTTTTTATGTAATCTCATTTAATTTCGCCTGCCTCTTGAAAGACTCCTACACATTCTGACCCCTCATTTATGTGACAGGGGGGGGGAGTCTCATTTACATAAAGAAGTGCTAATGAATAATCACTCATGCTGCAAGTCGTCTCCCACTCATTTATGATAGAGGAGTCAAAGATTTAAAAAAAAAAAACTTTATAGAATTTATGTTGAGAAAAGAAAAGAAAACATGAAGCTCGGAAGGGCGACTTAACGAATCAGAGAAAAACATACAGCAGGTCAAAGGTTCTGTAAACAGAGGAACAGATGGTGGAATAATAAAAAGAAAAAATGACTTCAGATGAACACAGAGGCAAATCACTGATGTCACACATCAATGCTTTTGTACATAAATATATGTCCAGGCTGTTTAAAGTACTATATAGTATACATATATATAATAAAACTATATAATGACAAAGATAGTATTATATGGTAATAATAATAATAACAATAATACTTTATATATATATATATATATATATATATATATATATATATATATATATATATATATATATATATATATATATATATATTTATATAGAGAGAGAGAGAGAGAGAGTATTGTCTTAAGTTCTTTAAAGCGTCCGATTAATCGTGATTAATCATAATCTGTTATTGTGATTAACTCGATTGAAACTTTTAATCGATTGACACCACTAATAACAATATATATCATATATAATAATATAATGAATTTCCTTGTACAAGATTTAACCGGACTAAATTGACCTAAATTCCCCAATTGCCTCTTATCTTTGTGAATATATGAATTTGATCACACTTTCATAAATATATCAGCAGTAAAAAATCTATAACATCGATAAATAAATAGACTATTTACTGCTGCTTTTTTTAAACTCACAGTTAACTCTCCTTGCTGGAAAAACATTTTGTTGACATCCACAAGTTGTTGTGCAAAAGCATGACTGGAACTTGCCGAATTCCTCATACATAAGTATTACAAAAAGCCTAAATCTCATAGTTTGTTTAGAAACGATTACCACCACCATCGTTCCTCGTCGGTATTCCTCCACGCTCCATCAGAATCCTGTAGCCCAAGGACCAGAATCTTTTTCTTTTACTTTATTGCCTCTCCGTTTCTGTCGAGCATAGAGTCCCATTGTGATTCTGCAAAGGAATAAGTCACGCTGTGTGCTGGCTTTGCTTCCATCGCTGCTGGGGCATTGACTGTGTCAGGCATGGGGAGAGTCATCTGACTAAAGAACAAACAGCAAGGCCCTGAGGAAAGACAAGACAGCCAAATTGCTTTTGAAATGTCACATTGTCGATACCTCATGCAGTATTAAATGAGGTTATGCTCCGCTTTCCACGTTTGCCGCTTGAAAAATGGGAGTTCAAAATGCCAAGATGAGAGTGGAGCATATGTGTTAACTAATAACTGATCATTTAGCAGGCGACATTAGCAACACCAGGAGGGAGGGATGCTTTTCATGTGTAATTACAGATATTTATCACATGCAATCTGTGTTTTATCTGTTTGTTGTAGGTGCCAGAAAAACAAAGCTTTCTGGCTAACAGAGGGGACAGACTGGTGGGCTGGCAAGCTCTGAGGAGAAGCTGGAATTCCAACAGGGTGTCAGCTTTCCCTAGAGGCAGTCAGTCCAATGAGTTCTCCACAGGGACCAGCTCAGACCCCAACAGGACGTCCCCTCTCACCAACACAGAGCCCCTCAAGCATTCTCTGCACCAAACGATTCCTAAAGATCCTTGCAAGCCACACGGTCTGCTGCAAGAGACAAACAGCGCAGAGACATGCAAGGCATATACTCCCAGGACCAGCAGCGTCCAGCCTGTAAGGGCAACAGTCCCGCTGTGCGGAACAAACAGTAGCTCACCCGCCGTGACTACAATCATCCCCCAGAACAAAGCAGGCTTCTCCTCCATCACCATCTCCTCCAGGAAAGTTAGCAGATCAGCCAGTCTGCCCGGAGTCGACACCTTCGACCGCTTCTCCCAGTCCAGAGAATCCCCTTCTCCTCCGCCATCCCATCAGTCCATGGACACAAACTCCAGGAAGGCCACAGTGCAGAGGAAGGCCACCATAGTCAAAGTGACAGAGCAGAGGATGATGTCCGGCCCTGCCACGAGCGCACAAAGGGCTTGGACCCCTCCGGCTGACAAAGCTTTGGACGATGTGGTACGCAGAAGAAAGGCCACCATCATCAAAGTGATGGAGCAAAGGGAGAGCTACAGTCCAGCCAGAGCCGGATCTGGGACTAGAAACCCAGAGTACAGGCACAGCTACACAGACGGGGTGTACAGCAAGGAAAACAGCATATGGAGTCGGGGGAACAATTCACAACAACATGCAACATCTTCGTATCATCTGGACTCCACGAAGAGGCCAAACGCTTCTGTAGCACCAACGACATCCGCTTCTGATGCGGAAAAAAATGGTGGAACACGACACAAGTCTACAATGAGTCTGGTCATGAGCACCCCCTCTGCTGTAACAGCATCTGCTCCCTCCGAGGTTTCTCTGAGGGCTGTTGGACGGAGATCGGACAGACCGCTGAGCTGCTATGGTAATGTGTTCGGACACGCCGAGGCGAGCGAGGAGAATGCGACTCAACCGGCCGCCAGGAAATGGAGCTTTGGGCTTCCAGAAGAGATCGGCCTCAAGCCTGCGGACTCCGACCGTAGTTTCATCAGCTCTCCAACAGCAGTGAGAGTGAGAGAAGCAGGTCAGCCAGTGACTGACAGCCCTGAGCCGAACGGAGGCGACAGAGAGAGATTACCACCAGAGAACGCCGAGAGGAGGGCGTCGGGTCTAACGCTCATCAAGGCCGCAGGTAAGTTTATCTGTGCCCCTCTGACCGTCTTCCTGTCAGCGCATGAACTCCCTTTGTCTCTGATCTCCATTGTCAAAGGATGGCTTGGTCTAAATATACACTTCCTGTGTGCTTTTCTTTGTGTGTTTCTTGATTGTTGTTACACACACTTCAGCTTTCTGAGGCCGAACTCTCTGTCTTCCGTCTTTGATGTCTTATTGATGGGCGTAATAAGAATCGCATCGACGCGATCAATTTATCTGGCGCCTCGTCTGCAATTGACACTCAGAGAGCATCGTCTAGTTGCAGATGCCCCCATCCCTGCTTTGAGATGCTCCCTCATTTTCACCTCCTTTTATCCTCCCATACTCCTCTTTGCACGAATAGTCTATTTTAGTCCCCCTTTTTCACTGAGCGCAGGGGGAGGAAGAGAGACGTCACGAGCTGCTGGAAACGTGTTGGAAACAATTAGGATGTGTTAGAATCCATTTTGGCACCTATAACCCAGAATACAGCTGTGGTTTTACATGTGGGGGCGTGTCTATGTGGTAATCATGATGTGGGGTTCCAAAACCCACCCCTGGATCCGCCCATACACAGGATTAGAAATGACTCTGGAGTTTCCCACCTGCTTCCTGTCTTTATGCTAAGCTAAGCTAACCATCTCCTGCCTATATCTTAATCTCAATCTTCTCATCTAACTCAAGGCAAGAAAGTGAAGAGAAATATTTCCCAAAATGTAAAAACGTATTCCTTTAAGGTGAATGTAAACCTCCACGGAATGAATGCAGAGATGTTTGAAAGGGTTTTGGGGGTAAATCCAGCCTCATCCCACATCGTCCAAGACTCCTAAACACATTGCACATCAAGATAAAGGCAAATAATCAAAAGATGTAAGATGCGTGATTGATTATGTAGAATGGCTGAAATAATAATAACAATGTGAGGAGGGAGTTCTGTGGCGAGCAAGTGTGTTTCTTGTTTCGCAATATCTTTTCTTTGTGTGAAATGATTAATTATTCTTTAATCACATTCAATAACATGTCATCATTTAATTACAGAGGCCTGAGGCAACGTGATTCAAATTGCATTTTTGATACAGCCAACCTCTAAATGAGGCAGGACGTTATGAAACTGGATTAAACCTTGCCTGAGGTGCACAGCAAGCACAGCGTGGTAGCTCCATATCAGTCAGCTGTTTTACTTGACTTACATCCTCTTGTGTTTCAGATCCACACTCCAATCAGTCTGCAGAGGACGTGCTGGCCCTGAACGCAGCTGCAATCATAGCAAATATCAAACTCCAAAGACAACTCAGTAAGAAGAAAGCAGCGAGTGGCAATTCTGAGACGGACTCCTCTTCATCACCTCAGGGAAAAACTGGTATTATTACTTCTCCCTCCTCTTCCCCTCATATGTGATGATAATTTCACACCTTATAAAGCATTGATCTGTGTTACAATGAACCGAAAATGCTGCAAGCTCAGCGCTTTCCTTTTTAGTGCTACGTCTTTGATTGAATCAATACGGATACAGTGAGATTCCCAGGCTCTTGGATACAGTGCCTGTTTGATTCATGCCAGGTAGTAACGTGTGATGTCAGGCCCAGGGGCCGATTGAGCAGCCGTGTTATGCACACAGAAAAATGAAACACAAACAGTTTGATTTTCTCTGCTTTTGTCGTGACAGATGAGGGGAAATGTAAGAAGCCACATCCAGATCAAAAGTCAGCAGGGTGCCACAGCCAGCCTCATGCTGCGTTTGTTCCACTCAGTCCTGACCCTGAGGCTTCACCTGGAACTTTTTCCCTACAGGTCAGTCCAGAGGAAATTTTTTTTTTTAGCTTATCCATTCTCCAAGAGTCAATGTTTGTGTGCCCTCTGCACAAAGGAGTGTCTGTTTATAGTTGCACAAAGAGAGATGTTCCCTTTGTAAGTTGCTTTATTTTCATTTTTGAGTAAAACTGTGCAGCAATCCTCAAAAATAAAATAAAATAAAATAAATGAAATAAAATAAATGAATAGCACTGCTTCCAACTCATTGATATCTGAAACTTGGAGGAAGATTAATGTACATATAAGAAAAAAGATTTGGAAGTTAGTATGAATTCAATTGTGCAATAAATATGTTTACAGGAGGCTGAATGAGTGATGAGCTGTTCTCTCCAAATCATCCAAATGTTTCCAAAAAGGGATTTTGAGAGAGAAGAAATAAAAGGCTCTCCACCTCTCCTTGGAATATTATAGAAGCTTCTTTCCTCCTAAAACGGATAACATCTTCAGTACTTCAGTAGTTGATGCATTGGATTTTTTTCTTTTATGTAAAGAAAGGTTATATAGGGCAGAAATTCAAATTCACCTCACTGCATTGAAAGGACTGACTTTGGACTTTTCCATAGGGCTATGGTCTGGCTTGGAGTTGGAAATGGGGGCTAAGACTTTAATGTTTTGTCAAGAAGAGCCACATCTCTCTGTTTTTGGCAGGAGGCACTGCAGAGGTCCAGACCAGACTTCATCAGTCGCTCCAAGTGCAGACTGCGAGAGCTGGAGCGAAGGAAACAGGAGAGGAGAGAGCAGGCAGAGTCAGGAGACCCACCGTCGGCTGCTGCTCTCAGGCGGAGGGGAGTCAGCGGTGCTCGGTCGACCTCTCTCAACGGTACTGTGCTAAAAGCAACCCTCAGCTCTTTATTCCACTCCACTGCCCATTGTCCTGCTGCAGCTGCAGTGTCTGCATATGCACCACATGACCGATCACACACATACAGACACAGAACAGGCTTTTATTTAGCTGAAATGTGTTGCTGAAAGGTAATATTTGACCCAAACATCAAATATATTCATGTTTAGGCTTTGAAGGAGTGTTAAATCCACAAAACGTGTTGATTTTTGAGTCAGCAGCAGTCCTATCATCCACCACAACTAGTCGATGACAAGCAAATTAAGATTAGACGCACTACTATTAAGGGAATAATTCATTTGCAGAAATTGTAAAGAAAAGCTAAATGAATAAATAAAAAAACATAAACTAGAAAAGAGTGCACAGCTCTGCCAAGGCCCATCTTCCAGTCTTCTATGATGTGCATGTGTCATAATGTCTGTATGTGTTTCCAAAAGCATCAGAGTCAGGACCCACTAGAAGTGTGTGGTGCATCTGCAGAGACTCAGGACATTTCTGTGCATCAGGCGATGGGCTCGTCGCCCCCTGCAGCCATCAGTTACCAGGAAGTGAGGTCAGACAACAGGCTAAAAACATAACCAGGCTACATTGCTGCCTCCGTCTCGGCTCTGAAGCAGACGTGTGTTTGATGTTGGCTGAGTTCAAACTAAATCCAGCAGCTTCCTGAAGGGTTGTGTGGAAGACCAGGCCTGTTTGTGTGTAAAAGAAATGGGACAAAAAAAATCAGAACACAACTTTTTATTTGGGCTTAGTATTGGTTGTTGTTGTCTGGAGCCAACCCACAACCCCCCCCCCCCCCCCCCCCCCCCCCCCCCCCCACACACACACACACACACACAAAAAACTCCTTATTGGAGGTGATAATGTATTATAATTAGGATGGATTGTTTTGGATTGGATTGGATTGATGCAGTGTAATGAGATTACATTCAGGCTGCACATTAAAAATGAAGATTAGAGGCAGAGATTCTGCAGCTCTGTCTGCCCTCTACTGTCTGGAACGGAAACGGCGACTCGAAGACTTGCTGGGAAATTAGGATTAGAGTTTTTTAAAAATTACACGACTTCACTGATGCTTTTATCAGCTTACTACAATGTAATAAACTCACATACATAATGTTTATGGGAACTCTCAGCCCTTTGCATGATGGTGAACGTCTACAAGAGGAGGTTTTTAGAACTATCTTACCTGCATGATCTTTCAGTCTCTTCAAATACCAGGAAAGTGATTCATTGCCATGCTTTTTGTGCCCTTCTGTGTGCATGTGTGTGTGTGTGTGCACATGTGTGTGTGTGTGCATGTGTGTGTGTGTGCATGTGTGTGTGTGTGTGCATGTGTGCGGGGTGTGCTCTTGTTTTCCAGATAACCTTTTCAAACTCAGAGATAGAGCCGTTACCGGGAAGGCGACGCAGCTCAGATCTAAGCGGTGAGTTCCATCCTCTCAGACGCTCCTTCCTCGTGGGCAAGACACATCCTTATCTCTCGTATTGCTTTCACATGCGAGGGCAGAGCTGCTATAAGTGACATCTTAATACAAAATATGCTGTTCTTGTTTCTCTGCCAAGACCTCTGCTCTAATTATGTTTCTTCCCTTTTTCCTGAATCACATGTTTATTTTCCCTCCTGATGGATCCTTCTATTAATTAGGGAGAAATGTTGGACTGAGGCGTAGATTTAGAACATGAATTCATCAGCCAGCAATGTTTAAACAATAATCAACATTAGAACTATGCCTGTGTGACATCAGGTGGTTGTTTTTATGTTGTGGCCGATCGGTGTAGTGTTGCATATAGTTGATATACAGTAAAGATGAGTGTTAATGTGAATAAATGGAAGGTACTTATTTTAAAAACTTTAAAAAAAAAGGATTCTTAATGACTGATGATAGATCGGTAATAGATACACATGATTTTAAATATCAACTGCCTCTTTTTTTTTGTTTCTGCAACTCTGCCAACAATAATAAAATAAAAAATCTGTATTGATGATTTTATTGCAGTTCACACACAGAGGTGAAGAAGAAACAGGAGGAGGAGAAGAAGAGGGAGGTGTGTTTGAGCAACAGACAGCGAGTTGAAATTTTCAAAAAGGTAATGAAAAAAGCTTTATGTGAAAACAGATAAATGAAACCATCAAAACCTCATTAACCTGCAGTCAACCTTCAGTCAAACACACATGATATTATCTTCATTTCTTTTTACGATCCCTTAGTTTCCAATGATGCTGAATAAAATCTGAATCAGGGGTGTTTTCGTACGATCCAGAATATTTCCACTTTATGAAATCAGATGATTTTCATACCATAATGCTACAAGGGAGAAAAGGGGGTTAAAATGGTAAAATAAAATCATGTTACATGACTGCAAACAGTCTGATTCTTATCTTCCACTGGTAATTTCTTAATATATATTAAAAAAATAACTGCCTGCTTTGCTTCAGTAAATCTGTATGCAGAGACGATGCACTGAATCACCAAAACCCTGAAAATATGAAATTAAGCAAATGAAGTCGAAACAGCTCAGCACAGTGTTAACAGCTTCTTGCCTCAGGTACTGAACAGAACATTAATTTTGCATATGACCCACACTCAATTGAGCAAGTAATAACACACCTTTCTCCTACAAGCTCAATTAAACCCTGCAAAGGCCGAAACGTTCCGCAGTAATGGCCAACGCTAACGCAGCTTTTCTCTCTGCCAGCTGTAGAAAATAACGTCTTCTGATCACTTACCCAGTCCATTAGACTTAACTGGAAGGACTGAGGTTGAATGGGGTTGAGCCTCATGGAGACACAAAAACAAGGGGGTAGACGGCCTTTATTCTCCAGTTAACTATGACTGATGAGGGTCTTTACCAACTTTAATTTGTTTTTAAACGATTTTATGGTCTTCCATATCGTTGAAACAGTTTTAAAATATTACTTTTAATTAAGTCTTACAAAATATGCTGCTGCTGCACTGATGCAAAAGAAATGTTGATTTAATTTACTTTAGTTTAATTTAATTGATTTTATTTTAAATTTTAATTTATTAATTTTTAAACAAACAAACAAACAAACAAATAAATAAATAAATGTAACTAAATTAAATTGTCTTAGAAGTGCTTTTGTGCTACTGTATTAATGCAATTAAATTAAATTAAATTAAATTAAATTGTCTTAGAAGTGCTTTGTGCTGCTGTACTGATGCATAATAAATATTAAAGAGGTAAATGGTGGAAAAAGATGCAAATATATACTTATTTCTAAAAGGATTCACTTTACATTAATATTAAAGCTGTTGATGGATTTCTTGAGCTTGTAATTACTTCATTTCTCCACCAGAGGTCGGTGCTGTCAAAGTTTTGCTATTTTCCTGCACTTCTTATGATCAGAAAAGATGAAAACAAGCTGCACATGAGAGGCATTTTCTCTATGGCCAATCATTTTTTAATTTTCTACAGAAAGAGTTTGATTCGTCAGAGGAGTTTTAGTCGCTCTCGTTGATAAATTCTGCCCCTCATTCTGGAGAGAAAACTGTGATCCGTCTCATTGTGCCGATTGTGTGAGGCCTGTGTTTCTGGTGAAACAAAAGGCCCTTCAGTGGCAGAGAGAGCCATGGTGCAGTGCCACCATTCATGCCCACACACGACTGCTCCACCCACATCGCTGCTGGGGCAGATAACACAGCATGGTGGGCCGATGCCAGAGACCCAGCAGGTCCTGTAAGGGGGAACCTGAACAGTCTGGGTCAGAGGACAGCAGGGACCCTGGTCTTTATAGCTACTGTTCGATCCCCAGATGAGGGAGAATCTATGTTACTATTGTGAAAACTATCCATAACCCTCATTTTGTCATACATGTTTTAATAATATATTTTTTTTCTTGCTGCAGAAACTCTTGGATCAGATTCTTCACAGGAGCAGCAGCTGAGCGATGAAGACCACAGATGAAGACGATGCTTCGGCGAAGCCTGCAGCACTGGATAACAGACTGATGAAGTGAAGCTTGGCCTTTCACAGCGCTGAATATAAATGAAAATGTCAGGGTGGATGTTGATACAACTACAGCTGTCCTTTAGCCCCCGTTTTCCTCTTTGGCATATTAGCATTACAGAACTTACCATCTGTTTTTCACAGAGATAAATCCATGGCGAGTTTTCAAAAGCCCACAAGGCCATTTAACGACACTTACCGCTGTTGTGAAGGTTTTTCCAGAACCTTCAAAGACTTCTTTTTTCTTTTTCTTTTTGCCCAAGTGGATAAAAATATATTCTAAGTATGTAGTTCCTGGTCCAAGAGAAGTCCTTGCTCATTTTATGTGACGCAGCATGAATACAACACAGACATACCTGATAATAAAACCCTTTTTGTTAACACGTCAAACCCAGTGAGGAGTTATGTCCATCTTTGTTTGGATAGAGAAATGTGAGCAGCAGTTTAGGACAGCTTGCATGTTTAAAAATTTTTTTCTTGAGCCTTGGACAGAATAGATTTGCCCCACTTGTGCAGAAGAGTCCTTAAGGATTCCAGCAGTGCCTTCAGAATAAAGATAAATGATATTCTGGAGTTTTGAATGGTTGCCACAGCTTTGTCTTTTTGTGAAGGACAGATGCTCATCTGTGGGATTCGGCCGTCCTGGTCGCCCTTGTGTTTTTCGCAGTAACAAATGAACACGGCCCAAATGAATGTACTCTATGAAATCATGTCCCAATGTTCTGCTTGGTGGTGATAAAACATCAGTCTGACTGATTCCCTTTTGATGAAACATCCAAACCGGTAATGCAGGCTGTTTATCAGCGTTATCGTCTTCTCACTCGACTGCCTTTCCTCTCCAGAAGACTTGTGTGTAAATGGGATGCAGAGCGACCTCTCCCTGCATGATAAAGCACCAGCGTCCTCACGCAGCCACTTTCACATGATCTCATGTGATGTGAAGCAGCGATATAAGGCGGGAATCGTTCATAACGCTTCATCCAGGACTGTCAACCGCCGTCCTGGTTATACAACCAGTGAGCAGGAAGAAGCCTGGAGTGGGCTCTGCTGTTATTCAGTGCCAGCTCTTCACTGGTGAGACCGAAGAATGTGACCTCTTCTCACTGGAAATGTCCCGTTAAAATTTTGAAAGGAGCTTTTGTCTCCGTCTTTGTCTCATGCTGGACCGGGGGGTTGCAGATTTGGATTCGCCCTGTTAAATGTGCTCTCATGCGTAAATCATGCATAAAATACGTGTGAATATTTATTTTCTGAACAACAGAGACCAGAGCAGATGCTCTTTCTCATTAGTCTTAATTGTTATTTCACTCATTAGCCTTAAAGTTGGAGTTCTTTCATAGCCCAGTTGTTTCATCCATCTCAATTTGCACTGATGTCTCTGAGAAGACGCACCGTCGCGACTGACTGTTACTCATTGTTGTGCACATGCGTGTGTGTATTTAGACTGCAGGAGATTATTAATATCAGCACTCATGATCCATAATTGTTTCGTTCTTTCTAATATGAGTAATTAAATGTAGAATGTATAGTAGAGCAGTGTTTTCTTTCCTCTATTCGACACACATTGTTCACGCAGTGCAACATTAACAAGTACTGAATTCTTAATACTTTATATATTTTATATTCGAGTTGTGTTTAGATGTCTTGTTTCATGTTTTTCCAAATGTGACAATAAATTTCTGTCTCCAGTCTCTTCTGTAAAGTTTTGTTATTTCCAAACTGCAGCGACATAATAGATGGAACAGCTTCCATGAAGCTGGTTGGGATTTATTATGGAGCACTATCTACTCCAGCACACTGACAGAAGGTCTTTTTTTTTCAACCGCCTGCTCCTCTCTGCTCCTTATCGTCGTCCTCTAAGCTTCCCCCTGGTTCTTAAATCAGCTCTTTGTAACGTGCCACTGCTGAATGCTGAGTTCCAGTAAAATCAGTATGCAGATAGAGACTCCTCTTTAATTTCCTTTCATATTTGATGCTGAAGGAAACAGTCTGAGAAATGGAGGCGTCTGAGTGTCAGGACACTAGGCTGTAAGGTTGCAAGGCGACGATTGGATGTTAAGCTGTGACCTCACCTCGAACTCCTGTGCTGGGATCACACCTGAAATGCTGCAGATGAAGTTTCTCCTGATGTGGAGGAGAACCATTTCAGGAAGCTTTCTGCCTGTTTTCTGCCTCCATTCTGTTCTGACGTCATGTTGCAGTGCAGCGTTATTAGCATTACTGAGTTGAGCCATAGCGTTGGGAAATACATGTTCATATACAGTAATCTGTCAGAGCATCTGCCTTGATGACACTTTGAGTCTTAAGTAACTGGTTGTAATTCTCTCAAATATTTTCATTCTAGTGTGCAGTGGCAGACTGAGGCTATCTGAGGGACAGGGGCAAAAAAATGACCCCCGCATCCTGTCTTTGTACCTTTTATACAGAACGGTGAGCTGCGATGATGGTGCACCAGTCCCACTTTAAGCAGGCAATGCAAAAGGGGCGTCATTTAGGAACTATTTTCTTTCTAACTTTGGTATGCCAGAAATACCCCACATGCCTTTGGGCCTTTCTCAAACCACTCCTGGAGCCCTCTACCAACCCATCATCCTAAATATGTCCAGACCCCAGAGGCCACTTTGTGATGTTTTATCTGCAGCAGAGGCATCCAAGTGGGCACTTTTTTTTTTAACAGGCCACTGGGAGGGCAATAGGGCCCCCTCACCCCCTTCTGAGTCCACCAGTGGTGGTGTGTACACAGAGAACAGACTGTGCAGTGTTTGCAGATGAGCCCCGGTGCTGTCTGCACGGCGCCAACAGATTCAACTGGATTTGCAAGTTTGAATTTAGTCTTCCTGATTCTCCTTTGGGCTCACGCTGACTGAATAACAAACTACACGGATGCATAATATCATCTGTGAATGAGGGCTGTATGGACTGTATAATTCACATACACACCCAGTGCAGGCTGCTGGTGCGCCTCTCAGGCCTGTTGGGTAAAGCTGGGCAAAGGATACCACGAGATGCCGGATATAGAACAGCTCTCCTTCAAAATAAAACACTAAATTCACACTATGCTGCAACTTTGAGGCAGCATGAAGAAGAATGGGCTAAATTGAACTTCTCTGAATTTGGAGACACTCGTGCAAAACTTAATCTACATGAATTAAATCAAATCATCTCAACTCAAGAGGATATTATTACGAAATATGATGGTGCAACATTCAAATGGGCAGTTTTGTCTGACAAACAGCTCAAAACATCTCGTTAAAACATTAATTTTCTAATGATACAGATTTGTTTCATTTGAGAAGCTGCAACCAGCATTTTTCTTTATTTAAATAACTACCTGAGGTCCATGTAGCCTGTTTGCTTTGTTGAGCCGGCCTCTCATTCCTGCATATCTCAGTAAAATCTCTAGAAAGAGTAGAGTTTGAATCAAAACTGGGCACTTTGTCATGTTTTATCTACAACAGAGGCGACCAAGTGAGCAAAAATAATGAAGCGGTATTGCAGTGTTTAGGACAGAAAACGGAATGAAATTAAAAACAGCACTTATTTTACTTTCTCCTGAATATATTCTTTATTTTAAATATGTTCCAGTCATGGATTTAGAGGCCTCCTTGGGACTTTATTTTGAAATCAGAGAACGAAACTTGTGCCGCGTCAGTTTCTGGTAACTTAACCCAGCTTGTTTTCTGATTACGTGCGTAAAAGGCGGCTCTAGGACCTCGCGGAGAGTCTCATGGAAGCACATGGTGCCGCTCACAAGACAACACTTGTGTTCAGTAATTGGAACTGATGCCATTCCAGTGGGCGACAGCGGCTCGTGAGCTTGTCAATGTTTTCAGCGCTCGCTCCTCACTTTCCTCCTCCGTTCTCACTTTTTTTTGCGCGATGCGGCTCTCCGCCCGGACATCTGTGAATGGGGACGGCGCGCGGAGTTGAATCAGCTGGTTTTCTAAGGCGCCGCTCACATACTTGATCATATTTCAGGAAGTCACTGATTTTAAGGAGGGGGGACTCTTGCACATCAGCTGTTGGTGGGCTGTGGTTGTATGATGGTTGCGCTGCAGTGAAACAGTTGTCCAGTCCTGTCCACGCTTCAGCCGGGCACCATGAATCCCGGGAGCCGGACTCTGAAGTTTATTTTGACAGCATTTCAGGCTCTGTCTGTGTCCGTGTCGGTGTGTGACAGCCTGCTCAACACATCTGCGGAAGGTAAGCGGCGAAGAAGAGGTGAAGATGCCACATTTATTTAGCTTTTTCCTGTTTTTTTGTTTCATGCGTAAAAGTAAAATTGTGAATTTCACCTGGAAACAGTATTTTTTTGGGGGGGGGGGTATATTTGTGCATCTGTCTCTGCATCCTCTCAACTGTGTGTTTATTCTACTCTGCTTATTCTTCATTCATGTTCCCCCCTTTGGCTGTTCTGGGTTCATTATGTTTAAAGAATTGGGTCAAATTAAACATATCCTGTCTAAAAACTCTAAATTCCCAGATTTCTGACAGACAGCTAAGAGGCATTTTTAGAAACCTGTAAATTATATTATATTTATTATTTGTATTGCATCCCAGCAACAAATGAAGAATAGATGATTGAGAGCCCTGGGGGAAATGCTCAGTGTTTGTGTCTTTGCCTGTGTTTGTCTCATTGCATCCCTCTGGGCTGTAGCTCATGACATCTCAGTCACCATGTGTTCATGACCCGGGTGAGATTCAACAGCACTGAGTGCACCGATGGGTGGAGGAGCCTACAGAATACTTCAACATCTAAAATGCACTGCCAGCCATGACAGTCAAGAGTGTTGGGAAGCTGTTCATTTATTCATCAACAGTTCATCGTCGTCACAAGTTGGCGTTGAGGTCTTTGTTTCTGTTGAGAGCCACCATCGCCATGGCAAAGTCTGACAGCTGATCCTGTATTGGCTTGCTTGGGGCTCTTCGGGTTGTTTGAGAACAATGTGAACACTTGTTTCCATCCTGAAGAGAGGCTATATTTAAACGACGAAAATAATACAAATGGCATGAGATGCTGAGATGAAATGCTGAAGTAACTGTTTGTCTTCCAGGTAGTTCAGAGAGGAAGAACCTCATGCAGACACAAAGTTAGTGACAGTGAACACAGTGAATTATTTAAATAATAATATATTCCAAACTTGGGGGCAGTGGTTGAAATCATGGAACAGACTTATCAATGTCCACAGGGATGATGTCCGAAACAGTCCATTAAACAGAAAGCAGTTTCTACAATAGTCCAAGGCAAACAATCCAAAGTGGAAGGAAGAATCAAAAAGCAGGCTTAAAGCTGATTTGGTAGGTGGTCTAATAATCCAGGGGCAACAAATCCAGAACTGTAGACAAAGACAAGATCCATATACATAATGATGACGGTGTGAATCAACACGAGGAGCTGGAACATGTGACGAAGCATCAACCATGACCTGGCAGGAAAAAGCAGGAAACAGACTATATACACAGGGAAAGAGACGCAGGTGAAACCAATTAGGGCGGGGCAGACAGTCACATATACATGAATCCTAGAGGGGAAGACAGGTGTGTGACAACAGGTGAGGCAACAGGACAAAGCAGGTAAGAGGAAACAGGAAGTGGAAATAGACAAACATGACAAGGAGAAATAAATAGAATAAAATCAGAATAAAACAGGAAACAGACTAAACCCAACGATCACAGACCTGAGGCAACAAACTGTCAAAATACAACAGGAATGCATCAAACTAAAACCAAGACAACTTTGTTCAAAGTTGAATTACCTGTGTTCTTTCTGTGTCTTTAGCATGAAGTGGGCTTTGACCACAAGGTTTAAGGACAAATAAACTACCTTGAATCCTTGAAACCATCAGTCGAAGTTCAAAAACTTTATCAGCAACATTTTCCCAATTCCCATGAATCATGATGTCATTTAATGTTAGCTGTTTTCTCTGTCTTGTACATTTCAAACTGAGAATATTTTTGGATTGTTTGTAATTTGAAGACGCTACCTTGTGCTTTCAGAGATGGTGAGTAGAATTCTTTGCACTATTTTCAACAATTAATAGATGAGAGATGGTTCAATTAGTGGAAATTAATTATTTGCAGCCTCTGTTAAAGCATTATTAATGGGACTCTTTTATAAGTCTGTCTCCAGATTGTCCACTTCTGTGTTTAGTCTCAGAAATTAAAGACTGCTAAGAAAAGATGGAGCTGTTAAACCTCCATACAGCATCATGCTGGTATATTTCAGGTCACTGCCTCTGGAGTTTTCCCGTCGGTTTTGCTCTTCCCCGTCTGTCTCGTGGATGTTTCTGTCCCAGCCGGGGATCATTTATGAATGATTTCCTGTAATGGTTAACAAACTCGGTGTCAGACAGTATTTACTAGCCAGCTGTAGCGCTTCAGCCGACATGACTCTCTCTCCACCTCCAGCGCTGCGTGCAGCTTGCTCGCTGCACGCTCAGACAAAATGAAAGCTGAGCTGAGAATGTATTTTTGGACCGTAGTAAAACATTCCTATAGCAAACAGTGTCCTACCCCAGGGAGGCATTATCACCGTGATGTGACCCATCTCAAGTCAGAGCCATTTAGGATCTTTTCAGTATGAATGGATCCGGATCTTCCAGATGAGTTGTTCAGGGTTGTTAAAACCCAGGAGGCTGGTGAGAAAGAGTTGGCTGATGTGTGCTTGTGCATTGAAACAGATTGATCAACCAGTTGCCGTTCCGCACCGGGGATATTTATGCAGGAACCGGGAAGGCACTGTGCTGGACCGCGTGCAGGTAGCTCGACCCTACATGTGTTGCATTAATTTCTTCGAAGCTGCTGGACTCACTTGACCCTCCCGCCCAAACAATAGCTTAAAAGGAGCTGAAACTCTGAGAGTTTGTCCTTAGAAATACTGTGAGAATATATGTTAGAATATAGAGTTACTTGTGGGGATACAGTGATTTGTGACTAAAAGAATGTGGGATAGGAGCATAAAGTGAAAAAAAAAGCCTCTTGGAACCCATGCACTTCATGGCCTTGCTTACAGTCGTTGTCTTCCACTGAGTTTTTGAAACACAGAATTTTGTCTTAGCTCCAGATAATCTATCATCCAGCCTGGCACACAGCACCGCCCTGCCTTCACCTCCCCCTCTGTGCAACGAGAAGGGGAAAAAAATCCACAATATGTTTCCTAATAGGCAGATCTGCAAACAGGAACAAGACAGGTCACCTCCTACCTGGGTGAGTTGCTAACAAATTCACCCTCTCCACAAAGAGTTTGGTGCTTCACTGCAGTCCATCCACCATCTGTCTGAGTTATATTTCTGCCTGTGATGTAAGTGGAGCAGAACGACCAGTGCATCTAATCGCAAGGGGGGAGTGTCAAGTAGAACCTGGCCAATCCAAGACTGTTAAAAGTTTGGAGTTGTTTTCAAATACCCTGTTGGAAAAGCCAATAGTTTTTGATTTGTGTCATTATATTGAGAACTCAAGCTGATGCCTTAAATCACTTGTTTTCCAAAGACGTATCACATTTTCACAGAGCCAGGGAGGTGTCATGGAGAAAAAACCCCACTCATGCACGGCCATGAATCATTTAGTCAAGAGCATTAATTAGGAATATTAGAGGACGAATGAGTAAAAAGGACAGAACAAGATCTTTGTCCACCATGACGTCTCCCAAAGCTAGAAACATTTATATTTTTCATATTTGCCTTGACTTTAACGAACGGAATTGAAATATCAGCATTACTGAATTGTGTCATCCATCTTTGTTGTAGTCTTTAACCTATGTGACTTTTAAAAACACTGTCTCATCTGAGGTAATGAAAGGGTTGCCAAAGCATGCTTTATAATAATAACCTCTCCGACCTTTGTTGCTAAGGCACACGGGCTCCATGCCGGGCAGCGAGCACAGCCCTCCCAGCGGGGGCATAACGGTGTCGCCCGCCGGAGGCTTAATGGCACCGATTCTCAGACAACATTAAACTCCTGCTGAGCCGACGGGATTTTTTTTGCTGTAGGACCATCTATTTCCCATCAAGTAATTATACGCTGACTTAGGGCTACTGTGACAGTAAATGAGTTCAGTATAGAAGGTGGGGGTGGAAAGACGGACAGAAAGACAAAAGGGCTATTTACCAGAAGAGGTAGCCCAGTGTGAAATGGCTTATGGACCTTAAAACGCTCTAAAAAAATCATCCGCCAATAAGTCCAACCATTAACAGCTCTCATTGCTCTGACTTTTGACACACTGCTACCTTATTAGGTTTGGTTTAAGGAGACCCTCTTTCACGTTTTTTGCAGATTTCTATTACCATGATGTCACCAACGGGTTTCTACGTTTCCCAGGGTGTTGAATTAATGTCCCCCAGATGGGTCACATGTTTACCGAAGGGTTGAAGCCAAGAATACCAAGCACTTTTCACCTTTTCTCCTTGAGTTTCACACTACGGCTTGAGGAACAAATTACATGGAGTCAATTAGGTGATCAGCAGAACAAGAAGTTCCAAATGCTGCTTTTGCAAGTAATAATTATTTAATGTGTATTTTTTAAGTCAGGAAATACTAAATGCTCAACACAGATGACATCCTAAATCTACTATCTTGTGTGATCAACAGTCTCAAGGATGCATTTTTTACCATTAAAAGCAGCAAATGCTCATATTTACACAGTGAATTCTTGCTATTTTGCCTAATAGATGACTGACGATGATGATTAATCCTCTGTGAATCCACCAATAAATCACTCATGACCTCTGGCAAACAGGTTACGTTTTCACCCGTGTGTTTGTTTGTTGGTTGGTTGGTTTGTCAGCAGGATTATGCAAAAACTACCAGACAGATTTCCATGCAACTTAGTGGAAGGATGGGGCTTGGAAAGAACCCATTAAGCACTCATGCAGAAAAGAATTTTTATGTTTGTATCTCCTTTACATTGCAAGATAGGGCATTATCCAATATTTTCCCTCAATAAGCATAAATTCCCAAACTGATTTCCACGAAATGTTGGGGTGGGGTGTGGACCACAAACAACCCTCCGCTCGGCCTTGGCAGAAGTATGTCCTCTACTGAGTGCCATTCATGTTATTGAAACTGACAAGGTTTGTTTTTTGGACTATTGTATGATCAAAACCAGCCATTTGAAGACGTCCTGGGCATCTACTTTTTGACACTTGAAGGATTGTTGGAGTGAATCCAAAACAGAATTGATAGAACAGTCAATAATGAAGATAATGATGAGTCACAGGACTCAAGAAGATGATGAATGAGAGGAGGAGGTAAGGAAAGGCACCGGAGTTCATTGCTTTTGTCTCCAAGGTCAGTTATGAAAGAATTGTCTTCCTCTCAATGTATCATTCATCATTCCATTCCCAATCACCATTCTGTTTGAATTAGCATAATCTGCCCGCTCTAATTTGGGATAAATTGAATTCGTGATATGCCTTTCAATCACCCGTCCTTAAATGAACAAAAGCCATAAACATTAACCAGGCTTTCCCGTTGGGTTAATGTCACAACCAATTTTTAGCTCAGCAAATTTGCTGCATCATATCCTCAGTCCCGTCGGTGCTGTGTTCAAAGACATTCAGGTAAAAATAGTTGCGGATACAAACTCTTGAAGCAGAAAAAGTGATCCTTTTATTAGATTTGCTTTATCAAAAACAAACTTCCATATCGAACCAGGGAAAGAGCCACATGTTCATCTTTTCTTGGCTTTTTATTGTGTCATAGTTCTTCTTAAAACAGGCCAAATTAAACTCATCACTCTGCCCTAATTAATTCTGCATGCTCTTAATTGTAGCCCAATCTTTTTAGAGGTTTGCGTACATAAGCATTGTCCTCCATTGATGCTGGAATCATCTCAAGTGTGTCTCCTCTGCACTTGTTTTGCTACCATTCAAGTGATTTTGTTCGTCATTCGAGCTGCCGAAGGCGTTTTCATTTTCAATCTGACATATTTTCAAGATCGGGGAGAATTGCTGTCAAAGTGACTTTGGAGCGTGTCCTTGTGTGCTTGTGTTTCTGCGCCAGCCATCAGGCAAGGGTGATTAGGAGTGTTCTTTATTGATGTGTGCATGTATGTGTAGCCTGTGTCCCATATCAATAAGGACTTGTTCACATGTGGAGGGGGGCACGGCCTCATCAAGTACGCAGATGAAAAGAACAGCACGCCAGTTGTGCAAGAAAAGCAGGGATTGTTTTGAATACATTAATTCTTGGTGGGTTGCGGTGTGAGAAAGCAGGCGCTGGGGTTTAATAGAGATGAACAGTTGTTGGTTTGTTTTGGTGCGACACAGCGAGAGGCGGGGGTTGTGTAGGAAAAGGACGTCCTGAGATCTCGTGGGCTGTGGAGGACGCCCTTTATAGCCAGGCGATAAAGAGATGGCTGCAACTCTCTTGTAGCTGTGAAGTTCCAGAATTTATTTGTGGACTGAGAAACTTCAACTTCATTCTCAAAGAGTTGGGAGAAAGTTGCTAATTACTTTCCCGTTATCTTGCAAGCCCTTGGACACCTAGATGTCTAAAAGCTTTTCAATCAAGCCGAACCCAGTTGAGATGCTAAGACACCTTTTGACCTGCGAATCACTTCCATCCATAGTGTGAGTCAACCAGCCAATTATTCATAGTTGTACTATATTTCTTCTTAACACTTCGAGGGAAGTCAGATTTATGACTTTACTCAATCATAAGTCTTTCAGTCACCTACATGCAAGGAAACACACCCACAGTCACACTTCCACATGCAAAGAAATGCAATTCTCCAATGTGGAGAATGGACTTCACTGAGGTGATATAAATGGCACAAACTCTCCTTGTGCACACTGGAGCATAAAGGGAGCTGATCACGGCCAGAGCTCTACTTTATTAAGACCACTGTTTACACTCTCTGTTATTGAACGTATAAATAAGACTCCGGGCTCTGGTGCCACTTTTACCGCTCCCTTAATGCTTCTGGTGGCCCTTATAACATTCCAGCCCGACTTCACCAATGTACGTGGAAACAAAAAGACCCTGTAGACTATTTCCACTAATATAATTCCATTTATAAGCAGGAATTAAACCTCATAGCACGCCACATTAACAAAATGGTTATTCACTTGTAGACTTAGAAGCTGTATGGTGGTGAACCTCATCTTCAAAGCTGCCACAGAAAAGTCGATGGCTGTTCCAGCTGATGTGGACTTGACCTTTCTGTCAAATTTTTTTTCCCCCCCTCTCATCTGTTGTGTTTATCCGTCTGCACTTTTCTCCAAGGTTGTCATGCGTTCCCTTACTCAGCATGCCCACCTCCCCCAGACGGTGCGGTTTTCTAAGACTAATGAGGGTAAGGATGCTTCTCCCACTCCTGTGTGTGTGTGTGTGCTGCTGCCCTGTCCTTGCCGGAGCCTGCTTCTCATCATCGGGCTGTATAGCTGAATGAGGACTGCTGAGCTGGTCACCTCTGGCTCTCCGCTATCAGCTGGAGCAGCTCTGTGATGAACTCCAGAGTGGTGGTTTCCACAGAGGAGAGTCGGGAACAAAGCTCAGCTGGGGAGCGCTCGCCTGACCTGTGTTATTAATGCCTGATAATAAGCAGACTCAGCAATTTGGCTGGGGTGAGTCATGCGTGGAGGGACAGAAGGGATGTGAACCCCTGAAGGAGGAGCCTTGAATCTGCTAGTAATAACAACATGCGATGAGTGTGTCCCTTTTTTTTGTGTTCGAAATGTGATTTGAATTAAACTTTATGAAAGTTTCAAAACGCGCTTAAATTATTCTCAGACCGCTTGCGCAACTTCTCATGAATCCACTGACATCATCCTCAAACTAAATGTGTTCCCCCGCTGTTTGGAAACCCTCGATATAGCATCAGTGGAAGAAAACAAGCAAATATTTTATTTAGGATGTTTGCACTGAAACAAATGGCTCAAGCATACCCCCCCCCCCCCCCCCCCCCCCCCCCGCTGTTTTAGTAAGAGATCCCAGCTCTGGAGCAGCCTGCACCGCTGCAGGGAGCTGATTACTGCAGGAACCCTGTTAGCAGAGTCCTCCAGTGGCTCACCATTGCATTCTGACTCTCTGTGTGCTCATGATGTACCATTTAGAAGCTATTGCAGCTTCACTTGTAAGTGGTAAGGTTTGCTCGGTATAGTGGCCACTTGTTCTCCTGCCGTCACGCTCGGGGACGTCGGTATTGGATTTGTGCACGGATGCATTCTTGAATGACAGAGCTCTGAGAGTTGTAGCCATTCAGAGGCTCGTTTAACACCCTGTCCGAACAGAGAAAGAGGAGATAAAAGTATGCTGGGAACAATGCCCTAAAGCTACGTCTAATCCCTGCACTGCATCCTGGACGGTAGCCCTATGTTAGCAGATATCACAGCGGCAGCAGCAACCCCAGTTCCTCTTGGCTCCAAACTCTCTCTTCCTGGAGATTTATGCAGCCTGAGTGGCGGAGGGGGTGGTTACGGTTTCGCCACAGGCTAGCGGTTCTCGTTGCTTGATGTGTGAGAGTGCTGATTAGCGCCGTTATGTTCGTGTCTTAATGGCAGAGGAGACGGGCTCCACTCCACTGACAGTCTATAAAAGGAGATGAACATATGTTCAGGAAGGGTGAGGATGTGCTGGAGATGACATTTTGTCAGCGTAGATAATAGTTATGAGAAACCATTTAAAGAGCATTGTTTGTGTTCTGTGACACAGAAAACCATCAAAGGCAAATACTGTTATTTTGTTGAAGTGATGCTTTCGCTTACGAGGCAGCTGTGCTGTCAGGTCGGGTCCTGATGTTAATTAGCACCGGGCTTTAAATGGCAGCGAGGAATACCTTATCAGTGTTGTTTGTGGGAAATGATCTGTTTGTTTACGTCCAGAAAGACAAACATGGTGTGGTTTGATGTAGGCATGTTTTATTTATTATCACATGGTGTTTATATTTTCTTTTGTTTATTATCACATGGTGTTTATATTTTCTTTTGTTTATTATCACATGGTGTTTATATTTTCTTTTGTTTATTATCACATGGTGTTTATATTTTCTTCTTTTTTTATTATCACATGGTGTTTATATGTTCTTTTGTTTATTATCACATGGTGTTTATATGTTCTTCTTTTTTTATTATCACATGGTGTTTATATGTTCTTTTGTTTATTATCACATGGTGTTTATATTTTCTTTTGCAGGAGCTCTTTTGAGACCGACTGCAGCAAAGCAGAAGCACTATGGGACAACGGTACCTCTTCAGCTTGTTGGACAAGACTGGAAACCAATCAGCCAGCTCAAATCCCAGGTGATGAATGTTCGTTACTTTAGAGACTTTTACTCTACAGATTCCATCCTGTTGTATTTTGGATACTCCATCACTATCAGCCCAAAACTTGGCACACACAACACTGCATGCCATAATGTGTTCAACAAAGCCATAGGGCTTTGTTGAACACATTCATATTCCCAAGAGGATAAACCATTTCCATTATAATGACCCTATGGCCATTAGTCTCGCATCATGAATATATAGAACTTTTTGTCTCCACTAATGGGAAAGCAATCAGCAGGGGTTCAGACTGAAAACACAAACCTTCGCACAGTACAGGGGGGCCTCATTCGTGGGGGCCCCTTCAGGTACCAGTGAGAAATATGATCCAGGAGGTCAGTTTGAAAAACACATGTAGAGTCTGAAGTCAGAGTCAGAGGCAGGATTTTCTGACTCTCGAGCGTCATCACAACAGCATCTATTTTAGCTTTCGTTGTGACGATTACAAGGACGTAGAAATACAGCAATCACAGTGCAAAGTAAAATCTTGCTCTTGCGTGATTGGTCAATGCAACGCCTCGCTGGATGATGTCACGTTGTGTAGCAGCAGGTTCAGTCTTTTTGCAGGAGGACCCAGTGTTGCCTTGCAGGAGTCAACAAAAGATGGGGAGCCGCTGGGCCAGCCACGCAATAGGCCGTCGCACCCAGTGCTACCCCCCAACCTCAAAAAGTGAAAACCTAAAACAAACAACTAGAAGAATAACTAGATTTATGATGACTTATAAGTTCAAATGTCTTATGGATGCTCTTCACTAGCATTATGTGAGTTTGAGTTTAGTCATATAGCATTATAATGTATTATTATACACTGTGAATGCCCCCATAACGCACTATAGATGTGATCTTCATAGAAACTGAAACAAAACAAAAAAATCTAGGTTTACTCCTGAACCTGTTACACAGTCAGTCATAAATGTTAATGAAATGAAAAGATAAGATTGGACCCATGTGAACACCACATCTTAACTTTAGAACTGAACCAAGCAAAGGTTTACATACATTTTGAATTAATCTTTGTTTGGTCGTTTTAATTTGAATGCAAACATCAGTAAAAATTGATCTGCATGGTGCATCCTAGTCTAAGTGAAATGAATCCAGCTCACGTCAGAGTCAGTTAAGGTAAAGGACCACACACAGCCAGGCAGAAATAGCAGTCATTGCCTCTTTGTGTTCAGTTCAGTGCATTTCAAGCAAAAGCAGCTGTGCAATATCTGCATTTAGAAATGAAGAAACTAAGCACTACAAATCCCACTGGAGCATAACTGAAGTATTTGAAATTTGGGATCCTTGGCTCCGCTTGGTGTTCTAATCCCAGACTACACAAAAACAAAGTACGTGCCTGCCAGGCAGACTTAAAAAACACAGCTTGCGTTTGCTGGTTGTGTTATTGAGGCATTAAATTTGCGAATTAATTTGTTCTTGCTCAACCGAACAGACAAGGTGCCACGAGGTTTCTCTGGGACGTTATTACCCGAAAAACAAAACGAAACCTCAAATCGTATAATTACTTACAATGAAGATGAAAATAATTGCTAATTTGAATATATTAAAAGCCCAAACATGCAGTGTACTGTCTATATTTGCTCTGATGTTGAACACGGCAGCTGTGCGGTGTGAGGGAGGTCAAAACAGGCACTTGGGAAGAAAAGTTTAGACCCACATAGTGTGCAATGATTCAGCCTAAAACTGTAAGTGTTCTGCTTCCATAGCCTCTTATGATCCACTAGACATTTTTCTGCACGGGGGTGATTGATGACTTCAGCGCTTCTTTCCACAGCTGACCCAGATTGAACCGTGTGTGAAATGCGCGTGTCGTCGCCCGGCGATCTGGAGAATGTGGAGGAATTTTGGGTGTTTTCGGAGAGGAGAGAGGAGAGAGGTTATGTGTTGACATGTGGATCTGTGTGTGTGTGTCTGTGTGTCTGTGTGTCTGTGTGTGTGTGTGTGTGTGTGTGTGTGTGTGTGTAACCGCATTTGCTGCACAGCACGACCGTCTGACAGACGTGATGCATGACCCCGTGCCACTTCATCTGACACATGGTCCCTCTCGGTGTTGTAACTCAGGGGTGCAAAGACTTTTGTGGTTTTCTGAGGGATTAATGTCAAATGAAATAGAAACATTAAGCTAATCCTCTCAGCTCCCCTCCTTGTTCTAAGATACAAAGTCCATTCAGAAGGATTTACGGCTGCTTTCATCAGTTGAAACCTGCCGTCAGTCATCTCGTCTCTATTTTTGTCAAACAGAGCACCAGTTTTATTTATTTCCTTACATCTAAGCCTTGCTGACTATTAATGCTGCAACACTTGACCAGCAACCAGAGCCATCTTTCCCCCCCCTCCCCCCCATCTCATTCCAGTCTGCCTGACTCCCCTCTCCTGTCTGTTGTCTCATCAGAATCACCCCGCATCACTGAAGCTCCTGATTGAAGCGGAAGGTGAACAGCTGTTCTTGACTCTGGAAAAAAACGAGTAAGTGCTCCCTCAATTCACACTCGGTCTTAGCTCAGAACTCACTGCTTTCTGGAGTACAAATTGGTGACATATGCACTGCCCAGGGGCTACGGCTGCGGCAGCGGCGGCGGCGGCGGCCGAGTTGTGTGTCGCACATAGCAGCCAGGGGAGGGAGGGGAGAGGAGAGGAGGAAGTCTTTCTTTCTTTTTTTTTTTTGCCCCGCTGGTCCCACTTTCTTCTCGTTCTCTGAAACAAAGACTTGAAAGACAGAAATTTCTCAATACGTGAGCCAGACGTTGATGAGAGCCGACATCTTCCTCCTTCTTCTTCTCCCTGCATCTTTTCATTTGATCTATTGGCATAACACAGGGGAGAAGAGGGTTTGTTTGAACGCGGCACACACTCCCCCTTATGTATATTAAGATACTGTCAACACGGTGTCAGCCAAGGGAATGACAAAGAGGGGGGGGGGCTTCATTTGAAGGAGATCAGGATGTTGGGAATAGGTAGATTTTGGTGTAGCTCTGGATCCCTTCCAAAGAATATATGTCATCTTTGGATTTTTACACAAGGGCAAACTGAATGTGGCCTCCGTCTCAGGCAGCCTCCAGTGTGTGTTGCTGGGAAGAATGGTACATGATTGATGGAGCAATATGTTTTCCATCCAGCTTTGCCGCCACACATGAGCAACTAGGAACAAGCAGAGCTGTCTGTGTGATATGGAGAAAAAAGGAAGCAAGGAAGCAAACAGAGAGAGCGAGAGAGAGAGAGAGAGCGGATGGGTTTTTATGTCAGATTCAGCCATGAATCTCACTTGTTTTGCAGAGTTAATATATGTAAATTCCACCTGCAGACTGTGGGGCAAAGCTTTCAACACCAGCGACCGCAATTTTATGCCTTACCTGCTTCGAAAATATTTAGATGGGAAATTGCACTCATTTTTACTGCTGAATAACATTCCTGCTTTGCACAGGTGGGGATTTTGCAAAGCTGACTTGCAGGTTGTCAAAGTTTCACCAGCTCCATTTATAGCAGGGAATTACATTCTCTTACAGTACAAACAATTCACTTCAAAATGGGAACTAAAGTCGTCCCCCAGTGATCGGCTGCGGTGGAAAAACAGCCCACGTTCCCATGCATCGCCCGGCGAAATCCTCATCCAGTGTGGCTGTCATCATTGTCCTGTAGCATTTAATGTAAAATCCACAGCTGAGCTCAAACCCCAGGCCAAGAGGAACAAACAGAGACTACGGAGAGGTGCAGCAGAGCTGGAGCATGATGGAAAGACTTAACTAAAACAAACCAACGTGAATTTCAAATAGCAGTCTGTCAAAATTTACTCTCAACACTTGCGAGTCTGGAGAACGAGGTTTAATTGCTGGCAACGGTGGAACTTTCATCATCTGTGGATTCTCACACGCTTCTGCCATCGGTCAGAATACAACTTCAAAAAAAGTCAACATAGAAGCTACTTAATGCCACGGTTGTTTGACAGGATGAATCCGAAACAGGATGTGGATTTGAAGACGATGTTTGTTGTTGACCGTCTTTAGTGTATCGGTACACCAGAACCTGGTTTACCGACATGAAGCGACGGTTCTAGTCTGAGGCTGCTGGCTTTGCGCCACTGATGAAATCCAGTTGTTCAAACACAGCCGGCATCAGTAGAGCAGGAGAGTAAATGTGGTCCAGAATGAAATGATTTGAATGAAACCCCCGGATTTATTTCTGTTTTCTCAGGTCATTGTAAATAAATATTTCTGGCAACCGAACATGAGCGAGGTGTGCTGCGCAGATGGATGTGGCCGTTTCTGTTGCACTTGGAGGTAAACATGATCAGCGTGTGAACCCACATCACTCCTGGTGGGTGATAGAGAGTCGGTGATGTTGCCAAGGAAGGCTGGGTTGCATGGAAAGTCTTCTTCCAGCCTGCTTGAAATGATTAAACTCGTTAAAGGAAGAAGTCATCCTTATTTAACTAGTGTATTAAATTGGAACTAATGGCAGAACACAATAGAAAGAGCCCACATGACTATTTAAAAACATCTTGTTAGTTGTAATGAAGTTGGCTTGATGACCTATTGCAGGGTTAGAACTTTGACATTTGGATGTCAGATGCTTAACTTTCAGCTTAATCCCTGTTGTAAAACTGTTTGTGTAATAAACTAAACTTCATCTTCAAATAGCTTTAGGGAGTGAAAGATTTCCTTAATGATCTGCACACTCAACAAAAAACTTTTACGCTACAGTCTGGGACTTTTTTATGCTCATTTTGAGGTATTTAAATTTAAATGCTAAGAACTGTGCTACAAATATCAATCAGTGTTGGGGTTGTGTAGGACGGAAGATGCTGCTAAAGCTCCTTAACGTTACTTTAGCTCATTTCTAGGTGCTCAGCTTGTTTCTAGGTTAGGATTAATGCGATGTTCATCATTCACAAGATTTCTTACCATTGCTGAATTATCCTCAGAGGTCCCCTCCTCTCCAAACAAACGGACTTGGTAAATAAAATTGGTATAAACACTGAATAAAGTGTTTTTTTATGGTTAATATATTGAAATCAGGAGAAACACGTGAATGAATTGAAGATAATGATTTATTACAATAGATGACATGTGATACTTAGTCTGCAAGAAAGTCTTCCCTGAGCAGCAGCAAAGTAAATCCCTGATTGTAGTCCAGAAAGTGGTGGTGGTGGCTGATGACGTTGAAGAGGCTGATGAAACGTTAATGTTGGTGAATCTGCGAAGACTCTACGGTGATGGGGAGGTGGAGGGAGTGCATAACAGCACGAATGAACTAGAGGAATAGACAGAATCATATTTAAAAAGACAACAGCAACATGATTGGCTAACAATGAAGGTGTGTCACTGTACTATTGGATAGATGTGACCAGCTGATGAGAACAGGTGAAATCTCAGTTGACAGCCCCAGACGATGACAGCAGGAAATTAATACTGAGCATGATTGTATGAGAAATAAACTATGGCCTAAGTGAGCAATGGAATAGTCTTCCTGAGCTTCGTGTGTAATGTTTGACAGATATGCTCCAGACAAGGTGACCACCCTTCAGACCTTCTCCTTAACAATCATGTTTCCATGGAAACAACACAAACTCATTTGTAGAAAAGTGGTTAATATATGTCTAAAGTTTGGTGAAGCTTGATTGTAAAGTTTGCAAAATATGGTCCGGACAAGATGGCGCCCCTTCAAACTCACGTTAAAAATTATGTTTCCATAGAAACCTTGAAAAATACAACAACAATGTGAAAGATTAAAAGCCTCAGAAGGCATAGCTGCTTATAATATAATGAATAATATATGTTTAAAGTTGGGTGAAGCTGGTATGTATAGCTATCAAGACATGCTCTGGACGGACGGACAGACCTTCATACAGAGGACTACAGTATATCCCCCGGTCATTTTATGTCAGGCGGGATAAAAAGTGACGTTATGTGACTTAAAACAGAAAGTAGACTTCTGGAAATGTTTTAATGTCTGGCCATCTGGCCCACAGCCGTAGCTTATGAAAAACTCTGAGCTGGCTAACTTTGTTTGAAGGTTTACAGTCTCAACACAACAAAGCTTCAGACATGCGGTCCGGAGACTCCTTTAAACCCAGCACATGGCTGTGTGTCGGACGCTCGCCTGGCAGGGATGTGAGGGTCGAGCTGCCTGCTCCCTTCCCTTCGCTGGTGACGGGATCCAGAGTTTTCTCAGCTGGGTGAGACGGTTGGAGATCGATAGAAGGGAAGTGGCAGTGAGGGATTCTCCACACTCGCTTGGGCAGATTGGCTTTTCTGTTATGAGACAGCCTTTCTGATAGATTTTAAAAAAGGAACTTTGTCACCAACCCCTGACTCTCGTGGTCGATATCCTTGTCCATGGTGATATTTTGTTGTCGTACACAAATTCTTGTCAGTTTTATTCATATTCTTACAAAGAATTCATCTGACAGTAGTGCCATTGACATAAGCCACATTTCCATTTCGACTCGACTCGACTCGACTTGGTATGGGGTACTTCTCTGCAGGTCGTTTACCATTACAGGATAGAACCTCCTCAGGGTAGGCGGATGCCATGTGAAACTGCCGTGGGCGTAGTCTTCAACATGACACACACCTGTCGTCCACCTCCAACATCCTCAATATAGCAGCTGCAATAAAAGAAATAGTCACGGCGGCTAAAGTAGCTTGGCTGTTTGAGTGTGGCGGCCCTTGATTTGTGCTGTGCAGGATATTCCATGCATGCCGGGCATTGACCAATCAGTGGTCTGTAGTGTTACACGTGACCTTTTTAGTGCCTGCTCGGCTCACTTGGAACCACAATGTAGGTGGTTTGTGTATGGAAAGTAACAATACGGCATCCTTTTCCAAGGTTAGCATTGTTCTTTGGCACCACTATAACATTTTCAACCAGTATCTGTGTAGACGTATGCTGTTTTGGATGTCTACTTGTAATAAAGCACTGTTTCCCAGCTGAGCCGTGTATCGTCGGCGCCACTGATGACATTTGGAAAGCCTGCAACATGATGAAAACTATTCCTGATAGTGCAGCACTAGTGAGAGCCAACATGGAGCATTCTTTTCTTGTGCGTCCGCTCCTTCGCATTGGCAAGGTCCGCAGAAGCAGGAGACGTAAGGTGTTGGATATTCCAGCAACATCCCAAGACATGCTGTGAGAGCAGCTGGATGGAAAGGGCGTCTGCTGCCTGGAGCCACTTGTCAACCATTCAAACTGGCACTCATTATTATGGTTCTAAAGATGGCGTCCTGAAAGTTCAGTGGAAATGCCACCACAGGAAGTGTTTGTATCTTAAGAATATTGATCAGTTTTAGCCAGTCTTTCAATCACTGCAGATTGATTAACCTAAAAAGATGACATTTTGGGTGCATCTGGAGATAAACTTATGAAATCACAAAGTTATCATCAATATTCATAGACTGTGTCTTGTACACCATGCTGGACTTGTAGCTGCTGCAATCAATCACACTGACATTGATAGATGTCCAATCATAATAAATTTAAGAATGCCTGTGGTGATTGGCTGTGAGAAAAAAAGAATGGAATAAGTTAGTTTTGGCACTTATTTCGAGATCTGAATACAAAAAGGGATCAAATGCAAGTATTGTTTGACTAAAGTTGGGTTATTTCAGGTGATTCCTCAAAGGTATTGAGTATCAAAACCCAACTTTAATTTAGACTGAAATAATTTGCTTAATGCAAAATGAGCATCTAGCACGTGAATATGAAACCTCAAACTAACCCCAGTGCGGTGTTAGCCTGGCAGCGCTGTGTATCTTATATTAGATTTACAAATTGGATTTTAAAAATTCCCTATGAGGAAAAGCTCAAGTTGCCCATTTGTACATGATGTGGCAACTTTTTCCACAAAAATGATGTTCATAGGTTTAACATCTGCTACCTCAGTCTGACCCCTGTTGGCATCATCAGGGGTCGATTTACTCGGTAGATGACTGTCAAGACGCCTCACATGGCCTTTGCTTTGTGAAATAGCGCCTTTATGACATTTTGAGGCGAGACTCTGAACCTATTTGCTCCCGTTGGGTGGATATGCGTGGGTGAATGAGAAACTCTGTAAAGGTTCTGCTCAGGTATAAAAGTATATTATATATATATATATCCAACCATTTGCCAATTCCTGTGAGTGAATTCATTTCTTCTCACAGCAGTGGAGGCATTCATTTATCCAGTTTCTTGCCTCCGCTGGGGAGAGAAACCCTGAAGCTTGTGCACGTCTAGATCAGTGAGGACAGTTGCTGAACTTTGACCACTGGGTATGGAACCGATTGTGGCCAAGCTGTTCTAGCAGCTCTCGCTGCTTTGTAGCTTTAAAGCGAGGCCTCCGGGCATATCAAGATGAGTCCCAAGCTGAGTAGGCAGCATGCTCTCCACCCCTGTTTCCCTTTCTAATGGACTGCTGGATCACTGAAAGGAGGCCTGGGGCTCATCAGCTCAGTGGAGAATGTTCTTGGTTGCCTGCACTCAGGGGTTCTCCCTGCTCATCATGGTATTTGGCTTTAAGCAGAAGAGTTCTGGAAGGATGGATATCCATCTTTTGGAGTCTTTTGTGCTGGGAGACAAACAGAGCACACACAGATGTGCATATTCGCAGTTAAATCTGACCTTTTCCCTGGACAGAAGGCAGGCAGAGGATGTTTCCTGAGCGAAAGCCCTGGCTGCAAACTTCGTCTATCTCTCTGCTGATTGGAAGAACAATAAAATTCAGCCTGGACGGCATCCAGACACGATTTGTCCTAGTTTGCGTATTGTGTTTTTTTTGGGGCTGTTATTTGACTGCATATCTCAGGCTGGACTGCTGCCGGGCCACTGACCTGCTTGCTTCTCTCAAAGACGACGTCCTTGTGTCTCACAGGAAACAGCCTCTCCTGGGAAGCTGAACAAACAGAGGGCAGAAGACGCAACACAAATAGCCAACCTTTTCTGGAAAAATAGACAAATCTGTGACTTCCTTTGTAAAGTTATTGTCCTCGGACGCTGAGCCACACACAGATTGTTTGAGGAACCTCAAACCCAATGACACCAATGTGCATCAAATCCTTCCTCTTGTCATGAAGCCAAGAGCGTGATGAGGATTGTTATTCTTTACCCTTAAAGTTGAATTTCTTTATTTATTGATATTACGCCTGACTGACATAATCATATTGAGTACTTATTAAGAAGTATTTGTTGACTTTGGTACCCCTGAGATATTAAGAAATGATTTTATTTTATACCAATATCATAATGTTCCAAAACATTTATCCATCCATCCATTTTCTTCCACTTTTCCGGGGTCAAGTCGTGGTGGAAGCAGGCTGAGCAAGTCATTCCAGACGTTCCATGTTTTCCAGTTCCTTCTCTGAGATCCTCAGGTGTTCCCAGGCCAGATGAGATATATAAACCCTCCAGTGAATTCTGGGTCTTTTTCCCAGCCGATCATGCCTAAAACCTCCTCTGAGCTTCAAACATGCCAGCAGTAAAAAAGAACAAAGAATTACAAACTTTAAAATCTTAGTTTTTCTGTCCGACGGTTTGTCTGTAAACACTTCTTGTTTGGGCGGTAACTCAAAAACCTTTCAGTATTTAACACATCAAACATATGCATATGTGGCTGTAGGTATTTTAGGATTTTTGCTGGTCTTATTTTTCTTTTGTTTGGGGAAAATATTCAACATGGGCTATTTTTGAGTGTGGAGTGTCTGGAACGTAACCTCAAAACTATTTCATGCTGGACTGGCTTCTTTTTGCTATTTAGAAGTTAACAATTTTTATTATTTTTTTGCATTTCCTTTGAAACGACTTATATTTATACTTTAGAAAAGAGACGTTGGGTTTTTCAAGCACATCTTGTAAACTGTATATCTTTTTTTGGACAAATTATACATGTCTACGTACAGCAATGCTTTTGCTGTAATTACTGAAGAGGATTTTGTTTGTTTTCGGTCAGGCTTGTATAAATTGCTCTGTCAAAGTCGTGGCCCTTGAAAGCATCGTGTGAGTTTTGACTTTTCTGTTTCTTCAACAAACGTCAACAACTTGCTTGATTTTTTTATCTTGATATTGTCTGATTTTTCCATTTTTTGCTATTTATTTCTAACTGACTGCCAAAGTGAGAGACTTTGTATTCATGCAACACTATAAGATAAGCGGATAAGCCGTCCTCTGATGGCTCTTGTTTTGAATCGTGAACGTGATTCTACCACATCATTAAAACCCAATAATTGCTATTCTTCTTGAGCAACATTAGTCTCCAATTCTCTGACGAATCAGTGAGTAAAAATAAAAGCTTCCCATTGTTAATATCCCTTAACTACGTTGTATCCTTTAGTTACACGCTAGCCAAGAATCATTACATCCCCTCGTTGTAGAGCTGGAGAAGTAATATGTGGATAAAGTAGAGGACAAGAAAAACTTTGGAGAGAAGGCAGGAGATGAAGATAAAACTGGTGATTTGAATTCTCAAACCACTGAGGCGCTAAGGCTTGAGATGCTGGATGTGCTCTTCCTGCTTTGCTCCCTGTAATCACAGCGGAGATTTCCTCTAATTAGAGGCTTCCTTCTGATGATTTTATCTGAAGCCCACTGGTCACATCTATATCCTCTGTCGGTGCATTATCAGCTTGTCATCTGAAATATCAGGCAAGCATTCCCATAGAAACAGAGATCCAAGGTGAATGAGTCCTGGCAGGTATACAGCACAGTGAAAGTAAATGTGGAGAAGGAACAGCTCAGTGCATCCACTATCCATCAGCACGAACGAATATACTCCAGTATATGGACACACAAAAACTTAAAATTCAGAACCATCGAACCCTATTTCCCAGAGAAGGATGCTCTGAGGTTAACTCCAGCCTTTGTACCTTTCTTGCTACCCTTGTGGCTGTAAAGCCATGATATACTGTGATTCATTAGTTTCCTAGAAACGGGCTCCTCTCTGCCCAAAGCCTGCACCTTTTTAACTACTTCCTTCAAAGGGAATTCTTTTTTGGGAAGCGCTTCCCTTTTGTGAATTACCGACTGAAATGTTCCAATTATTTTCAAGCTTATAGCAGTAATGAATAAGGTGGATTCGCTGCTCCGTGTCCCTAATTAATTATGAGGCACCCAGGAACACTGACAGGTCTACGTACAGCTTGTCTTATTTCTGGATGAAGAAGACTTTTAAGTTCTCTTTTTTGCGTCCCTATATAAATGTGTTTTCACTGTTATAGATATCCTCCATCCCAAATTAACCTTCAAAGTCCAAAAACAACTTCAGCCTTTTTTTAACAGCAAAATTAATTTGTTTTTTTTACGCATTTAAAACCACTAAAAAAAAAGGATCGATTCCTTTCTCATTGCTAGACAACAAATTTGACTTCCTGTTTTGTTTATTTTTTTCTTGTGTGGCACATTCAATGTCACAAATGCACTGGAAAACACACAACCCAAGAAAACAGCGTGAAGCTGTAAGAGATTTGGCTGGAGCTGCCACTGGTTTGCACCATCCATCCACCCCGACCACCTCTCAGTTTGGATGATCCTCACTTTTCAGAGGGCCGCCTCCAGAAATGATTAAAAGGAGTAACTACAGCATCATACTCAGACATGTAGGGCCACTACAGGCGGGGAACAGAGAAGTTAAACCTGTTAACACGAAAACATCTGAAAAATCCAACATGCATCACGCTGGAAAAGGGGCAAAACATCACTTACAACACTGCATGTCGGAGCTGGAATCGATAAATACCCATGACCTCTGCAGAGTTATTTGACCTGCGAATGAATGCTGATTGTACCCTCTTCCACTCAAGACTGAAACCAGATGTTAGTTGACGTTTTTGGGATTTTTTTTGCCAGTGTAAAAGGGGTATTGATGTCACTCTCTCTCTCTTCATTTGTCTATTTGTGCTGAGGCTTAACTGTAGCCAACATCTTTAATTTAGGATTAAGTCATAATTGAAGTAGCATTTTGTGATATTAGAAGCCTTTTTTCAATTTGTTATCTGATTTATCACTAAATATACTAACGGTATGCAAAATATGCTCATACCAAAGGTTTAACCACCGGATATAAAACGTCTGTTACTTAATTGAAATGTCCTTCCTCGGTGTTTGTGCACTCGAGGCTTCAAGTTTCCACAGAACTCTTTTCTAAGCTGAAAACTGCACCATGATTGTCTTCCGATTCACAATCCTGGTTGTACGCTCATGCACACAGAGGAACTTCTGTTTCAGCAGATTGTGAAACCAGCAACAGTGCAAAATGCTGCGCATACATCATTCTGCACAGTGAAGGTCAAACATGCAAGTTAAATCACAAAAGCGAAACATTTTGAAATGGATGAGCAGTGCAAAAACTTAAGAAAATGGAGACATGAGCTCGAGACTCAATGGCTCATTAAAAAGAGCTTTTGTGCAGTGATAGGGGTCTTCCCCGCTCCACGCTGAGCCTTTTTCCAGACGGACCACGGCAGACTACAGCTGGTAGATCTATTCCTCACCCTCCCTCCCTTCACCAGAAAATACACAGCCAACTGAAACCTACTGTCTGCAGCAGTTAGTCTCTGGGGACGAGCCATCACTCATACCTTCACCGAACAGCTGAGGGAGGCTTCTGCAGATAGAGATGCCTTCTTTTTTTGTGAGGTTGCAGCCTCATGTTCATGCATTTAGAATAGATAAAAAAAACAATACAGTTTCAAATTTAGGGATGCATGTCGTGATTTTTCTGTCTGATCATTTGCTTTCATGCAAACGGAGGGAGGGGTGGGTTTATTTCTGTAGCTGGATGCAAACGCCTCTCTAACTACTACACTGTGACCAACCTGTCGAAGGTCATAGGAGCAGACATTTAGTATGCATGATGTCAAAAACAACTGGACTGTTTTTGTGTTTCATACCTGGTATATCTGTTGAATATGGTCACACGTGACCCAGAACACATCTGAATGTGCATTGAGTATCTTAAGTGCATCTTCAATGCATCTTGGGTGCGTCCACACCTGCACTCAGAGCTATGAGTCATCTTTTAAGAGCCCTGTCTTTCACTATTGTGAGCCCAGTGTACTTTTTTTTTGGTGTTACAAATACAATTTAAAGGCAGAACAATGACCCATTTCCATTTTTCCTGCAGATACCAGCCTTTAAATCTAAAAACAGGCGCCCGTGTGTCTTGCATGGTAAGATTGCATTAAAAGTTATGAACGGGGGGGGGGATTTTGGAGGTAGATTATCCCCTGTGATTCATTTTGAAACCTCGGTGTAACTTAACATTTAATAAGCATAATGCGAGGTTTTATCTGCCAGAGCGTTTCTATCGTAAGGCTTTTATAACGTATTCCAGACGGCTGATAAAATGAAAGCAGATATTGTTTCTATATCATTTCCAACTCTTCATCGATTTGTAGTAAAATCATCTTTCACAATGTTCATGACCTCATGTTTTATCCATGTCGGCTCTTAACTCCACTATAACTCAACCAGACATAAGGAGCACTTTAAACACCGCACCATGTGGAATCATGAAATGCATACGAAGTAAATGGAATTATATTTTATTCAGGATTTTTTTCCTTGCCCACTTTCAAAATGTCTTGCGTCTCTTTCTACACATAAAATGTAAGGTTTCATGAGTGCGCTTCCTCGTGGTCACTGCTGTCCTTGTCAGCGTTTAGCTTCCGAAATTAAACAGACAAATCAACAAAGTGCTGTAATTTGAGTGTGCATTGGATTTTTCTCTGTTATATATGACAACAATAACCAAACTCGGAGACTGGGAATCTAGTCATGCTGTCTTTCCCCCTGTTCCCCAAAATGCATGCAATAATGTCATAGTTGTTGTGTGTGCATAGGGGGGGAAAAGCAATAAGCAAAATAAAATAGCCACACACCCTAGAGGCTCATGTTTTGCTGAAATGCAGCTATGAATGTCAAGCATGTCATAACCCTCCTGTTGTGTTTCCTGTTAAATAGTTTGGTGCTATCAGCTCCACTTTAGCTGATTATAAATCCATAATATAACATATTATCACCTAATATTATGTTTCATCTTTTTATCAGCTTAAGTTCTTGTGAACATTACAGGTTTTGAACTTCCATTTGCTATTTATGGCCTGTAGGCCTCATGGACCTGATTCATGCTGCCTCAAAAAAAAGCTTTACATACCAGAGCTGTGGGAAAGTTGTAGACATCATTGAAACAACGTTGTGGTTGTTTTTGACAATTGCCAACAGGTGTGTTTCCCATGGGGTAAAACTTTTTATTGGGGATAGGTTCCTGTGGGGGGTTGCCACGGAAGCCAAAAAGGGGCGTTTCTAATGGCTGTTCATTTTTGACCGGGAACACCAAGGCTAAATAAAACACCCAAAATTTAATAAAAATTCTCAATGTATTTTTTGTGCGTTCAGATGCCATGTGTGAACAAAGTCATGGAACCTTATGACAAACAGATGAAATTAAATAATTTTTTTTAAAGAGAGTAAACTTTTAAATCGGTCAGATTTGACTGGAACATAACAGAAGGGTTAATATGTTTGAATTGTGTGCCTGTATGCAGTAACATGTTTTTACACTCAGTAGACAGTAGCAGACAGAATGTTTGTATATGAAGTGACAGAAAATGTGTCTTTATTAGAGGTTTCTTGAGGATTTCAATGTACAAGAGTCAGTTTTAACATAAGTTAGCCAAGGCCCTCCATCCTCCTCCTCCTTTTTGTGCTATTGTCTGTCTTTTTCTCCCAGTTGTATTCAAACAAATGCTTTCCGTCAAATCCAAATGCGATCTAATTTCCTCAAGGCTCCGGAGCTTCAGAGGGAGGAAACAAAAGCAGGCAAAGTTTTTGACCTCTGTGGCTGCTGACCATGAAGATCCAGGCTCCTTGGCTTCCATCCTCCGTCTGACAGAGAGACAAAATACATTTGCTGGAGTTACAGAGTAAGTTAATGTCAGCCGGGAGGGAACGTTCGCTCTACTCGTCCTCTATCCTGTTCTGTCGGTTCTCACAGTCCACTGACCTTACTGCGACCGGCGCTCCCTGGCTGTGGGGTCACTGACTGAGCGACGAAGCCACGCGCGGTCATCAGTCATAAAGGCCAGATTTGGGCTGAAGGAAGCTCATGTAGGAAGTTTTTTTTTTTTTTTCCTTCTGTTGACCTACAGATGCTCATGCAGGGCAGTGTCCTTGTGAAAAATGAATGCTGCGTGGAAAGCAAAATCAGCATCCTCTTCAGTTGAATAATACAGGGAAGGGAAAAAAAGCTCCAGCAGCACTTTACACTTCTTGCATCTCTGCTGATGAACCTTTCCCATGTTTTTCCTTTTGTGCTCTCGCTTTTGATTAATTTAAAACTTCAATGGGAACCCTGTGTAGAGTTCGAGTTCGGATGCTTCTTTCATCGCTAAATTCAGCTTAGTGATAAAAGGAAATGGTGCAGAGAAAGTCGGGGACCTGGGGCACAGAGTCTTCCCGTGTCTCGGCATCATGCAGAAAGCAGATGCTGTTGTTTTCCCATCCCACTAATCATTAAGGTTATGCATCTGAGGCCCCGCAGTGCTGAGAGATGGACACACAGGGAGTAGACGGAGGCAGGGGAAGGATATTTGATGACTGGTTTGGAGGTGTTTTTGCTTTGTCAGATGAAGTGTGAAGGCAGACCACCTCCTCATCTGTCTATCTGACTTCGTGTTTCTCCCTCCTTCTTTTCTTGCCGTCAGCAACTTCTAATAACTCCCTGTCGGGGTACGGGACATAGCAGGGGTCTCCGTTGGTTGTACTCCTCCTCACTCTCACCTAATCCCTCCTGCACTGGGGACAGGAGTGAGCTGCCAACAACAATAGGAGCTGCCAGGGTTTGATAAAGAGGCTGTGGACTGTTTTGGGGGTGCAGGGACCCCCGAGTCAAGGATACAGTTGCCTTAAAATCATCAACAGAATTTCCAAGTGAAGGGGTCATGGGCAGGTTGCAATATCACAGAGGGTTAAGCAGGAAGCTACATAACCTGAGAGAAAATCTCTTGTTTGTCCTTGAAAAACAAGACCTATAGATTTGGTTGGCTGCAAGATGTTATTTACCCTCTTTTTTTAGGCTAAAATCTTCACTCTAGCCTCTAAGCTAAAAGTGTTAGTCCACAGCCTGACTGAGGAAGGTGCACATGCGCCGGACAGAGCTCTTCTCAAACACAGTGACTTGAAATATAAGTTAAGATCTGACAAATGCACTTGTTGCTGCAACTCCTGCAGTGCTCTGGGGTATGCAGAGATCACAATTCCTCATTAATCTCGATTAGTAGTGTATGTACACGTGTTTGAGCCTGTGCACGCTAATACTTTTAGCTTAGAGGAAACACAGCTATACCAGGACACAACCATTTTGGAGATTTTAGCTAAGCTAACCAGCTCCATATTATACATACAGATATGGAAGTGGTATCGAACTTCTCCTCTAAGCCTTGGCAAGAAACCAAATAAGCTCATTACCCAAAATGTTGAACTATTCCTTGAAAATTCTACAACTGCATATGTTTCATGGTTGTATAATCGACTGATTCCAGTATTTTTGGACTCAAAATAGTCAAATTAGCCAATGTATTAATAAGTAAATACAACTCCGTTTCCAAAAAAGTTGGGAGAATGTGATGATTTGCAAAACACTGAAATCCCATATTTAATTGAAAATATCACAAACACAACATTTTGAATTTGTTGCCAGCAACACGTTAAAAAATGAACAGAAACATGCAAATAATTAATGTTTAGATACAGTTCTGGTTCTGGTCCTGGTCTCCCGATTGATTTTGTTCAAAACTCTGTAAATTGTTCTCTTCATGGGGATGAAAATCAACCACACACAACTTTTCTTTATGGATGCCATAAAAAATAAGTGAACCCCGTCCGTGTGCTCCATCCGCACACCCATATATATGATGTGTTGTTTACAAACAATCTCTTAGTGAGAGCCAATGACGTTCTGCTTCCTGGACGCATCGACTGAACAACAGGAGCTCTATTCCTTCAGGGGATCAATGGACCACAGATGATCGACGAGCTGGCAGTGGAATATCGGGAAATCAGTCACCGGCTTCAGAAACGGGGTGAAATGATTTGAACAAGTGTGACGTAACAGAGTCTTTTGTCGGCATTTATTGGAGACATTTTAATGAAAGGTTTTTTATGCTCGCTCTGGGGTTCAGAAACATATTGTGCAGCCTGATCAAGTGAACGTTTCATTCCTTGTCTTAACACAGGCACCTGTAGGAACGAAGATTCTGACCTTGGATGTTAATTTCATTCCTCTTTACATAATTGCTGCTTTGTTCTGCCTCCTCCATCCCTAATCGTGCAGCCATCTCCTCCTGTCAGTCACCTCCTATAAGAACACAGGGTCAGGAGACGCAACCAAACCCACCCAATACATCAAAATCAGACTTTTGCTCTAAAGAGAGAGGACATCTCTCTCACTGATAATCAGAGGGGTGAAAGACACGAAGGGAGGGGAGAGTAAATTTGCATTCAGTCCTTAATTGTTTGATTTCCCTGAAGGCATGCAAAACGGGGGAGAAGGGCAGAAGAAAAAGGGGAGGGCATGCAACTGAAGACAGATTTAATTAATTGAAAGACTGTTTTTTTTGTTTATGCATTTACCTTGTGAAGAACGATGGACTTGATTTTCCTCAGCCCAAGCTCCCCAGTCGCTCATTAGTTCAAAGCATGAGGTTGGAATGAATATAGATGCATGAGCTTCAGGCCTTGGACCAGTTCTTTGCAAACTGTCAGAATTAATGGGAGAGCTTGAAGCTATTACATTAGCATGACCTGTCCTGAAAATGACTTTGCGTTCACCCCTCCTCGGAACCGCCTCCTGTTTCAGCCTTAGAAGAACATGCGAGTGAAAATTCACCTTCTTCGTCCTCTTAGCATGTCACACAGCAAAACAGTGTTGCAGCATTCTCCTACTGTAAAGAACTGAAGGAGACTGGGTATTAAACAAACACAAAATGACTTCATACAGCTTGTATAAGTTAATGTAAGTCTCCAGAACCCTATAGAGATCCCTGTTTTATTTAAAAAGACATTATTTACGCCCTTGTTTTTAGCTCTTCTCTGTAGCCTCGAAGCTAAAAGCTCTAGTGAACAGTCCATCCGAGGAGGCTGCACAAGCTTGTACAGTACATGCAACATCAGAGAGCTCTTAATCTCTGCAAACTTCACACAGGCTACAGTGAAGATTTCAGCTTTAAAAAGGGGTGTAAAAAAAGTTTTTTTCTAATCAGTTCAGGATCCCTGGTGTTCTGGATACTTGGATTACACTTTATGAGATATATGGAGTAATTTAGTGTTTGCTCTCGGTTGTTTTTTTTAATGTTTTAATTAAAATCCCCATCTCCTGTAGCTCCATAAAGGTTTTATGGACTATGAAACTTCATGTGACTCTCCATTTTGGGCTGAAATATTTCCTTTAAGCCGCATAATGATCTGGAAAAAAAAACCAACAAAAATGTACAGAGAAGATGTGATGCAATTTAATTGTTGTGAGGCAGCATGTAAAGCCTATTGTTTCCACTTGGAATGTGTCCACAGAGAGGAATATGAATTAGATGTAGTCAATTTCCATCTGCAGGCTTTCAATATTTCTTGATTTTTGCGACAGGACATGCATTTAAAATGAGGCGTCTATCTGCTTCAAATAAACACTCCCTATATTTAATATATACTCCTCACAGACCTCACAGCTGATAGATTTTAAAGGGATTATTTCCTCTGGTAGAAAAAGGTTCTAGTGAAAGTTGTAAACTGTTTTTTTATTTTTTTTATTTTGGGTTAAATGGACCTTTAAAATGTATTTTTAGGGTTTAAAAAAATTCCCAAAATACTTTAGGAAACCATTAAAGCTCCATAATGCCTTCCTGATTTCCGAGGATGCACTGAGGGTTGAATAAGTAGTTTAGGAAATCGGGCGGAGGAGGAGTGTTGTGGTTTGCTGATAGTGTTGAAAGAAAAGAATGTGTTGCATGATATATAAGCCACGATCATGCTGTGTGCAAAACAGCACATGCGGTGATACCTGCATGTGTATAAGCACACACACACAGATAAGCATAAATCAGGCTGAGCTACCAGCACATTGAAGTGATTTCTGCACAGGGACTCTCTCTCTCTCTCTCTCTCTCGCTCTCGCTCTCGCTCTCGCTCTCTCTCTCTTTCCATCTCTCCCACACTCAGACATATCAGAGCAGAGGGGGGATGAAGAGGCAGAGCAGAGGCGCACACTCTCTCTGCCACAGAAGAACAGAAGCCCCAGGGGCAGATAGGAGTAGAAAGCAGGATGAAGGATCTCCCCTCCAGTGATCCACAGCAACAAAGACTGCTGCTTTGGCAGCAGCATAATTAGCCTCAGATGATAATGTCACTGGCCCACCAGGAAAAAAAAAAAAAAGACTACTAAGATTTTATTTGTTTTCCTATCATTTAAATGAAATTGTTACCCCCTTGTTTAATTGCAAGCAGGAGGAATATTTAAGCCTCATATTCCACTTGACCCGAAGTGGAAGCAGGCAGGGTTCACACTGTGAACTGATCAGCTGTCTGCCATTACTTTTCCCCAGCATGGCCCTCGTGTGAATCATGATATCATGAGAAATAAAATTATTATTCATGTCTTCCCTGGAGATGGTAAGCCTTGCCCTGTTGTAAACCATGAGTGAATGACTGATGATCTGCAGGATTCTCATAGATAGCATTTGGCGTCCTCACGCACACCTCTGACTGACAGGCACTGCGGTTTGTGCAGAAACACATGAGAGCCAGATGTGACTTGATTCTGTCGACAAGTGACACCAGGCGAAGAACAGAAGAGCGAGTGGATGTATATTTAAATTTGTTTATGTGCACTTCAGCTGTAGCCTAGTTACCCCGCGCTTTAGTGACACCCACGTGTAGAGATAAGTCGCAACAGACACCCAATGAGAATTTAAACAAACATAGGCTTTTATTGCTTTATCGTGTTTTCCTTGTGCTCGTCTGACTGGAATGCCTGGACCGTGTGTCACTCTACACTTAATTACGGCGCAGAAAGAGAGAAAGTGTTGCCATAATACGGTGAGGCAGCAGCATCTGTGCTCAATGTGACACAGGATGGAGAATGAAAAGAAGCCCTTCAAAACCTAAATGACACGATTGTCCACGCCTTCCAAAAAAGGATCCATGTGACCGTTCCTAAAAAACAAATTATCAGCCTGTCTGACGCTGCTGTTGTTCAAATCTCAGTGAGTTAAGGAGACTGACATGGTTCGGGTGAGGTTGTGGTCTTTGGTTATCACTCGGACCCAGGGGGCTTTTGTGGTGGTAGAACGGTAACACACCACTTCCATGTGTTCTACTCAAAGCGACAGTTCACCCCAAAAACAGTCATTAACCCTTCAAATCTGATGGATTTAAAAGTTTTCTCTCTAAAAAAATGTACTTAATTTCATCTGTTTGTCAGAAGGTTGCATGACGTTGTTCACACATGGCATCTGAACACATAAAATAAATTCTGATTGGGTGTTTTATCCAACTTGTGTACACCCTTTGAAACGTTTTCGTAATTGACAGAAACAACCACAGCCTTGTTGCAATGATTATATAACTTCTGCAGAGCTCTGGGGTAAGCAGAGATCATGATTTCTCTTTCGTCTCGTTTAGTAGTGCATTGAGCCTTTGCAGGCTAACACTTTTAGTGTAGAGGAGATTAGTGTGTAGATTAAGATTTCAACCTTAAATATAATTCAATCTGGGACTTCAGGAGACATGGATTATGTCATATATGCTATATGGAATCATTTTGTCTGTTTTTGGTTGTTATATTTATTCATGCATCCTAGTTTAAAATTCAATAATTGCTAAACTTTTTTGATGTACAAAATGTGCTTGAAAAAGGCACAATTTGCATAATATATTCAATTATGTGTGTCTTTACTAAAAGCTATGGAGCCAACAGCAAACAAAGAATGACTGGTGAAATATTCTGTGTATACATCTTACTGAATAAGGAAATTTGCATGAATGTTGGACATATAGTCGGCCCCTCTGTAAAAAAAAATGTGGCCCCTCTATGGCCCCTGATTTAGAAATATTCTAGATCCGCCACTGCTTCCTGCTAATCTGATTAGCTGTGAAGCTCCAGAAATGTTTTGTGGATTAAGAAACTCCACTTTCCATCTGCATGGTGGTGAATGGATAATGACTGAATTTTCGTTTTGGGTCAACTGTTCCTTTAAGGAGACTGAGATGTCTTAAGGTTAAGATTGTAGTCATGGTTATCAATCAGACCTCAGAGCTTTTGTGCTGATGTAACAGTATCATGCCACTTCTGACTCTTCAACTTAAAGAGTCCTGCAGTCGTAAGAGCTCACATGATGGGAAACTTTAAACATCTGTCTTGTTCGTGCCTCAACAAAGGACGGATGCTTTTGTTTTTCTGGTGTGGATTTAGGATTTTTATGTCCATATTAGATGATTTGTTGAGTTTTTAGGTTGCTATCAGCACATATCTGGGTCCTCTCTCAGCCTGCTTTCTGTTCTTCTTTTTCTTTTTTGGCACTGATCACACTGTCGTACATGATGGATACTCGTCTTCTTTTTTTTTTTATCTGCATAGTTGTAGCAAACATAATCCAATTGTAAGGATGCCTGGCGTCTCACTGTGTTTGAGATGATTTCTATTTAATTCAAAAAGGCATGGCTGCAGACCTTTTGGTTAGTTGATCATTTCAGGTACATTTTGTTCTTTAAAAAACAGAAAAATCCAAGGAACTAAAAGAAACTACTGTATTTTCAATGCTAACCACCAGACCTCTGTGTCTCGGTGTGGTTTGCATCATCATCTTCACACTTTATCTTTTGCATTTCTGTCCTAATTCTAATTATCTTATCCTTTGTTGGCATGGTATTCATCATCTCGTCTCTGTAATTGGGATCCTGTGGAGTCATCCATCACGCAGACATTGCACAGAGATGACGCTTTATTGATTTCACGGGGCATGCCTGGCCTTAACCACATCAATCTCAAGGTGACAGCCGCTGCAATAATTGCATGCCACTGCCACTAATGGCTATTTTGTTTGGCCATCTCACCGACCAATTAACCAGCCCGGGAAACCACATTGGTGCAAAGAATCACAATGAGGCTATTATGATAAGTTGAATTCAGGATAAAGCTCCACCTGCTTTCTCTGTGTAAAATAAATATGAGTGCACTTTTGGACTTTAGACTGGTTTAATTGACAAGAAGAAAAATAAAAAAAAATTTTTGTGCTGCAACAATCCACAGAATTTTAGTAATGCGTGGATTAATCATCTAAATCAAGCAAAAATGCAGAAAATATTTTTTTCAGTCTCTTTAATATGATATGTAACAGAGAAAAGCAGGAGAATCCATTTTAAACATGTTTTTATGCCCTGGCCAAAGGGGCCATATCTCCATACATGCAGGTTTAATAGGGGAACGTGGTCTATCCACATTCTCAAAAACAGCAGCACAGAATTCAATGAAATTTCACACATGCTTTGTAGGAGCCCTGAAGGTGTTCATCTTATAATTGGTTTCTTCAGTTTGCTTATTCAGCATTTCCCCTACCATTCATTTGGAGCTTTGGCCCACCCCCTCAACGCGACTTCCCTTGCATGTGCACTCATTTCATTTCAGCAGAGCATGAGCGTCTCTGATGCATTTCGCTGTCCTGATCAATGACTCAACTCTCCTCTCCTCTCCTCTGCTCTGCTCATGTCTGGTCTGGTCTGGTGTTTCTGCCGAGGGCGTGGCTTATTCATGCTTCACACACAGACACACAGAGCAAAGTAGAGGAGACAGGTTGTGAGTGATGTTGCATGCAATAAAAACGTCCCCAAACCAGCGATGGACAAATGTCAACCCCAAAGTGCAAACCCTCCCCTGGACCCACAACCCATGTCTTGAATGGACATTTTCCATTATTTTAAAAAAAATGATGAAACAATATTGGGCAATCATAAGAAATGCTTTTTTACTGCCTTTAATATGGAGATCTCCTGCTTTTCTCTGATATACATCATATTAAATGGCATCTTTTGGGGTTTTTGACTGACAAAACAAGATGTTGAGAGACATCCCTGCTGATTATGAGACACATGTCATTAGTTTCTGACATTTTATGAACCGAATGATTATTGTAGAAAATATTGAGCAAATTAATTAAGAATAAAAACAAGTGTTAATTGCAGCACTTTATTTATTTTTTTTGGTGTTTGCTGCTGGACTGAGGAGAGCCAGAGACACCACTGAGCTGCACGTTAGCTCGCTATTGAACATGGCAGCTTTTACAAATAAAGTCAAAACCATCTGCCTTGACTTTTTTTTGTGCTCTTTTCCCCTTCCTCCCTCTGCTTTGAGTAGAAATCATTGGCTGGCATGCTCTAACGGCTCTGTTCATGACATGCTTCATGAAGAATGGGAGTTGTATAGAGCTCAGGGTAAGCAGGGGGAATTCTGTTTCTCTGCTCTACTTGGCACAGGCCTCCAAACACTGCCTGATGTCAGACAGATCACAGCCAGGACGACTGGCCCTCTTCCCTTACCCCTGGAAAGAAACTTACCAACACTGGGACAAGGTTCTTTGGCTGGAGGGGGCTGCACTCTTGTCGGTTTCATGCATATGATCCCTCTTTTTCCACATGAAGCTGGGTTCGTGCCACATGCCACATGAAAGCGAAGGAACGTTATTATTACCACATTGCCCCGCGAGTCTCTCCGTCGAAATGTCATGTACTAATTGGAGCCCGAAGATTAAGTTTTTATGGGAAACTTATTTCTTTGCTTTCATCGCTCTAAATGTTTATATTTACATCTGTTATTTAAAAAAAAAAAAGTTCCGCAGCAGGGATTACAAGTGCTAGAGAGCTACTTGCTCTCCAGAGGCCTAAATCCTACCTTCCCATTTATCATAGTTATTTCTAGGATCATGTTGTCTTGAGTTTAATGAGACATATCGGAGCCTGCGACTGGAAAATCGCTGCACATTGATCCATCCTGTATTCTAAAAATGTATCGAAGGCTTTGGTGTCAATATTTTGGTCATAGCAGGTCAATTAAGATTAAAAAAAAAGTTGATGTGCTTCCATTTGTGTTGCAGAATGTGAACTTCAAGCCTGGTTGGTTAACTTATAGAGATGGTTGAAAACCCATCTTCATGTTTCTGACTCTGTCTTTAAGCCACATTTTCTCTCGTAATTAAGTTTCTCTTCCTCCTCTTGGTCTGTAGTCACATAATCAATTCAACGAGGAGTGTGTGATAATACCAGCACGTCATCGACATCGGCTGATAAAGGCCTTAACATAAAATAACATCATTAGCCTGGAATGAACACTACAGCCGATATGGAAATCCGATTCGCACCATTGACTAAGTAGTCTCCCTATTTTGCATAGTGAATGTTTATATTTTGAAAAGCATTGTTAGTTCCACCAAGGAGATTATGTTTGTTTGTTTGTTGGTGGATGGTTGTTTTGTAAGGAAGATTACACAACACATTATTACTGGACAGAAACTCGGTGGAAGGATGGAGCATGGGTCAAAAAAACCCCCAAAAAACCCATTTAATTTTGAAGCAGATCCTACGGAGGCCCTAAAGGGACATAGCCACAAAAAAAAATCTATAAGTTTGTGGTGTGCAACAGAAACTATCCCGTGCTCACGAGAAAGTATAGTATATCTGGCAAGCACAGGCGACCACCCAGTGCATTTCGACACCCACTATGTTTCTGTGTAAAATAACAGTACAAGAGTTAGTTGGGCTATACTTTAACCTTGGACGGACGGACACAAAATGTAAGGGGAATGGATTACAAGTCTTGAAAGATGTGCCAGATATACTATACTTTATCATGAGCACGGGAAACTTTCTCATGAGCATGGAAAACTGTCTCGTGTGCACAGGAAACTTTTTCTTGAGCATGGGAAACTTTCTCAAGAGCATGGGAAACTTTTTCTTGGGCATGGAAAACTGTCTCGTGTGCACGGAAAACTTTTTTTCTTGAGCACGGAAAACTTTCTCCTGTGCATGGAAAACTGTCTCGTGACTATGGAAAACTTTCTCCTGTGCACGGAAAACTTTCTTGTGAGCACGGAAAACTTTCTCGTGTGCATAGGGAACGCTCTACTGCGCACGAAAATTTTCTCATTTGCACGGGAAATGTTCTCGTGCACACCAGAATCTAATTATACTTTTTTTTTTTTTTGCCCATGTGCCTTTAGGGGTTACATAAGATCTGGATAAACAAGCGGATTCAGGATTTTTTTTTTTTACTTTACTTAGCGTTGCAAGATTTTTAAACATTTTCCCCATTCATGCAAAAATGGGAGAAAAAAAAAACTGGTTTCCACAAAACTTTGCAGAGGTGCGGAGTCAGGCCAGCTAAACAGTCATGTGAAGGATTGTTCCGCTTTGGCAGAGGAATGTGCTCTATACTGAGATATGTCCACCGATGGGCGATCACCATAAGAGTAGGTGTTACAGATTAGGTGGGAAAAAATATGTGCATATATCAGTGTCTGCAGCTGGCCAAAATGAGTTGGAAAATATCAGCATATTTGGTAAAAGGTCCAATTCAACATTTGTTGTTTTCCACAAGCAGTTTCTTCCCCGCTGAGAATGTGTTTTTACAGCCTGTGCGTGACTTCAGCTCAGCTCTCGTTATACGTCTGAATGCGTCAGTGGCTTGTTGTTGCCATGATTTCACTACAAGGCCACATTCACAATTATGTGTCATAATCATTGCAAAATCTATGTCACATTACCAAATAAAAGCAGAAAAATTCCCTCTCCCATAATTGCCAGGTGTAGTATTTGACTCATGACAACCTTTCTTCTTAGGTCATATGCAACGAACGAGACCGCCCTTCTGCCAATGATTGATTAGGCAGTAAGTCCAATTCATCAAGCCTGCTGCAGTTAATATATCTCACACACCATAACATTTACTTTTCACGCTCAAGACCACAGCGAACGCCAAATAATCACGGCCAGGTAAGAAAGAGTGATGGAAGTCCTTGATAAATTACCAGAAATTAATTTCCAAGGTCGTGTTTTCTCAATTAGAACATTGACAATATGGAAGGTTTTAGGTTTAAGCTGTGACATTTATTCCTGAATGTGAATATATTCCATATAGATAAGACATTGCACAAATCCTGCTGTTGTCTGTCTATACAGAGACAGACGGATGAGGCTGACAATGTTGAACAGAGATACAACAGGAAAAAATATGATAATTTAATGCGGGAAGAACAGAACTGGCATTTAGTAGCTTGGCATTTCGGATTAGCTTGAAGTGACTTCATTGTCTTTCTGTCTGCATTGTCAAATCTACTGACAAGCAAACGTGGCTCCTTCCCCCAGTCTAATATATATTCTTTCAAAGTTATTCTGTCTTTTGCAGCCTGGAGACGGCATGACAAGATGTAATCTGAATGGGTATTGTACCTGTCTAACAGATGCATAGAATTTAACAAATATTTCTCTGTCAGTGTTCGTGCAGCAGGAGCACAGATCTCAGTGATATTTTCCTCCCTTTGTGTTTGGGTGTCGGGCTGCCTGCAGTCGAAGGCAGGCTCTGAGGCATTAACAGCCAGAATGTAGCGTCTTCTTGTTGACACATGGTTCCTCACCCTGATGTCAGCTCCCTGTCTTTCAGACGGATCCCAGCTGGAGGCCTGTCCCTTGCGGAAATGGTCACTACCGGAATGCTGGTCTTGTCTGAAATGTTATAAAAGATGCAATTATCTCTAAAATTGGTGCAACAGATCAAAGAAAGAGGGTTTTGGGGTAAAACAAAAAAAAACCTTACAACAACCAGGATGCACTGCGCCGCACCGGAACAATAAATGCTCCGGCTGGTAGGTGGCGTACGGCAAGTTGGGTTGTGCTCGATTTTGACTTGTCCGTTTTGAAACAGGAAGCAGCATGGCAACCGATTGGTAACAAACAACGGCGCACTAAAATATGTTATTGAAAGCAATTTAGCAAGAAATCGGCAATGAACACAACCATCCATCGATCCATCCATCCAAGGTGTTCCCAAGCCAGCCGAGAGATGTAATCCCTCCAGCATGTCCTCCTGGGGACATACCCGAAATACTTCCCCAGGGAGGCGTCCCGAATGACTGACCTCCTCACCCTATCTCTAAAGGTGAGCCCGGACACCCTGGGGAGGAAGCTCATTTCGGGCCGCTTGTATCCACGATCTCGTTCTTTCGGTCTTTACCCAGAGCTCATGACCATAGGTGAGGGAAGGAACGTAGATCGACCAGTAAATCGAGAGCTTTTTATGTGTATTTCTATATCTGTTTCTCCACTTTGTTGACTCAGTGATGTAGATGTTTCTCCTCTACGGCGTTCCTCTGCTTTCTTGTGTGTATGTGTGAGCTGCAGATTGTGAAGTCGGTCTTAGAAATAGTCGAATGTTGGAATACGTTTTGCTCCCCGTAATCATGGGTTCTGTTTACACTGGCCCGTAAAAAAGATTCCCTCCTAAAACACCCTGAATGTACGCGATGGGAACCAAATCCACAGTCATCACTCTGTGCCAAATGGTTATTCAAAGTTTTTATGAGGTGTCATATTAGTCACAAATGAAGGGGGTGTCTTCCAAAGTCACAGCCTGCATCCATTGTGGCTCAACAGGGAAACAAGTAACATGTCAGCTTAATAATTATGCTGCTGATCAGTATCACTATTTAACCAGTAGTCTTTATCTTTGTCTTTATTTCAGTGGTATGGACCTCGACCCACTTTGTTTGCACGTTGGTTTGGTTTATTTCAGCTTAAGCCTGAGTTTCAACATGATGTCTGCTTCTACACTTTACTTTTGCTCTGATATTTGGTCCCTTTGCAAAAGTCTTTCCTCTTTAAGCATAAGGGTTAACTAAAGTTGCCAGAAAACTATTAAATCTCAGCACCCATTGTGCTGTTGTACTGCAAACTATGTGAATTAGCTTCCAAGCAAAGCTAAAGTCAATCCACGTCATTTACAATTCCAGTGGATTACGAAGATAACCAAGCAAATGGCTGCCAACCGAAGACTGGTATGGTGGCAAATGTCTCGGACTATTAGCTTCTCATTTATTGCTGTTGGTCCATCTGTGACTTGATCAGTCATCTCTTTTGACACAGACTTGGCAACCGCCGGCTTCTCAGTCCTCTTTCTGGCTCGTTTACTGCCTCGGGGTATGCATGAAATTGGACAAGTAGCAAAAGGTCTACTAGTTCTCTTGCTCTACCATTTCTAACAATGCACGAATGCCAATAATGATATTATCATGATATGCACACAGGAGGTCTGTACTCCAATGCCTGCAACTGATTTTAGCTCAACTCGTCCAGGAGAACTGCAGTGTCTTGGTTTTAACTTTGGAAAAGCGATCCTATTGCCCAATTTGTAAGTGAAGAAATCATGGATTCAAACTGAATGTTTAAACAATTTTTAAGCAATGCATTGTGAGAAAATATGTCGAAGTGGTTTTGTGAGGAAACTGCTTGCTGGTGCATTCACTGATGCTCGAACATTTGAGAGAGTCAATTGAAACGAGTAGAAAACACTGCCTTGGAAGCAGAGCAAGTACTCTACCTAACGGGTGACATTAGTCTTTGTTGTAATCCATGAGATTAGATCAGATGCCCTGCAGCGACTGAAACTTCATTGCTTTAATTCTTGCAACAACCGTGTCCTCTCTTTGAGTTCTGGAGGAAGACCCAAAACTGCATTGAAATTCGCTATAAAAATCGAACATATGGATGGCACATGGGTGTCTGCAACATTTCTTTCATACACACACATTCTTCCAGAGCGTTGCAGCAAAGGCTGACACACACACACACACACACACACACACACACACACACACACACACACACACACACACACACACACACACACACACACACACCACACTGGATTGTCTGTTGTGGGCAGATGTTGAGGTTGAGTGTCCGACCGAGAGCGCAGACCTAATTAAGACTGAAGAAACACATCATTTTATTTGGCTCTCGCTCCACTTTGGCCTCACTTTGATCCAATGATTATTACCAGCTCTCTGGCTCTGCAGAGGAGTAGAGGGTGGGGAAGCATTGTGTCTCATGCTGACAGCTTCCAAACAAAATACCCCCCCCCTCCCCGGGTTGTTACATCTGACACTCCCAGCTGGGTTGTCAGCGGTGAGGTCAGTAAGAGAATCCAGCTGCCTGCTGAGGTATGTTCCTCTGCTGTGGATTAGCACCAGCCAACCATCTGCTGTTGTCCTGCAGTCGAGCCTCACACTGTATTAATGCATGGATACATAAAGGCACTGACATGTTCATCCTGTAATTATCAACCCAGGAGGGTTTCAGCCTATTTCTTCATCTGTCTCTGCTGTTGATCGTCTTTTGCTCCCCGCTGAGCGTCCTTCCCCCAGAGCAGGGATCAGTCCTCGGTAACCTCAATAAGTGATGAGAAGGACAGCCACCGTCATAGTAAGGCTGCGAAGGTAACCATTATTTTATCAGGCAGTGACAGCAGCAGAAGCAGAAATCTAAAAATCTATCTTTTCAGTTGTCCTTGTCCTTCAGAGATCCCACAATACTGCCACAATTAAGAGCCGATGTGACGCCGACATCATGCTGACCCGCTGTCCTGTCTTGCTGTCTTCAGTTGGACACTCTTACCCCTTTCCTTGCAGGCTTAAAGGTGGAACATTCCATGTTCATACCGCACATACAGAACGGCGAGGCAGACTAACAGCACAACATTCTCGCCATGAACAGGCTGGGGTCGAGTGTCAAGTAATCACCTCCCTACTGGCCTGAAAATTCTACAGGAGGCGCTGAAATTTTAGTTGTTTGCTTCTTCCTGGAGGACAGCAGCTGAAGTCTGGATTCCAATGGTGACCTTAGAGCCACAGCACAAATGGAAAGCATCAAAATGTCCAAAACATCTTTAACCATAATCCACTTCTGTGCAGACCCTTTGTTCAAGTATGAACGTTCTTAGTTTCTTCAAAACAAAACATAACTTTAGTGGAAATATTTTCAGCTATTTTTGAGTTTAGTCCTAGTATCAAATATCCCTATTAGTTTTTATCATAGTAAGTCAACATTATTGTTTTTTTAGTCATTTTTTCAGTCGTTTTAGTTGACTAAAAGTCTTATTTTAAGAAAACTAAGTATTTCAGTCTAGTTTTAATGAAAAAGTGTTGACATTTTAGTCTTTTCTAAGACTTCAGGCTATTATTAACCTTTCAGTCGATCTAGTCAAGTCATGTTCCTCTTATTTCACTGATTCCACATCAGATTTATCTGATCATTATCTGATGAAAACAGGTTGAATGATTAAGAAGCTTTGTGTCTGTTCTGATGATGTCATGTTCTGATTGGCTGATTTATTTTGAACCATGTCCGGCTCCAAGCCAGCGAGCCGGGCTTAGGTTGAGATGCTTTTCAGCCCCAAGACCTCTAATCATTGGCTTTATCAGATAAAACTGTGAGACTCTGAGCTCAAGCTATCCTGAGAGAACCAGCTACTAGATGGATCCATTAGTCTTTGGCCTTTATACCCATGCAGGTCGGACCACCGATTCGTGCGTCAGGACCTCTGCAGTGTTTCCTCTGGCTTCGCCCTGCCCAGGCAGAGTTGACTATTTCGATTGTAATTTAAAAAATATACAGTCTTTAATATTTTGTCTCTATTACTGAGGAAAATAAAGAGAGATTTTGTTCTTTTTCTTAAACTAAATTTCAGTCTTGTCTTTTTTCGTCAGCGATACAGAACGGTGTCGTCTTGTCATCTTCTCGTTTTAGTCATGGAAAAAAAAAAAAAAACATATTGGAGCTCGCTGTAGAGTTTCTTTTACTGTTCTTTGACCAGGCCCACATCTTTATAGTCATGGAGCCACACAGTAAAAGCCCTGGCCAGTGGAAAGCCTTAATTACAAAGCACTAATAATATAACTGAGTTTGCAATGATGGGGATAAACGAGTAACTGGTCAAAATTAGAGTAAAAAGGCCACATTATCAAGGTATTGCTGTTATCTACCCGACAAGTGACACTTGAATTTATGCTTCTCTCTAAACAATTCTCACAGAAGTAGACAGAATGGCAGAATCCCACTGTGTGCCTGCAGCAGAGATTCACTGTGATTTACTGTGCTTTCTAGGTATATAAGCTGTAAATGGATCACTCTGTAACCTCAGAGAGTCACTTTATAGCGTTATCGATTCCCATCTGCAACAGAAAATGATTTCTTTACTGTTTCCTGTCAACATCATCTCCCCATACCCATTTTTATCACATCATATATGTCCATCTGCTCATTACTCGCCACCGTCTGCAGCGTGTAAACTAATTACTGCTCTGCCGTTTCACACGGAATGAGTTATGGATTGGTATTGAATGTTTCTTCATCGGGCATGCATGTTGCATGAAAATGGTTTTAATCGAAAACGTCACAGCAGCTTTTTTTCTTTTTTTTTTAATCCATTTTCTTCCATGATGCTCTATTCAATTTATGCTCTCCTCAAGCAGGTTAAGTTTAAATCACATCAGACTGTTTATATTCCAGGCAAGTCTGGCAGTGCTGGAATGGCTCAGGACATTGTGATTGATTTTTTTTCTTTTTAAAGGAAGAATCCCTGTAGGTTCACTTGTTGTTTTTGTTCTTTCTAGGGGCCTGTTTGCCAGTAACTACACAGAAACTCATTACTTGGAAGATGGCAGTGCAGTCACAGGCTCTCACAACTCCATGGTATGTTTTACACAAGCTTTTCTTTTCTTTTTTTACTAAGGCTGACACAATTAACTTACCTTCTTCAATCTGTGATATTTCCTTCTTCATCACCCACCAAGAAGCTTTTCTGAATGTTTCATAGAATCCTTCCTCTTGTCTGCTTCTGCTCTATTTTATTCCTGTAAGTAAAGAAAATTTGCTGTTGCACTCAGACCTGCTTTTAAACCACCCAGCCTTGGGTAGTTTTGTGCATAGAGAAGCCTCTGCAGGTGAGTGGGCAGATTCATATTTGATGAAATAGAAGGCGGACAGAGGTCAGAGGTCTGACAGTCTTTTATAAAGTATAAATAATGGATGGATTGTAGCAAATCAAGGCAAATTTCTCGCCTTAATAAAACAGTTTGGTTTTTCCCTGCAACGTATGTTTGTCTTTGAACGCATCAACCATTGATGCATAAATATCCCTGTTGAGGGACATTTATTTTTGAGGTTTAGAAACTGAAAATCTATCAGGGACTTACATTTTCTCTGTTGAATGCATGTGGAACAGTTTCTGTGCCTCCAAACTTCCACCTGCTCGCCTGATTTTCAAAGATTCGATCAGGTGCAGGTTGGTAGGTAATTTGCCGTCTAATTTTTATTAAAACACCCAGAAAGCCTAATAAAATGTGTGGCTTACTTATGCTGAATTTGACAGAAGGGGAGATTAATGTGTAATTCAATAGTGGCCAACCCACACAGTAAAATGAACATTATTTTCCACTAGAGACAGTTATGAGACCAGATATCGACCATCATTGGCTGGACTCAACCAGCTCATCAGAGATGTGTCATTCTAAAGCATAAAGTCACTGAAGGCATTGAAGTGGGTCAGCTCACGGTGGACTCTAAGAGCCCTATGTAAGTGCATGGTCCGAAGTGCATTCATGGCATGTCCAGCTCCCTTTCTCTCCTGGTTACATGGTGCACAATCATAGGTGTGCTTTGGTTGTGATATGAGTTAAATAAATCAGGGTGTCATCTCCCATTCCCTTTAAATTCCCTGCACCTAGCGTTGCTCTTTAAACGGCAGCACTCGTCTCTGCTGAGGGACGGGTAACCCTCTGTCTCCGCCATCATCAACAACCCCATTAGACTGCAGTTATTTCACCCTGAAGACATGCCGAGCAGATCTAATGTTAATTAAATGTCTGTATTCTTGAAACACGTCCAAAAGTGACACACACACACACACACACACACACACACACACACACACACAAACACACACACACACACACACACACACACACACACACACACACACACACACACACACACACACACAGCCAAAACAAAGCCTTCATATTTCTTCTTTTATTTAATCAACAAACAAAAATATTCAAACGCCGATAATGCGGAATGGATGAAAAAATATATATATGGTATTTTCTTTAGTTTTTTTTTAAAAACTTGTGATTAATCACAGTCTGTTATTGTGATTAACTCAATTAAAATTTTGAATCGATTGACACCGCTAATGAAAACAGCTTAAACCAGCTAATGTGTGGCATTTATGCCTCAAGATTGCATCAAATGGTTTCCTAGTGATTGTCTGTCGAGCTGGTTGATTAATCGATCATAAACTGCACTAGATGGATGAATGGATGGATTAAAGCCTGAATGGATGGATCACAGACAGGAACCTGTATCCATAGCCGCTCAGTGGTTTACCAGCTCGCTAACTAACTCACGTCTTGACCTCCGTGCTTCCTCTCATTCCTCTCTCATGACTGCAGCCAGCTCTTCATGGGAGGGTCTTTTTTTTTACTGGAAACAACCAGATCTTTTGAGAGTGATCCGTGGTTAATTTATTTGTCCTGCCGGCAGGGAGGAGACTGATACAGTGATCTGGGCGAGGGATTCAGAAGGTTCAGTTGTGTGTCAAAGGCAAGGAAGTGCTGGGAGTGATTTCAGCATGATTCAGCCCTCCCTTGGTTCCCTCTGTCTGTTTTACCTCCTCTCCCTTCCTCACTGATCCTGAGGTCCACTTATAATACAATAAATTAGTGCCATGTGCTGTAACAAAAGCCATCTATCGGGAATATGAATCACCAGCATGGATGTTAAAAGGGTTAAATTGGAATAATAAATGCATAGTTTTGATCTGTATGTTTGAATATAGTGTTCACACCCAAGTCCCCCCCCCCAAAATAATCTGGGTATTAGTTATTAATCTTCCTTATGCCAGATATGGAGGCGTAAGCACTTTCTTTCTCATTTCTTTCTGCTGAAACCTTAGAAACAAAAAGTCTATTCATATCTCCGATAACGATGCATCACAGTCATGATCTCATCAAAGAAACATGAGGTGGTAGCATTAAGTCAGTGCACTAAATCCAACCTTGCCCCTCCCCATAACACTAGAATTTCATATTTCATGTAATGGGCTGTCCTTTTTGCACCTTTTGCCACGCCATAATGGATCTGTCTCCTCCAGAACACCTCCAGGCAGAGATATGGAAAGTGACCAACGAGGCGAAAGCTTTCCAGGCTTTGAGTCTTGAACATCGTTTGAATAAGATAATGTTGTTTTTTTTGTTGTTTTTTTGGGGGGGCTGGACGGTTCTGCTTGCCAAATCCATTTTTCAACCCTGTCATATACGATACCTAACTAAGTCGCCAGATGCATTTTGGAGGAAACATGAGCGCCGTGGGGTTTATGTTTACAGACAGTGTTTCCTGTCCAATTTGTTTACTAAAGTTGCTATTTGTAAATGACTGTTTTATAGATTTCACAGGTCCACCGTGTCGGACTAGTGGCGTCTTTTATGGACTCAGATGAGAACCGAATGACCCCACGTCTCACCCCTGTGTTCAAGAAGATGCAGACACTGAATGCACAGCCAATACTTGAATGATTTAATGACCGAAGTAGAACGAAAACATGGGTTACAGGAGGTTGAGGCAGGCAAAAGGTCAAACCGGAGGAGCGATGCAAAAACAAGCAATGAATATTGAGAGGGAGCAGGCAAAAAAATTTTTTTTTTTTTTAAAAACACAAGGAAAGGCTGGAACGCTTTACATGAGATACAAATAATGAGATGAACACACACAGACTAATACACCAGTGAGGGGAGGCTGATAAAGGACAGGTGTGGGGGCAATCACAAAGGTGGGAGGAGTCAAAAACAGGAAGTAAAAGTATGATACAAGGAAATTAAACAAATTAAAATAAATAAAACAGGAAAGAATAGAATAAACCCAAAACCATGACACAAAAAAGTCTAAAGGCCTTCTCTTCAGACAGTGTTTGTCCCTTATTGGCTACTGTAGAAACTTGGCAGTGCAACATGGCGCACTCCAAAAACATAATGAAAATATAATTAGGTGTGGTTCCAAATTTAAAAAAATATATATATATAGCTGTTGTTATGTGGCAATGGTGAGAGACTCCAAAATAAAAACCTAAAGTCACAGGACAAAAATTAATCAGCTGATTGATTCTCAGACGCCGTTTTTAAGTGATGATTCTTTCCTGGCTCATCACTCTAAACAACCTCTTTCACATTACAGACAGTGTTTGATTCATCGTGAATATAAAATATGAATTGTTGCAGCTTTAAGTATTCAGTTATTTATAACTTGACAGCTTGAGTTTAATTCATTTGATGTGGGATTTATGAGGAAAGCCACTAATTGGATTCAATACTAGATTCAGATTTGAGAAAATGGTATTGAATCCAAATTTGGTTTGGTTGAAGTCGTATATTATACTGGATTTACTATCTTATGTGAGAAAACAGTAATTGGATTCAGATCTTATTGCAGAAGAAGCCAATTCAGTCACTGAACATATAGAAAAGCAGCAGCCTTTAGAGGTTTGCAACCTTTAGAGGTTTGGAACCTTGAAGGAGGACATACATTAAAATTTACTGCCTACACTCTATATTTAGAGGCAGCCAAAGATGGGTGGAAAACTCACATTTCCTTGTTTTTCAGAGCAGAAGGACCGTTGGTCAGACCTCACCTGAGCGAGGTCGTCTAACTGTAGCAGAAGGGCTGTTTTCAATCTAAACCAGACATTTCCTCCCCGCCCTCTCGCTGCCAGGCCTAGTTCAATAAACATGGGCTTAATTCGCTTTCTTTACTCGCTGCTGCAGCTTGACAGGTGGTCCGTGAAAGCAGGTACCCGGGAAAACAGCAGCGAGCAGCAGGTTTGCATTGGGAAATGTGAAACTCCGCACAGATTTCAGCCTTTATTTGTCTCCGGTGATGAGTGAGAATGGCTCCTGCTAACCCTGCAGAAGACTATCCCCCTATGAGTTAATTTGCTCATATTTCACACTTATCAGCTGGGACTGGTGTTATTGAGCTGTGCTTAAACTAAAAGAGATGTTTTGTTTGCATTCTTCTTTGCATGTTTTGAATTTTAAAAAGTCTCACTGTTCATAATCCCTCAGGCAAACTGCTACTACCACGGTGAGGTGGAGGGTCATGTCAACTCTGATGTGAGCCTCAGTACCTGTGCTGGTGTTAGGTAAGAATCTCTCTTTTCCTCTTTGTAACACCACTGATCTAATTGCTTTGTGCAGAAACACAGAAATAGCCAGAAATAAAGTAATGCATGGAGAATTAATGCAGAGGTGTCTGCAGGTCACACTCCACTGGCAAAGACATTTATGATTAAAGGAAGAGTTTACACAAAAATAAAAATCCAGTCATTATCTACTCACCCCAATGCCAATGGAATGTCAGGTCAAGTGTCTTCGTCCACAAATAATTTCTGGACCTTCTTAGCAAACTAGCATTGCTGCATTCTCCGAAACAACTGAAGGAGATGGGGACTAACAAATAGCTCCATACAGCATAATCCAAGTCTCTGGAAGCCCTGAGACTGCAAATAGATTTGAAAAGACGTTATTTACACACTTTTTAAAGCTGAACTGTAGCCACTATGCTAAAAGCACACACCCTGTCATCCCTTAGCACTGCTAGAGGAGATCATTGTAAGCAGAACTCTCTCTGTTGGGTGTGACAGAAGCTTCAGAGGAGTTCTCGTAAATCTAACCATGCATGTGCATGGTCGAGGTCGTGCACCTACTTCAGACGGGGTGCATGCTGACGCTCGTCTTTTCAAATCGGTTTGAGATCTCGACCGCTGAAGACTTTGATTACACCGGAAGAGCTTTTAGTTTTATTACTTTTTCACGTTTTAAAACAAGTCTGCTGCAATGCTGAAGCTTTCCATCGACATAGGAGTGAGTAGATGATCATTGTTCAGCCCCCCCCCCCCCCCCCCCCCCCCAGGCAGGTCAATCACAAGGCTCAAGAAACACTTACAGAGATTAGAGTTGTCAATTTAATTATTTGGATTCATTGGAATTGGGACTGGCCTGGTAAACCAAAGCACCCCTATGTAACCAGTATAGGCACCAGGAAAACATGCAAACTCCACTCAGAGAGGTCCCAGTGGGCCAGTAAATTCAAACCCAGTACCTTCTAGCTGTGAGGCCAAAACTCAGCAAATTACAAAGTTGTAAATCTTCAGGCTCACCAAAGATGAAGTTCTTGCAAAGGCCAAGGCATAGTCTAGTCCAATTCATCTGCCTTTGAGAATTTACAGCATTCGTGAGCTGAGATGACACCCTGAACATATTCAGTAAACTTGACGAATTGTTTTGGACAAATGACAAAAAGGAGTAATGATAGCAGTAACATCATTTAAAACCATCAGGAATATTTTTTTTTTTTTTACAAACGAGCCAAAGGTCTTCACCCTGCAGAGTGATTTGCATGATTGTAAAGCTCTTGCTGTTGACCTAATATTTATTTATTTATTTTAATTCTTCTGCAACCGGTCTGCACAATAACACATGCTGAAGGAAAAGAACAAGAAAACGTTAGGACAGAGAGCTACACATTGCTTGGTCACCCAGACAAATAGAACTTGGCTTGGGTTGGCAGTGCTCTGGGGTTTGTGGGGGTTTGTTATGACTTCTTATGATTGTGACTATTGTGCAAGGTTTGTGAGAACCTCACAGTTCATCCAAACGCCCTGCATGAGAATGTCATTTTAAATCACACTGTTAAAACATGAGAAGAGTTAAGAAAGAGGAGGCAACGACCGCATGAGTGGAAAACGAAGAGAAACAATTTCCATTGAGCAAGTTGTTAATTCAAGTGATGGCCGCTTTTATTACTCTGCATGATACTGACTGATGAATGCAATCATCACTAATTTAATCATCATAATGATAGTCTTTTCTCCTTATTTTGAGGTGTCACACATAAGGCAGAATCATTTTTATTGAAGCTAAATCAATATTAACATTGTATTGTCTTCTTTGCTGCATATCTGATGTGTTTCATCAAGTCCATCATCTGAATTGTCCTCATTCAACCTCTTTCCATGCACTTTATCCTCTCTCTGCAGGGGTTTCATATCTCTCGAAGGCAAGTCCTATGTGCTGGAACCATCTGCTGATCACTCTAATGACACTCACTGGATCTACACAGCTGAAAACCTCAGTTTTTCTCCCGGCACCTGTGGCCATGATGTCAACATATCCTACCCCATTGAGTATGCAGACAGCAGTCCGTTCAAGACGTTCAGCTCGAGGGTAAGGATCTGCATTTTATCTCCAGCTACAAGTAAAGCGTGCACACTGATGGCGTTATTTGAAATATGCTCTCATTACTAGGTTAAGAGTTAAGATGACAGGAACGAAGGGGTGGGACAGATGGGAAATGACATCCAATAAACATCCTCAGGCTGGGCTTGAATCGGGGAAGTTGCGACTCATTTTCTGGCAGAATCAGTAGGATTTACCTGAATAACAATGTATGGACCTGCACAAAGATGATCCCTCACAATCATCTTCATTGTTTGATTGTTGTTTGTACGACCCTAGTGCATCACCTAACACTCAACCCATTCATTCAATAGTTTCAGGCCTTGTACTCCCTGAGCCAATCATTTGTCTTGCAGAAATAGTCTGCCTGGTCAGGTGTCGGCACCTTCAAGTCTGAGGCCATGGTTCTCAGTTGGAAAAGGGTGGATTGCTCACTCCAGGTTTGGGATGAGTTGCTGGCCCAAGTGCAGTAGTTCAAATATCTTGGGGTCTTGGAGCGGGAGATTAATAGATGGGTCGGGGCAGCATCTGCAGTGATGCGGACTCTGTACTGGTCTGTTGTGGTGAAAAGGGAGCAAAACTACAAGGGAAAGCTCTCGATTTACTGGTCAATCTACGTTCCTACCCTCACCTATGGTCATGAGCTCTGGGTAATGACTGAAAGAACGAGATCTCGGATACAAGCGGCCGAAATGAGCTTCCTCCGCAGGGTCTGGGCTCACCCTTAGAGATAGACCCAGGACGCTGGGTAGAGCTGGAGGAGGTGGCTAGGGAGAGGGAGGTTTGGGCTTCTTTGCCGGATAAGCGGAAGAAAATGGAATGGTCCGGTGTCAGGTGCACCGTGCCCATGTTTTGATGTGCGTCGCCTCAGTTGTTGGCAACTGACGGGAAATCGGGTGTTAGTGTTGTAACTAGTACCGAAAGCCCCATTTGCACTACAGATAGCTACTAATGGGGCAGGTACATCAGTAGCAGCTTTCACAAATGTACTATCATTAGTTTCTAAAGTTTGTTCTTCTCCCATCGGCAGGAGGCATGAAAATATAGGGTTACCCTCGTCTGTCCAGCTGTCCATCTCTACGGGGTTTGGTGTAACCATATCTCCTCAAAACCCATTGGACAGAATTCAGTGAAATGTACACATGCTTTACACAGCCTGAAGAAGCAGGGGTCTGATGACATCTGAAACAATCTGATCCAGGATAATGTCTATTCAAGCCAGTTTGGCTTTACGAAAGTGCAGATGGTAAAGCACCTTAAAAAAGTAACAATCCACGTCCGACACAAATTGAAGATAAATATTCCTCGGATTAGTCTTTGCCATATTCCTCCCCACACTGTGCTCTCAGGTGCTCGTGAAAGAAGCGTTCCATTTTCTGAATATTTGCATCCAGACGCTCATCAAGTCGACAGGCGGGTGGTTTGCGTCGAAATAATGACAAGTGGATGCGGGTGAAATTGCAAATTTGTAAGTACCAGAAAATTGGGATTGAAGTAGGTTGCAGTAAATTTGTTATGATGAATGTTATTTCAACCCTGAGGACCCTGTGAGGTCAGCGCTTTTAACTATTAAAATGCCAGACTAAATGCAGCCTTTTACCTTGGACTGCTGAAAAATGTCGGACCAATTTCTTAGACTCACCTTAAGCTTCCCTGGATTTCGTACATTTGAAACTAATTGAGACCTTCTGACTCCTCTTTGTAGTAAGCTCTCAGTTGCTTTAGCTGGTGTTTTAGTCACCATATAGTCGAAGTGAAAAATGTCTTCTTTTTTAATTTTTTTAATTGTGGCCCATATTTGGATTCTGCACAGAATATGAAAGATTGCTAACCTTAACCCTCTTTGAAAAATTCATTTGCAACGTAGATAGTGGTAAGTGGCCGGCTATTTATTTTAAAAGCTACAACTTGTTGAATTATTCACTCATTTCTTCCATCTGATCCAGCGGTGTCCATTAGTGATCCAGAGTGTATGGAGAGCGGGGGTTGATAAACGCTTCTAGAAAGCACGTCGGCTGTTAAAGTGGCAACATTTGCTCTGAGTGCGAGATTAGATGGCGGGTGTGTACGTCATGCCACCAGTAGGACCTGTCCATCCAGAATTAAACAGATTGCCTTTTAGAAACCCCGCCCTATCCCACACCCTACGTTCAGCCACCCCATTGAGCAGAGGGATAAATCAAACCAGTCATGGTCCCGGGAAGTCTCTGTCCTCAGAGGCAAGGTGGCCTTAAAGATGATGAGATAAGTAGAAAACACAGTCTCCAGTGATCCCTGTCAGTGGAAAAAGATGAAACAGATGTTCATGCAGTCAAAATGAGGATAAGAACACGAATCATAATTGCGCAGCAGCATAAATCTGAGGCACTCTCTATTTTCTCAAATCTGCTTTTTTTGTTTTTGCAGTTGTTTAATCGTTAAGGAGATGTTCGGCTTTAGTGTGTTCAGGAAGCAGGCCAAACATATGGCTCTGCTGGCTGAATCATCTTGGACTTTCACATTAGTTTTTATTTATTCATGCAATAATCTGGGTTTTCTGATGTTTTATTGTACCGTTTGATTCCTGTTGGTAATTATAGTGTTGGATTCGATGGCAAGCATTGCGGGCTAAAAAGGATTCGGCACAAGTGAAAGATCCTGACTGCAGCGCAAAGTAGAAGCCTCACACTGACAGGAACAAGCAGGGGGAATAAGATAACAAAAGAAGGCGAGAAAGGCTCATATCGATGATTTATAACGGCGAGAAAAATAGCTTAATTCTCCTGCGTAAGATGCTTTTCCCATACTTTGATATTTTTTTATTTGATCCCAATGTCCCCTTTCATTTGTTTAGAACACTGCATCCCTACCCCTCCTAACACAGCGAGAGATGTTAGAGTTAGAAGGGAAAACATCACTAGTAAATGAAGACAGATGTGGTTTATAAGGATGGCGGTTTAAAATGGCAGTCCCATGGGTGATTAAAAACATTAAGACAGAAAATGGTGCTGTTAGTGGCAAAGAGAAGAAGCAACAAAAGTGGGAAATCAAAGTCTGATTTCTTGTGCAGGATGGCACGCAGGAAAACTCACCTCAGCATGTCACACAGGGGCGCCGGGATGCACGGCTGCCGCTTTCATAAGCTGCGATGCGCCTTGCTTGAGGGTCTTAAGATAAAGATGCATGCTGGCAGAGCAGGCCTGGATGATGAGAGTCAGATGTGGTGGAGGAGGTTACACAGATATGATTGGCTAGCTGACAGTAGCTGAACAGCAACAACATGAGTTCCTGCAAATCATCGCTCATCGTGATCCACACCTGACCCAGCTTTGCTGAATGAAGACTGTGAGACGCTGGTGAAAGCTCAAAGGTTACCATATACATGCATTATATACGAACACTGGCGTCTTGCTTTACTCTAATTCTCTGATATTGAAGCATCACAGTAAAACAATACTGTAAAAAAAAAAAAATCGTATCTGTTTTTTTATGATGCATATATATATATATGCATATATATATATATATATATATATATATATATATATATATATGCATCAGTCATATTGAGAAGTCCACATTGAGAAGCACTGCAAGGCATCAGAAGCTCCTCACACTCATTGGGTTATTACAGAACAGTGGCGTTGAGGTTAGCGCTGTTGCTTTGCAGAGACAAGATCATGGGTTCAAATCCTACTTCGGACATAGGTTGTGTATAGGAATGAGTGTGAGTGAATGGTAGCTTTAATCTAAAAGCCAGAGATGAACCTGAAATGTAGTTGTTTTTTAATATTTTTTACATAATATATCTGTTATTCCACTGTTAAACGAACATTTATCAACAATATTATTCTGTAGTTTAATTAATTTGGTCTGTAATATCTCCTCTGTATTTTTACAGTTCATTATGTAATTTGTAATGGTTATTTACTGTAATTTGAAAGTATCCGTCTAGAAACTCCGCTTCCAGTCCTTTTTACCATTTTTACCACAAGACTGATGGAAACAACAGGGAGAATATTTTGTTCTTGTTTGCAACTTTTGCGACGTTGAATCTTTCAAATTGAATATATTAATTGCATGTGTATTTTACTCCTGTTGAATTGGAAGCAGAAATCAATGTTTTCCATTTTCCAGTGGCAGCCTTTATGCAGACAATGAAATGAAATGTGGCGTAAAAATGTGTGCTTTTGTTCTAACTAATAGGACTCCAGCATGTGGCTGCTTCTCACAGAGCTGACTGAGCATCGTGCTCCTGTGTGCTCCTCCTCTCCAGTGGCCTCCTAGAGACTTGGTTATCACCATTGGGCGTATTTCGAGCACACTTGCCCATCCTGGCTTATCTATGGAGGAGGCAGATAAGAGCAGAGAGGATCCAGGCTGCTAGGCCAGTAAGGATAAAGAGGCTCAGGTTGAAAGCCGGCCATAGTGTGAAGGCAGAGTACTTAGCCAGCAGGATAGTATAGGATCCTGCTGTGTGTGTGTGTGTGTGTGGAAAGACTGAGCTTGTGTGTGTTTCTGTATGTATGTGTGGGTGAGATAGACACTAGCTCAGTGTGCACAACATGAGAGCTGCATCTAGAGCTCCATATAAATGTCATATCCATACGTTCTGTTTTACTTTTTAACTCCACCAAGGAGGTTATGTTTTTTTCACCTGTGTCTGTTGGTTGGTTGGTTGGTTGGTTGGATGGTTGGATAACAGGATCATGCAAAAACTACTGGAACGATTTCCACAAAAGTTGGTGCAACGACAGGGCACGGGTCGGCAAGAGCTCATAAAATTTTGTAGCAGATCTGAATAAAGGGATGGAACCAGGAATGCCAGAGGTGGTTCGGGCATTTGGTTCGGATGTGATTTTGCTTTTTCATTTAATCTTTGTTTTAGTTCATCTGCATTTCTGCATTAGCATTTAGCTCCATACTTCATCCATATGTTTCTCAGATGGTCTCATTTCCCAAGCTGTGAAGCCATAAGTCATAATGTGGAAACAACATGGACACTACAAAGAATGTTTGTTGTATTTTATTGCTCAGAGCATTCAAACAACATGTTGATGGTGGTAAACAAACGGTTTAGTCCCAGACTTGTTGCTGCACCAATGCATTCCCTGAAACCACTAATATATTGCTGAATCTACTTTTTATATAATGCTAATAAATAACTTTTATAACTAGTCTCGGAGACTCTACATGGGCAGAAAGAAAAAAACAAAACAACCTAATGCCACATTACAAATTAGATTTGAGCAAAAAAAAAAAAAAAAAAGCATAGTCACTCTGTGAATTAATAAGAACTTTCTAACCATCAAACAAACATGTTATTTTGTCCACCATGTTTTTTTTTTTACATCTATGACACAAGAGTTGGCGAGTCGTGTAACTTCATTTTCCCTGAGGCAGCATTCGAGTGAATTTTCCTACTCGGGAACTCGTTTTTATGACCGCTTTGACACCACATGAATGCAATATCTGTGCAGCCTCACAGACCTACGAACAAAGATGTTATTTGTATTATTTATATTGCTGTGTTTTTATTTGACATCTTATAGTTTCATAAGTCTCACTGCCACATGGACCTTTCTTTGACGGTTTATATTTAAATGACGGTTTTAATTCATAGCTTCTTCCTGCTTGTTCAGAAGAGGTTGGGCTCTGGAAATATTTGATCACAGAGATAAATAAACTCTACATTTTGAGACCGTTTGTCTTGATTTGGACATACAGTATGTTCACAAGCGTTTACTCCACTGTCTAATTGTTCTGTTCATTACCATGAATACTTATCATATCACAGTAAGTGTTTTCTACTGTTTACTGCCAACAGTGCATGCAGCATTATTCAAAAGCAGTGATTTATTAGTTAATAAGCTGGTTCCTGTAGAGTGTTACCGACGGTCTGTGTGACCTCAGCGGCTCTTATCGGGGCCGACGTGAAGAATAGCCGATTCCTTTGTGCTGATTCTCGGTGCTGCATGCAGCCTTTTGAGTGGAGTGGAGTTCAGGTGCAAAACCACACCTGCTAAATTTAGGCTGCCCTTTCCAGAAAGCTCTGGTTAAGTGTGTCCCACTAATGTCATTCTTCTTCTTTTTTTTTTTCTCCTTTCCACCTTCTATTCCCTCGCCCACTCACTTCCTCTCCTTGCCTCGCTTTTCCCCACCACCACCTGCCTGTGTTCCCTTTTCGCTTTTTCATCCATGTCTTGCAGCACAAGCGCCACGCTGAGACTACGACCAAGTATGTGGAGCTAATCATTGTGGCTGATAATAGAGAGGTAAGCTGAGGTCTGCATCTTCAACCTCTGATGCTGAATAGTACAGGAGCTCAGAGGTCACATACTTAGCTGGCCTTCCATCCCCTTTAGACATAGATAAGATGGCTCCACCACTGCTTTATTGTCAACTCTGATGAGTCCACTTATTTGCCTGTTTCACTTTCCTGCAGCTTCTACATCTCTCCTCACAAATCGACCACTAGACTCACAAATAAAGCTACTCCATCATATAGCAGATGAGAGATTTGAGATTAGACATTATCTCTTCACTACCATGCCGATGGAAAGCCGGGTGAAGTTTATTAATCCGCAAAACATTTCCGAAGCCTCACGTCAAAACAGCATTACAGAATAATGGTTCTCAGGGGTTCTGGTGACTTTCTGTTGTTTTTTTGTTTTGTTTTTGTTGTTTTTTATAATATAAGTCCCCATCTTGCGGCACTCTTTTGCTGTGAAGCTCCAAAATAAAAATTTTTTGTGGACTCATAAACTTCATCCAACTTTCTATTAGCATGTTGGCGATCAAATGCCTGAATATTAAAGTTTTGGTGACCTGTTCCTTTAAGAGAAGAAATGACATGAGACTTAGAGGTCAATGTGACATGCTTCAGAGCCACAGAGGCAGAATAAAGACTTGATATGAGACGAGGTGGTTGAGGTTATCTCTCTAGTCCAGCTCCACTGAGGAGCTCTTTGATGATGTGCAGCAGATGCACCACAGACAGTGACAGTCACACAGCTCCAAGACATTTCATGAGCTGACATGGTGTTAATATGAGCCAAAAAGTCTCTGATGATAATAGACATTCAAGAGGGTGGATTACCTCTTTTCCTCCTCGTTTCATTCCTCCTGCTGGTGTCGTTCAGTTTCAGAAGCAAGGCAAGGACATGGAGAAGGTCAAGCAGCGGCTGGCTGAGATCGCCAATTACGTGGACAAGGTAACAATCAAATCAACAGAGGGAATGTAGTGTAGAAATTTGATTTATTAGAGTTCACGTTAAGCCTTTTGAGAATTAACCGACCTGCGAGCAGAGGCTGATTGGATTATGAATGGATGATCAATTCCCTAACTCGACTGATAAACGTTGCGAAGAGGCCGCTGTAATAAAACGTGCGATAGGTTTTTGGGTTTAGTGAGACAGAAAGAAACATGATTTATTCATATGGAAAAGTAGCACTTAAGGATTTGTTGGGAGCTCCTTGTTATGAGAGACTCTTGTGTAGCGTTTGTGCTTTAATAGGAAATGAAGGGAATAACTGAAAGCAGCCTCCTCCTCCTCCTCCTCCTCCTCCTCCAGTTCTACAGGGCTCTGAACATCCGCGTGGCCCTGGTCGGCTTGGAGGTGTGGAGCGATGTGGACAAGTGTCCCATCACCCAGGACCCTTTTACCACATTGCATGAGTTCCTAGACTGGAGGAAGGTCAAGCTGCTGCCTCAGAAGCCTCATGACAACGCCCAGCTGATCAGGTATTGTACCAGAAGTTGTGCTCCAATCAATTTAACTATTTGAAATTTCCGAAATGATCAAATATGACATTTTGTAATATTTTCTCTACTCCGAAGTTTCCCTGCAGTGGAGATTTTTCATGATCAAAATCAAAATTTAGTGTCCTACGTTATAAAACATTTGCAAAACCTTTATTGAATCAGTCTTTTGCTATTTGCATGCAGTAAACACCCCATGAGATGCTAACAGAATGCTGACTGCTGACAAAATACACCAAGATGCACATCTTCGGAAACGGCCGTGGCGTGGTCTTCAATGCGACACTCACCTCTCGTGATCCTCTCATCAGCTGTTTAAGACAGGAACGTCTGCACCTCCTTGATATAGCGGCTGCAATAAAAAAAAAGTTACGGTCGCTAAAGTAGCTTGGCTGTTTGAGTGTGGCGGCCATTGATTTGTGCTGTGCAGGATATTCCGTGCGTGCTGGGCTTTGACCAATCAGTGGTCTGTAACCTTTTATTACCTCGTTAGCAAGCAATGAAATGTTTCCTGCAGGTTAGAGATTCTCCCAAAAAAATCAACTGAAATGCTAACACTAGCATCCACTACTCATTTTGCACAAGTGGTGCACAGAATTGTTATGTCATGACGTCTGTTTCCTCTCCCTTAGTGGGGTCTACTTCCAGGGCACCACCATCGGCATGGCGCCCATCATGAGTATGTGCACGGCGGAACAGTCGGGAGGAATCGTCATGGTATGTATTATTACGTGCTACAGGATTCACAGCACCTCTAATCTATCCGAAAGCAAAGGTTGACCTCCAGAAAAGGAGACCAAACTCATTTCATCCTTTTATTCTTCCTCTCCCTGCCCGCCACTCCTTCTCGCATCACTCCTCTATGACTTTATATTCTCATATTTCTCCCCCTAAGTGTCTTGTCAGGGTTGAGCTAAGGATTCCAGAGTTGATATTGTATTAAGTTCAGGGCACACACATCATTTAGACTATTTCCAGTAAAGCCAAGGGTACGCACAGCGCCATCCGCTCAGTGCTGATAAATCAGTGTGCGTTCAATTCAGCAGAGGAAAAAAAAAAATTTCTTCTTGATGAGGTGCGGCAAAATGAGTGAATTTAAGGGTAGTGCATATCACCGCCTGAACAAAAATGTGGAGGTATGTCATAAATGACCATGCATTACGTCATTATTAACCGCAACCCTATGCTGTGTCTACAAGTCTCAGATTGGCTATTTGTCTTGCGGCACTGGAAAGCTAGTGGGAAGGTTTACAGCTTAGTCCCCAGATGGTTCTTCACTCCTGTCCTCCCCAGATGGTAAAGCAGGGACTTAGTCATGATGAGAGAGCTCTACAAACACACATACATCAGGTCAGAGACATAAATGTTCCGCTTCCAACTGCAGACGCGTCGTTTGGGTCCAACCACGACCCCCGTAGTCCCAGTTGTCTTCCTCCTTTTACAGAGTACCTTTGAACTCATTAACCAACTTCCCCTACGGGTGTCAACGCTATTTTTTCTAGTCAGTTAAATCTTCAACATTCATTCTCACACCATCTGGAATCTCAATTTCCCAGCCTCGAATGGTACACTAATTTCATTGGCGTGCTGAAACTAGAGTGCAGAGAGTGGCGTTCGGTGCCCTCTTGAGCGCTTCTGCAGCACTTCAGGCTCAGTCGGTGAAGGTGGGTATTTCCAGGAAGCAGAATAAGAGGTCTTTTTTTTTCTTTTTTCTTTTGCATGAACAGTTGGATGGCGGTAAGTACTGACAGCTGATGACCATTACTTTCAACGCCCCCCCCCCAGCCGAGCAGTTCATCAATCGGAGCTTTTCTTGGCACAGCGTTATGAATAATGCACAGTGACAGAAGACTCGAGAGGCAAGGTGCTCTGACGCATCGCTCTGCATCCATGAAGATCTCACAGCAGTGTCATTTTTCTGGCTTCTTCATGTGTTCACGTTTTACACAGCTTGCAGGAAGTCCGCACGTCATCCTGCAGCCGCTTCGACTCCACGTCACCAATACGAATTTCTGTCATGTCACTCTTTTAGAGAGTTCTTGTCTCTTCAACCTGTTCGACGAGGTCTTTATTTGTGGGGACGAAGCAGCACATCTGGCTCCTGTCGGCGTTTGCAGAGCCAGCTGAAGGTGACACCCAGCAGTCTGCTGTTTCATTTCTCACTCCAGCACCGCAGCATCGAGCAGAGGAAACGCTCTGATAAGCAAGAGATCCAACAGCATTGTTTGTTTAATCTTGGCAAAATGCAATTACACTCACTTGTTTTGAGTAATGCTTCTCCTGCGGGTCCTGTGGGGAACAACAGTTTGGCTAGTATAAATTTTTTATCATTTGTTATTTTCCTCGGAGTCTATAATCAGAAATGTCTGTTTTTAATTAGCAATTGTTTGCTGAAACAGAACTGTGAACTGAACTGACTTAATCATTGTTTGCAGCATTATGTCCAGCCTAGAAATCTACTTTATAAATTAGACTGAAAGCTGAACCCAAAAGCAGAAGCTTTCAGGTTTAATATTGGTGAGATGAAAAGTCAACTTCGGTTTCTACCTGACTGATTTTTTAAATTTTTTTTATCTTTTTGTAGGACCACTCGGACAACCCCCTCGGTGCCGCAGTCACTCTGGCCCACGAACTCGGACACAACTTCGGCATGAACCACGACACGCCAGAGAGGGGGTGTGGCTGCAGGGTGACGGTGGATCGCGGCGGCTGCATCATGACTCCCTCCACCGGGTGAGTCACAGCGTCTATCTTGACAAGGAACAGTCAATAGATCTTCAAGAAAGCCAACTCCTTACTCCTTACTGCAATGTCCAAGATTGCTGGAGTTTTATGTCACCCTGCTGGCCTTCATCAGCCTTAGGACCTTTCATTCACTGCTTCAGTGCGCTCCAGTGAGGCCACTTTTTTACAAATGACTTCCAAAAATGTCCAAAATGCATCATAATGATGTCAAACCATCATTAAATTTGCATTTACTTGCTTATTAACTACAGCAAGAGTCCCAAAAACAAGCCCAGATCGTGTTCATATGTAAATATTATTCCGTATGCTTTCCATTTCTAATTTATTGTCTGTTGAGCAGTAAGCAAATAATGTCATGGAAATGTTGGGCGTTTGGCTTTATGGCAGATTCCAGCTTAAGGCAATATGACTCATTCTGAATAGGAAGCCAACGGTTCAGTGGTAGTGGTGCATATATCTAGACACAATGTAGTCGACCTATAATAGACTAAATTAAACAGTGCAAAAGGCGTCTATTGCACATGTGGAACACAAATTATGCTCCTACAAGCCTTTGTGCATGAGTGAGATAAGTAAGGAAGGAAAACTTTATTTATATAACACTTCTTAAAACAAAGTGCTGTACACGTATAAGAGAGGAGGGAAATAAACAAAAAGGTGCATAAATAGAACACGCAGATACCATGTACAACGCACAGGGACTCAGCATACACACTAAATCACACACACACATACAGATGCATACATACACACCCACGTATCCACGTATGCACTCATACATATACACACACTGCATGTTGTTGAGCTATTAAAAAAAAGCCACTTATAAAAGCCTCTTAAAACAGTCCAGTTCCAAAGGGTTGGTGTGAAAACAGCAAAGGCAAGATCGTCAGCATAACAGTGAAAGTGGTTAAACAGACGACGCAGAGGAAGCATGTTTAATGAAAACAGGATTGTCCTGAGGACCGACCCCTGTGGGACTCCACACAGTAGGGGAGCATTTCACCTGAAATGATTTGTGTTACTGCTCGGTTGTATATTTTTTATCGGTTTTCTTAGACCTCGAAACAGGCACCAATCTCGTTTCTTGGCAACAGTGATAATTAAAAGACCTAAACAAGAAGACTGGACGTCAGAATAGAAATATCCTAAACGTGTTTTCAAACAATTGTTCAACAAAAAAATGTAATGTCCGTAGACTGAGCAGGAGGATTAGAATGGGAACATCAGGTATTAGATCTGGTGGTCTGTGGGAGCCTTGGATTGGTGTTTATGCTGGAAACGTCCCTTCGTGTTAGGTTTGGACCAGACTCATGAAAAGCAGGGTAACACTATTCCTGATTATAGCCGCATAACAAAACATAGCAGTAAGATTTAGTTTTATATTTCACCCTGATTGAGGGCATCCGTGGTCGAGGAAATCGTTCTAATATTAGTAACGAAATGGACGCATAAAAAAAGGGCAAAAGCACTTCATCTTTCTCCCACTCCGTCTCCCCCTTTTCTCCCTCATTCACAGCCAGTTAGAGCGATTCTATTCTTTGACACACCATGCAACTTTAATGCTGGAAAATCTCCCTCTGCAGCTTCAAATAAATAGTTAACTACCTTTGAAAACTGTCTATTATGTACAGAACTCTAATCTAATGTATGAATCTGAAGTCACGCAGCAGAGATGAATCTTTAAATGTGAAAAAGTGAAGTTTGCACCAGACATAGACAAGTGAGAGATAAAATAATGCATGAGTGTTTAGGTGCTGTCTCTGCTCTCTTCTTCATTGCATCTTACAAAAGCAAAGAAATGATCCTGTCCTTGCTTCCTTCTTGCTGCTCTGCTGTTTAATCCAGGTTTAAGGAAGCAATACATTTAAATGAGGATGTTTAGGAACTCCGTATTCCTTCGTTCTACTTCCTTATAGTTAATTCCAGGTCAGTGCCATATATTCTGCCTGAGGCGATACTACCCCTGTAAAATGCCATGTGGCCACACACATGGCCTCTGCTGCAACCACCTGAATGTTGCTCATCACCCAGCTGCTGCAGTTATTTGTTGTTGTTTGTTTTTTTAATTTCTCGGCATGCCACCAGATCTTCTCAAAGCACATGTGATCAAACAGAATGCCTCTTCAGGACTTGGATGAGTTGGTACAAATGCACAGCTGATTACCAGCCCCTGCTTTGCATAATTAAAAGTAATTATTGTAAGAAACTCGCCTTTACACCCGTTCGGTTGTGTTTGGTTTTTGCTGTTTTGATCGATCATTCTTCTTAGATCAAACAGAACGCAGGAATGTCTTTGCCGATAAGCACCGACGGATAACCATCAGGCTCTCCTGGCCTTGCTGTGGCTCCAGGAATGGAGTGGAGGGGCTAATGAGAACCATTTCATCAGTATTAAACTGGATTGAGGGTGTGGTGGGGTGGGGGTGGTGGTGGTGGGTTGGGTCGGTGATGGGGAGCAGTAAAACTACAAGCTGTCCCAGTGCCAGCTGCACATCTGCACAGAGCACCACTTGTTTCCTGCTCACATCGGTCACGGCCAATTGTTGCGTCCCCCTCTCCATCCATCTCTCCATCCATCTCTCCATCCATCTCTCCATCCGCCTCTCCATCCCTCCATTAGCTCTAAATGAGAACAGGCTGGTGTCTCTCATCCTTTGAGATAACAGCTACTTCAGACACACACACACATGAACACGAGCACATATCTGAGCTGCTGCTGGCTACTCTACGGACAGAAGGCTACACATATGTGCTTTAATGTGTGTTTCCTCACACCTGCTCTGCCAGCTTAATTCCTTTTCACGCTATTGACAGGACAAAGATTGGTGCCTGTTCCTTTGCCTCCAACCTGAGATGAATGTCAAAAAAAAAAATCGGTGCACATTTTCTTCCTTTATTGCTTTCTTTTAGTGTTTTGGTTTTGGACAGACAGCAGTGAGATTTGTACCACCAGTGTGAAGGCCTTCTAAATGAAGGAATTAAATTGTGTCATGCAGATGATATCATTATTTAGGTATCTGGTCATGTGGAACTATATTTCCCTTAACTTGCAAAAAAATAAAAAATATCGCAGCATTTACACATCATGGTTTAGTTATTTACTTTGGAAACAAATTAGTTTAATTGCTGATAAATACATGCATTTTTTTCAGACAGACAGGGTTTATTCAGTTACAGGTCACGTCTCAAGTAAGATGATGACTGCCGTGCAGGATCACCATCAGAAAGTGAATCAGAGTCCAAAGCATGCCATGGAAATTTGACCTGCCTTGTTTAATTGGGTCCATAGGGAAATCAATGTGATAATGCTCTTTGGTATCTACAACGTAGGCCAGACTGCTAGGCTCCAAAGGCCACGGCAGATCATATCACCTAATGTCATCTCAGAGAACTCCGGCTCTACGTGTACAAAGGAGGCCGGATATTTAATATGAAATGTGTAGTGAAGCAACTGTGGTTTAAAATTACTTGAGCACATATGAAATATTCGCTGCAGTTGTGTAAGTCAGGTTTGAATTAACTTTTATTACCATTCGTGCCAGAAGATCAGAGTCCTCCCAGTGTAATAAAACTGTAATAACAAATTGTAAATAATATCATAATCGGTATCTGCACATTTTGTGTTTCCCTAAAACTGTTCTTAAGGATTGTGGAGAATGTTTTAGCAGATGCGTCAGTGAAAGGCCTGCAGATCTGACTCATAGCCTGATCAGGGTTAATGGTTGAAAAGATGTGACGTAAACTTACAGGATTTGCTCGATGAGTTTCTCAGTGATGAGGAAGGAGAGCAGGAGTGAGTCTATGTTAAATTCAAACTTAGCCTGAAGAGTATTCTAATTATTGGTGAAATAGATTTGAGATTAATGATCATCGTCTGCAGAAAAATCATATAAACATGACCTTCATGAAAGACTGAAGCATGACTGCAGCGGCTATGCTGATGCTAATAAATATCATTCAATAGACAAACCTTGGATCTGACAGGAAATGCTTCAGTTTCTGCCTTCAATTTAAATTTTTGATCCTGCAAAGGTTTTTTTGGATATGCATGCTCAACACCTTATCGATAAAACATATAAATGTACCTGAGTGTCATCATGCAATGCAGGAAGTATAAATGGAGATGGAGAAAAAATTATTTGGCTGCTTCTCAGGATCTCAAAAAAAATATTTCTATCTTATTTGTTTATTAATCTGGAGTCTTTGAATAAAATTGATAAGATAAAGAAACAGTAGAACAATAGAGAGCATAAATAGAATTTTAATTATATAGCACCTTTTTAATTAAGATTACAAACGGATGCATGGGAAATGGAAAAATAAATATAAAAAAAACATCAAAATAAACAGCACTAGAATGACACTCAATAGAACAGGTACCTCCACCAATCGTTGCTCTCCTGACCCATGCCCCACCCCTCCACAAAGTTTAGTAGTTTTAGCGAAATCAGAGGAAATATTTTTAAAAATGCATAATTTTTCAATGCTAAGGAAATTTTAAGAAATCCTGTATTCACCCTCTACGGTATCTATATCTGCACCAAAATCTAATGGGTTTCTTGCCTGACTCATGCACCACCCCTCTGCAGAGTTTTGTGGAAAATTGCTTCAAAATCCTGCAAACAACAAACCATACGACAAACCAACTCAGGTGAAAATATTGGCTCCTTGGCGGAGGTCGGTAGTCGGTAGCTAACACGATAAAGACATGATATCGACACGTTACAAACTCCCACAAATCACAAGCTAACGCAATCTCTGATAACAAATTTAACAAAGATACTGCACAGACCCTTGGTAAAATGGTAACCTAACCAGAATATTGCACCTATTGGAGAATGCTCCATCCCTATAACCTAGTCTAGCCACAGTGCTTTATAAAATATGAAAACCTGGTAAACTGACTAGACCTGTTACGCAGAGTAAAAAGAAAATAAAATTGTCTTATCAATAATAAGAATTTGTGAAGGTCCTAAAATATTCAATATATAGAAATAAAGAGATTCTGTTAAAGCCACAATTCATGTTTTTACTGATGATTCTTCTGACTCTTCTTTAAATGTGTGGACTACCTGTCGCTCCTTGTCGGAGCAGCGGGGCTTTGACTTCTGTGAACGCCCTCAGCTTGTATCCCAGTGTGCGGCAGATCATAGAGGCCTGTAACAGACGGGGAAATGATTCCTTATCACCAGACCTCCCACTGATCTAAAACCTTTTTTAGCCATCTCTGCAGCTTAGTTACGGTCATTGCTTTGTGCACTCTATCAACCATCAAGTGAGGTACTCTGAAGCTCAGGAGCCTGCTGTCAAACACTGATTATAGGTTGGAGATTAACACAGTAACACAGAACAGTGGAGTATACTGGAGCATGACCAGGTGGAAAACGTGCTGCAGTATTAGACAGAAGAAAGAGCAGTCGTAGAGGCTCATCCTCTGGGAAGCTAAAAACAGGATGAGAACAAGCCCCAAGGTCATAGAGTCATACTGGGTCTTTCCTTTTGAGGGTTGGCCCAGACTCCCATGGGATGGGTTGTCTAGGGTGTCTTAAGTTTGACATGAGCCCCAGATGTGCCCACCATGACTGGCCCTGGCACTGCTTTACCAGCCCTGGGGGACTGTAGCTGCTAAATGCCATCCACTGTGCTGCTCTGCCTTCATTACAGCCATCATCCCACCTCCCTCTCCCAGGGTACACCAATTATTTCTGTATAGCCTCTCATAAAGAGCAGCTGGATCCTGAGTCGCTCATGTATCTCAGAGTTGGGGTATATGAGTGTTTTGTCATGGATTGCACAGGCTGGTAACTGAAGTGCGGGGCTGACGAATGCAGCAAAACAGAGGGCTGCAACTTGAGCGGGCAATTTTGTGCCGGGGCGTCAGGGGCAAGGAGGAAATCAACAACAGCAGTTGTGAAGGAAGTGGCCCGCCTGCTGGAACAGCGGCCTTGACAGCTGTTCGTCAATGCAAGATCCCCAGAGATGCTCAAGAAAGGGGGAGGGGAGATGCAAGGGCGCAGTAACGGCGGCTGTCACGGCTCTCCTAATTGCCCATTTCATGTCATTAAAATCCACTCTGGTCTTTGCTTTAATCCAGAGTGTCAAGGATCTGCTTCGAAGTAGCCTGTTTTCACCTGCCACAGTCTCTGGATGGTGCTGACGTTAGAGAGCCAGGGTTTTGTGTTTGGGGAGGGGAGGGGTCAGCAGCAGGGGCTGATGTAAGACGCCTCCGCACATGACGGAAATCAGAGGCAAGCTGAGAATGAGGTCATGTCAAAACTTTCACAGAGCGTAATGACATATTTAGAGTCGTATTAGGTGTGAAACTCAATCTGAGAAGAAACACGGTTTGAAAGAGTTGTTGACAATGAGCCACATTAAAAAAGGGAGAAACCGCAGAGAGAGATGGGTTTTACTGATTCTCTGTCAATAGCACCAGTGTGTCTGAGTTCAAAGCTCAGCCTTATAGCTGAAAACAAACTGACAACTCCATTTAGACTCATGTAGCGCTCATCACCTCGGTGAGCTGCATTTATCGGGCTGCCGTGGACAGCTAAGGCGGATCTGGTGCACTTCAGGGATTTAATAATTCACTCAAGGGATTTAAAAATGCAACACTCATTTTTGGGCCAATTAGAGAAAACCTTTTTTTTTAAATTGGATGAACATATGTAAGTAGGACAGGTTTTGTGATAGCATACAAGGTTTGGTGAAGCATGACTGATGGTTGTATCTTGACTTATTGAGGCTATTATTATTATTTTTATTATTATTATTATTATTATTAAAATTGGACCATTGCATCATTGTTTGAACTTAGCATATCATAAACATAAATATGTGCATATTTATGTTTTTAAATGTGAAAACAAACTAAACAAAAAAAGTCCATAAGCATAACTGAATTCCTAGCAATGATACAATACATTTCTAGAGAACAGAGGCATCAGTTGCTCCATCAAAATATGACAGAATAGGTTGCCATGACTAAATCAAAACCCCAAACCATGACACATGTATGTGAAGAAAATCATTATATAAATAAGTTAGCTCTTGGTTTGTTGTACCTGCTGAAGGGAACATGTAATCTGATCTGGGTCTTCCACACATCACCTTCACTCATCTGTGTATAAAGATAAGTGTGGTTTATAAGTGTGACTATAACGCACATATTCACCCATTCTAACCTTGTTAGGATTAATTTTATGGTGTGGGTGGAGGTATTTAAAACCTCATGTGGTGTTTTTTTTTAAAAATATCAAGCGCCTCATAGAGAACAGATTCTCACACACACTATCATCCAAGACACTATATTATCACAGAAAGGCTCAGTAAAGCCACATGAGGTCTGTAACAAAGCTCCTGGCAGACAGAGCTCTGGGCTGTGTGCTCTCCCCACGGAGCAGACCACCCTCTCTGTCCGTGCCAAAAACAATATTAAAAACACACCATCCCCCTCATTACTTCCAAATTTATGGGTGGTGCAAATCTTGTGAAGGAAGCACTTTTTGGTTAGAGTTTTTACGAGCCCCCGTCTCATAAAATATGTGTTATCAGATCCCCCTCTCTCCGTGGAGGGAGAAGTCACCGGGCCCATGTGCTGCTCAACTGCTGATGGGTCTTCGGAGAGGTCGTTGAGCTCTAGTGGCTAATTGATTTTCTGATTAGCAGCAATTAGCGCTGATTACATCAGATGGAAAGAGGACCCTTGAGGGGGCATCTCTGGGGTCTTCCTCCTCTCTGTTTGTGTCACTCATGAAATAATTCTCTCCCTTGCAGGTATCCGTTCCCCACGGTGTTCAGCAGCTGCAGCAAGAAGGACCTGACAGCCAGTTTTGAAAAAGGCGTCGGGATGTGTCTGTTCAACATGCCTGAGGTCAAGGTGCTCTATGGTGGGCAGAAATGTGGCAACGGCTACGTGGAGGAGGGAGAGGAGTGCGACTGTGGAGAACCTGAGGTGCAGTTCTTGTTTTATAACCCTTCTACTAAAATTTCAATTAGGAGAGACTAGTGGTTGAAGTAAAAAGATTGTTTATTACATCAAATGATACGTGAAAGTCTTTGGTGTCACAAAGTCTTTGGCGCTTAGATTCTAGGGAGGTCTAGATCGAAGGCCATCTGTCCTGAGTAGCATCAAGATATATATCCCCCCTTGGAGTCCAGACACTGGTGGTGGTGGTGGTGGCTGATGACCTGGTGAAGCTGATGAATGATGAAGTTGGTGAATCTTTGAAGACTGGGCTGTCATGACGAGATGGAGGGCACGCAAAAGCAGCATGAAAAAGAACTAGAGGAAAAGAAAGTAGCAAGATGATAGGCTGACAGTAACGGTGTGTCGCTGTGCCATTGGACCAGCTGATGAGAACAGCTGATAACAGTTGACAGCCCAGACCGTGATGCAGGAAAATCAGATTTAGCATGCACAGAGGGGTGAATACAGGGTAGCATGAGAAATAAAGTACAGCCCTAGTGTGCAAAGGTTTAGTCTTCCTGACTTAACTTATGCTACAGCTTCATTAATCAATATTGATTATGTTCTCCACATTTAAAAAATGAAATAAGCAGACGGGCTTGTCGGGGGTTTCCTGACAGGAGCGCGGAGCAAACCAACATTTCCCGATAACACAACAAATACTTCACCTCGGTTTTGAAGCTCTCGTAATACAAACAGCCTTCAGAGTATGAGCTTAGCGATATGAGTGTAAATTTATTCATCCCATGCACCAAAGAGGTGTTTGAGAGGAGGCTTTTCTGACTGTGATACAATTCACTGAGAGGAAACATCGCTGACAGCTTCACCCTGTCAACTGTTGAATTATTTAAATTACTCTGCATTGGTATGCACATACATAATGGTGGCACACTTCGCTAACTGCTCTGTCTGTAGGATGGTGAAACAGTTAATCATATGCAACCGAAGATCAGCGGAGGCAATAAGCAGGATTGTGAAATATGGAGGAGACACCTACTAAGATTTGGAAGGATCTTTTGAATTATTTAACAGCCGATGAGAGAGAATGCTCTGTTGTCGTTTGCGATTTCTTTACACCTTTATGGTCATGAGTTTTTTTTTTTTTGTGTGAGCGGTTCAGGCTTCATCCAGGGTCAGCCTGAAAGTGGCCTTGTCCTTCAAAACAAAGAGCTGCCATAAGCCCTGCAGGCCTGAGCCAGCAGCGATAATAAAGCTCTCCCCAGAGTTGAATGGCGTCATGCCAGCCCAGATCAGTGCTCAGACAGCACCTCTCTCCACCATTAAAAAAGTCTCATTAAAAAGCCTGGGCCCGATTCCTCACAATCACAGGCTACTTCTTTTCAGCGCGACTCCTCCGCCTCCTTTGGCCCCGGGGACCATGGGAAAGGCCCTTAATGGTCCTCAAGCTGAAAGAGTTCTGGAAGGCCCATCATGTCGGCTCTGTCCCCTGCCAGCTCCATCCATCTACCTCCCACCCCCCTCCTCGTCCCTCTGTTCACGCTGTGGCGTGATGGCGAGAGGAGAGAATAGCTTGACCCTCAGGGGTTCCAGTCGGCCTGCCGTCTGTGTGAAATCACACATTCAGAAGCAAACATACATGCATGTGCATCTTCTGCACTGAGATGTGATTAAATACTGGCACCCTGAAGGTGAACTGTTGCTGATTGGTGCAGGGAATGGCTCATTGTATTGGGCTAACATGATACAGATGGGTCGCCATGGTGACTGAGGCTGATGCAGATACTGCCAATCTCTCTCTGCACAACAAAACTGACAATTCAAGAACTTAATATCATATTTTAGGATGATTAGTGCATTTTTATTATCACAAATAATCCTGCTCGTTCATTCACATTCCAGGCTGAAAGGTAGTGTTTTTGATCAAGTCTTTTGTTTATCCCATTTGCAGTTTTTTTTGTTTAGTCCATCCATTTTCTTTTCTTTATTTGCTTATCGGGGTTCAGGTCCTGGTGGCAGCAAGCTAAGCAGTGTATTCCAGATGCTCCTCTCCCCTAGCGTTGCTTACCATCTTTAGCTCGTCATCCCCAGACCAGATTAGATGTGTAAATCCCTCCGGCGAGTTCAGGGTCCTCTCTGGGGTCTCCTCCCAGTCGGACTTGCTCAGGAAACCTCCAAAGGGAGGCACCCAGGAGGTAGATGCAAAAAACCACCTCGGCTGGCACAGTTTGCCAACAAAGGAGCAGCGGTTGTACTCCGAGCTCCCTCTGGATGTCTGAGCTCCTAACCTTATTTCTACATCGGAGGCTCATTTTGACCGCTTGTATCCGCACTGCAATCAAATTCTTTTTTATTTGCTACCCCAGAGCTCATGTGAGGGTTGGAACGGACACAGACTACTAAAGCGAGGGCTTTGCCTTCCAGCTTAACGCCTGCAGTCTGGTACAACATTTGCACTCCTGCTGATGCTGCACCAAACTATCTGTTCGTCCCACGCTCCATATTTTTCATCACTCACTCACTTCCTGTTTTAAAACCAGCCCGGTTGCCTGTTTTTGCAGTGTGCCCTTTCCTTTTCTCCTCCTTATTTTTCTTTTTCCTTCGCCATCAGGCTCAGGGTTCCAGGGGTCGAAATGAGCTTGTAAGTCCTATCAGGTGGAAACCTTGTTTATTTAGAGAAATAGAAACTGCTGTTTCCTCGGCCAGGTTTTTAGTCGATGCAGAACTCAGACCTGATAGGGTGGCATCCCCTCTGATAGCAAAGTTAGAGAAGTTCCTCTGAGGTGAAAGACTATCTCTTTGTTGGTTAATTCCTCTTTACTTTGGCTCTCCATCACTTATATTTGGTTTCTCCTCTTGCCTTCTTTTCCATCTGAAGGAATGTATGAATCCCTGCTGCAATGCTACTACCTGCACCCTGAAGGGGGATGCTGTTTGTGCACATGGACAGTGCTGCCACGACTGTCAGGTAGGTACACTGATTTAACCAGCCGTTAAAGATATTCCCTCTGATCAACACAAATCTGAAATTAGCCCCGTGACTTAGTTTTTCCTTTGAGCTCTTTACGGCTCAGCTTTACTTACTTGCTGGCTGTTGCAGCTGAAGCCAGCAGGCACTCCTTGCCGTGAATCCAGTAACTCGTGCGATCTCCCCGAGTTCTGCACCGGGACCAGCCCTCACTGCCCCTCCAACGTCTACCTGCACGATGGCCAAGCCTGCCACAACGTGGACGGCTACTGTTATAACGGCATCTGCCAGACTCACGAGCAGCAGTGCATCACGCTGTGGGGCCAAGGTATGTGGAAGGCGCCCTCGTAGCATAACACTGCCGTCACTCGTTCAGTTACCAGCTTCTTAATGCATTTCATTGTGTTTTTGTAGGGGCAAAGCCAGCGCCGGGTATCTGCTTTCAAAGGGTCAATTCAGCAGGAGACCCTTACGGCAACTGTGGCAAGGACTCCAAAGGATCCTTCGCCAAATGTGAAGCACGGTAAGACCTGATGTTTCCATTGAAAGTGAAGGGTGTATCCTGCAGAAGTTGTCCTTGAGTGGAACTGAACACTCTTACATGACAGGATTGATGTGATCCAGGAATGTTTTTCCACTTTCTTTACCATTTGAAGACAGAACTATTTATGCAAAAAATACTGAGCCACTTTCCACAACAATTGGAGAGGTTGTGACACGGGTCAGGCAAAATAAAGAGACGTGTAAACTTGTCCAGCCTTGCAGGAGGAATACATTCTACTGAGTGCCATTCTAGGTTTTTTTCATTTCAGAATGTGCACATTCAAGGACTTTGACTTGGTGTTCTGGTGCTACACAAAAGTCAATATAAATTTAGATGTAAAATAGATATTGAGGTAAAAAGAAACATCTGCAATATACAAGAAACAGACTTTACAATGTACAAGAAACATTTGCAATATACAGAACAGTGCAAACAATTTTTTTGTAATGTCCAGTTGTGTGACGATGTGCAAAAAAAAAAAGTCTGTAATTTGCAGAGTTGCATAACGTCTGTTATGCAATTTGATGGCCTGTCGTTTGCGTCATATCCTCTTTACCCCCCTGTAGATGATCTCACTTCCCAGGAAACACCAAATATTCAGGAAGGAAGTCGACAAACTAGCTTAACGTATCGTCCTGTATATTCTTATGATGATACTGATATCAGTCAAGTGAGTTCGCTAATTTTATTTGCAGCTATTTTATTCGAATGAAATGACATAACATAGCATAAATAAAATAAATATGAGCATATTTAACATGAATAAAACAGATGCAATGGTGGTTCGTTAGCAATGAAACAACAACTCCCATGATTTCACACCTCTTCACAACATCATCAAACTCCATCTTTTGTAGTTGTCTTGATTGAGAGACCCCTACAGTAGAAATTACACACTGTATATTTAAAAAAAATAAAAATACCAAATCGGTTGCAGCCACTGAAATGTGAGAATTTAATGCATTTCTGCTGTTTAATACTATTGTAAATTGCATATCTGTGTGTTTCTTGGGTAAAATAAGCCATTCAATGATTCCACATTGGGCTCGGTCAACTCTGGATGGGCTTTAATCATAAACTTCTGACATTATATATTATTAACTTATTAATTAATGGTTGCATTCAGCAAGTCCCAAAATCTCTCAGGTTGTGGTCTGAAAAAGAAAAAGAAAAAAAAAGCAGATACAATCTGCCTTCCTGCAATTTTCCTAATTGGACACCAAAAGCGAGAGAAAAAAACGATTGCTTCTATACACATTTGGGGAAAAGGGTGACATGTTATTCAATTATGTCATTGTTATTCTCCCTGTTTACAGAGATGCTAAATGTGGCAAAATCCAGTGTCAAGGAGGAGCTAACCGCCCGGTAATTGGTACCAACGCTGTTTCCATAGAAACAAACATCCCCTTGCAAGAAGGGGGGAGGATACTGTGCCGGGGTACTCACGTCTACTTGGGTGATGACATGCCCGACCCTGGCCTGGTCCTGACGGGGACCAAGTGTGGAGATGGATTGGTGAGAGCTGAGGCTAGAATGTAGAACATACTGCACAGCAAAGTTCAGCTGAATCATTACTGACGTTTACTCAACTACTGTTCCTCAGTGAAGTATTAAAATACTCATAGTACTCTTTTTTCTTCAGTCTTATATTTCTGCTCCACAACATTTTAGAGAGAATTATTGACTTTTTACTCCACTATATTTAACTGACAAATACATTCGGTAGTTTTACTCATTAAATATTTTTTAATGAGTAAGGATAATTGTCTGTTGTAGATTGAACTACCTCACAGTGTGTAAAGTAATAAGAACTAGCCATGGTATCAGCTAATACCATAATGGTGTATGATTTACTCTCTCTAAAAATATGACCCCATTAAGGAGTACTTATCCCATCCTGGGTGGAGGAAGTGATGAGGAAGGACGTGCCGTGACAAAGACGTTGTAAGACGTTCTTCAGGGTGTGTCCTTCTGATTCAGACTCACACAACCTCAGGCACTCACTTGACTTATCATTTTTCAGTCTATTTGGCATCTTTGGGTGGTCATCAATTCAGCCATTTGTGACTTCAATGATACAGTTAGTCCATTTAGTCTAATTTACTTCTCTATGAGCCTCCACCCATAAAGAGGATCCAGCCACAGCCCTCATCAGTCAAGGGTTCTGGCATCACACGCCGTGTCCTGCGCTGCCAAGTTCATCCTCACATTCAGCCTGGATATATCTGAGTGTGGAGTCTTCAAGGAGTCCACATCATCTAAGTTTAAAAAGTAGCTTTAATGCGTTCTTGAAAAATCCCTTTGTTAACATAATTATATTTCATGCCATGCTGTTTTATAACGGAAGTGCTTTGTCTGTGGCAAATTAAAAGAAACAGAAGAGATCAGTTGGTCTCTTCCCTTTAAAGATGAAAGGCTTTAGAATATTACCAACATGCTCCTTGAGCTCACACTCTCCATTTTTAATGTCTTTGTCTGCTTCAGATGTGTCTGAATCGTCAGTGCCAGAACGTCAGTGTTTTCGGCGTGCATGACTGTTCAGCCAAGTGCAGCGGTCGAGGGGTGAGTACAGCAGCTTTCTGCCTGTTTCACTGATGTAAAGGCCCCGTGGGATAGCTGTCCCATCTCAAAACAGGTCCCACCCAGAGCAGCCCTGGCTCAGAGGCTCATCACTTCCTCTAAGGATGTTATGCTTTCACTCCTTTGTTTACCGGTTGCATTTTAGCAGGATTACACAAAACTCCTTTTATTTCCATTAATTCTTATTAATTGATTAAAAGAAATTAAACTAATTTACATTTTCCTTTGAAAAGTCACCAGCAGAGCTAACGCAGGAAACAAACCAGTGCTTATACAGAGATTGGCTAAAACCCATAAATCCATCAGTTCAAAAATGGAACGTAATAATACAAGAAATCAATGGAGAAAATAACATAAAGAGTGAGAAACCCAAGAGCTAGGGTCTAAGAGATGCTGGGCAAAGTGGATGAGCTGTGAGAAATATTTATGTTAAGTTCATATAATAAGTACGTATATGGAGAAACATGAAGTTACAGCTTTATCCATTCCATTTTCTTTAACAATGCTAGATGGTGTTTTTAAAAAAAAATATCATATTCCTTAATTGTGCAAAAACTACTGGTGGTGGTTGGGAGCTGTTAGATTCCCGTGCATTTAATTATTCTGTAATTACATATATAGGCTTCTGTTATGCTCAGCTTTAGTTGCCATTCATCATATATATTCTCAGGCACTGCTCCTTGTCTCCAAAGCTGCGTTTCAATGTGAAGGCCAGGCTGTATTTGACCAAATGCTTGGAGCAGCGACACACTTTGATCTCGGGAGCATGGAGATTGGATTTTTCGTTAAATGCCACCCTTCGAATATCTTTGGGTGGTCCTGTTTGAGATCAAATATGTGGCTTAGATTCATTGGAAGGTCCCAGATGTAAAATCTATAGAGGAAGCAGCTTTTACTGTCTCTTTAAATTAATTGTCTCCAGTTATTATACGGTCATATTTGTTTGTCTACTTCCAATTAAGATATATCTCGTAGCTCTAATGACTGTTTTACCCGTGGGACTGGGGACTGGACACACTTGCATGCAACAATTAAATCAAGATGTTTCCTCGGAAAGAGGCCCTCACCTGCTACATATTACGCTGCTGGGGAATCCTCATAGACTTTACTATCTCCCCCCCTGCTCTGCAGGACAGGAAGACAATAGAGCAAGAGATTTAAATATGTGGTATAAGAAAAAAAACATCTGCTCTGGTTTTTATACCGGATGTCTTTGCCATGTGGAGCCTAGCAGCCCCAGACTCTGCTGAATTAATACAAGCAGAAAATTAATTAAGAGCTCAAACATTCATTGATTCTCAAATGTGAGGATTTGTCATTTTTTTTCTCTCCGTTTTGAGATTTTTTGATTAGTTTTTTGATTTTGCAAAAAAAAAAAATATCAGTAGATAAATTCATAATGAAAACAACGCCGGGGCTGCAAGTGTTGTCGCTCAAGTCTGCATCCAATTTCATGAACCGGCTTATCTCTTATTAAGTGCATGCACTGTAGCCTGGTGAGTGCAGAGGTTGCATATTAAAGCAGTGCAGAGCAGCTCAAACATAGCATGGAAAACTCACTTCATTTTCAGATCACCCAACGGTTGTTAAAAGAACGTTGTTCTTTTAATATACTGCAGGTGTGCAACAACAACAAGAACTGCCACTGCGAGGCTCACTGGGCGCCGCCGTTCTGTGACAAGGCTGGTTTTGGAGGGAGCGTGGAAAGTGGTCCCATCAGATTAGCCGGTAAGTCTGCAGAGTCTGCAACGCAAGTACATTGAAAGGTTGATTTATTGTTGCTTGGGTCATAGGAGATGGGTGTGGAATGCATGAGCATTTTAGCAGTAATACATCAGTGACTTATGCTCTGAAACAACGTGAATCTCAGGAGTCCTGAAATTGTTTTCTGTGCAGAAAACCATGGAGAATGTCAGAGTACAACGTTGACATTTTTTTAAAAACTGGAAAATCAGAGTGCAGAAATGTTTCCAGTTTCCAGTTGTCGAAGCCTACCTGTTGTGTCCATGTGTGTTTCTGAGCAGACAGCAGGAATCTGACCGTGGGCATCCTGGTGGCTCTCCTCACTGTCCTGGGAGCCGGTCTGATCATCTGCATCAAGAGGAAAACCCTACTGGGGCTGCTCTTCACCAGTAAAAAGAACCCAATCGAGAAGCTTAGGTGCTTTTTTTAAAAATCAGATCATTATAATAAAATGTTTTTTTAAATATCATAAAAGTGTTTATAATTTCTTTTTTTATTAAATTCCAGATCCGTCAGCACTGCGATCAGCAGACCCTCCACTCCCAACCAGCCTCCATCGGTCAGCGCGTCTCCGTCTCGACCGGCCCCGCCCCTGCCACACGGCGCCACCATCTTCAAGGTCACTAGATTGCATGTTTCTGCACAGATGAGACGTCTTATGCAGATCGACTAAACTTGCATAGAGAATAATCACCAGCTATGTCATATTGTACAAATCACTCTCAGCAGGATTGACATGCTGTTTTCCACACATACGGCAGCTCATTAAAATCTAATTAAATCATCCCCCTCTATGTGGACGAGTGGCGGAGGTAGTGATAGCGGTGTGGGCATTGTGTTCGTGACACAGTTAACAGCTCCCCTCCCTTCTGCAAAAAGAAATAGACTCATCCGTGTGTTCCTCACGTCAAAACTGATGCTCACTTCAGACGTAAAGTCATCCTGCTGCAGATAATTGCAAGACAGAGCAGCTGAAATGACTTGTGTGTGTCGACATCACTGCGCGCCTTAACTGCTCATTCGTGCCCCCGACGCGCTTTGTAACGCGATCGATTGAGTCGAGGCCGCTGAAATAAGAGGAGCCGTGTCAGAAGTGACATTTGCGCTTGCATGGAGGCGCGCAAGTGAGGCAAGCTGTTGTGCATTACCACGAGATTTGGTGTTTTCAGTTAGCAGCATGTGGTTTTCATTACGGCTCGACGGTAAGAAGAGAAAGGATGTAAGGCTGTTTGATGTAAGCACAGTGCAGGTGAGGTCATTTTCCCGTTTCCAGGAGCCGTGTTAAACCGCTGCATGAGAGCTCGTGTGCGTGCCGTTCTTACATTGTGTATTTTTTGAGCTGTGCACATCTGGCCAGATTTTGGCTTCCATAGAAGAGCAGCTCACCCACGGATGAAAACTCATTATCTCCTCTCCCTCATGCCGCTGGAAGGATCAGGTGAAGTTTTTTTTAGTCCGCAAAACATTTCTGGAGCAGCAAATGAGCGTCGCAGCATAAAGGAGTGAAGAGAATGGGGACAGAAAACAAACCTAAAATGAGTCCATATGTTATAATCGACTTCTACAGAAGCCTAAAGGTCCAAAATTGATTTGAAAAGATGTTATTTACACATTTATTTATTGCTTTGCTTTTTGAGTAGTTAATGACTGGATCCTCATTGTTTGGGGTGAACTGTTCCTTTAATGTCTCATCTGTGTGTGGGCTCTTCATCTGTGTCCACCTCTGAATGAAGCCACACGTCTTCTCCTTTGAAAGTTAACCTGAAGAGGATTTGGGGAATAGTGAGCAGGCGAGTGGGAGCGTTTGATTTATACATCTTTGACAGCATCTGGAAGAGCAGCAGAGGAGGAGGTGGAGGATAACATGAATGTTTCTGATAGGAAGCAGATAGTTTCTCCTCTCACCGCCTGCTCTGTCTCTCATCTCTCTGCAGCCTCCTCACCGGGGGCCGGAGGCTGTGCTCCCGCCGGCCCCCTACCCATCACACAGCCTGCGCAGACTGCCCCAATGCCCTCCGGTTCACCTCAGCCACCCCGTCCCTCTTTCCCTCACCCTGTCCGTCTCCCCTGGCCCCGTGCAGCCGAGACCCCCGGTGCCTCCGCCTCACATCCACGTCGCACCGAGGGGGGCGTCGTTTCGCCACAACTCCTGCAGGATGGTCATGGTGAGTGAATTCCTTGTTCCCTCAGTTGGAAACATTTTGTTTGATGATGTTACTCTCAGCAGTTTCTCAGCCAGGTCTGGGGAGCCTTTACTCACTGTCACAGCCTTAAACACCTAACAGGGGATATGATATTGTTCATTGCACCTTCAGATGGGGTGTGATGTCGACCTTTTTTCATCGCTCTTTTGTGTCTTATATAGTGTATGCATGTTGACAGTTATGCACAGTCTCATAAAATAACGAGGTTAACCCGGGAGCGAGCGTCATTCAAGTGAGACTTCAATCCTCCAATACAAACCGCCACATAAATAATAAAAATGGAGCCAGACGTGCAGAGTGGGGAGACAGAAAAGATGAAACAACAACTTGCAGCGAGCGAGTACATCCAAATATCACATGGTGCTAAATCTGCTACATTACAGGCATCACAGGGTGTCAGAGTTGATGGGAAGAGAAAGCTGTTGTTAAATCCTTCTCATTCTCATTATTTGTTTCCAATCTGTTTTGACTTTATGCTCTGTGGATGAGTGACATCCAAACACAAAGAGGGGATAAAAAAAGGGCAAAGTTATTAAGAGACAGATGGAGATTTGAGGTAATGAGCGAAGGATCGATCCAGGATAGCCAGAAACTCCCAAGCGTTAGCCGGGTCCAGCCTTTCATTAGCGAATTTTTAACGACGTAGAAATTAAGAGGTGAAATGAAAATTGGTTGCAGTCCTAGAAAAGAAGTGCAAATAAGTAAAAGAAGGATGGAATGAAAAATTGAGCCTGAAACCAGCCAAGAATGAAATGTAATTTATGTCGAGGGTGGGGGGGGGGTCAGGCCTTTAAAGACAGCACTGAAAATGATTTCACAGGGGGAGGAACACTATCGGGCTAATTAGAGGTGTGTTAAACACATAATGACTTTCTAGCCTTCAGATTAATGAAGGGGTCACAGAGGCGGCCTGGCTTTAAAACACAATGCTGTTCTGGAGCTAATAAACACTAAGCATATGCATTAGTGACTGAATGGAAGTGAATGGAGCGAAATGGATGAGATCATTATTTTCACCTACTTCTAGACAAAAAGACTCAAATTTTATGTTACTTAGTGCAAATATAGTATTGATTATACATATGAAGGGAAATAAATACACACCAATGTTCTTGGTTTTGCCCACAAACGACTAGCATTCTGCTAATGAATGCTGAGTGGTCAGTTAAGGATTTACGACTGATTGACACCCTTCCTCTAAGTCTCCTGGAGTCTACAGACGGACTTTATCGTGATGTAAAAATGTCAGATTTAGCTTCAAAGCTAATTTTTATAGATAGATGGACAGCTTGGTGTTACAAGATAAGCACCAAACATCAAAATGCAGCATGAATGACAAATCTCTTCTCAGTAGATAACGTTATACACACCATAGCCTCCAGAGCCATTTCCAAGAAAACCCTCCAAAGGTGAAGGGCAGCAGCTCTTAGCGTTGCATCGCCTTCAGGACGTTGCTTTTCCTGCTCAGCTGTTTCTGTTTAATGTCGAAAGTGTGAAACCGCCGGTGATGCCTGCTGGCGGCGGACTCCAATGACCGTATCTTTACCAGCTGTTTGGCAGCTCCGAGATGTTGACGAAGCCTTTCCTCCTCCTTCTCGCAGTGAAAGCTCTCTCCGCCCGGAGTGGAAGAAGCATTATCTGATGGCAGAGCTTCACCTGATGGAGGTTTTTAGACAGACTCGGGTTTGAGAGGTCTGTGTTTAGTTCTTGGAAGGTGAAGGTGCAGACATGCAGACGTGTGGATGGAGCTCAGGTGGGCCCCACTGCATCACGTAATACGCTGTCAGTGCATCCTGCGTCGGACAGCATACAGGTTTTTAATGAAAACATTACATGAGGGTATGAATTCTGACTGAATTTCATGGCTGAGTGAGGTTTGAAGTTTGCTTGTTTGGCTCCATCCTCTCTGATGTTTGAGGAGATTTCTCTCCGACTGAGGAGGGCTGAATTGGGACCAGATGGGGGGGCTAGGTAGCAGGCCTTTATCATGATCTCAGCCTCCTAAGGATTAAAACCATGTGACAGCTCCTCTCATCACCAGCTGCATGAGCAGGGAATGCCTGAGAGGATGTTGATGAGCAGGCCTCAGCTGTGAGCGTCTTGACTGTGAGTGCCACCTGGTGGAGACTCTCGCTCATTATTCTGACATCTCTGTTCTTTGCCAGGAGTTGGAGAAACCCAGTCCCCCTAAGAAACCCCTTCCTGCAGATCCAAGGAGCTCCCGTCTGGTTCGAAGTCCCTCCGTAGTGCAGGGCCACAGCGCAGTCCAAGGGCCGCCTGCACTCACACCTGTGCGCCCTGTCCCACACCCCAAAAGGTGAGTTCTGCCTTTATGTGAACACCGAAGCTGGTAACACTCACTTAAGATCTTCTTTTTGTTTTCATTCGAATCCCTTTTCTCCCTCCTGTAGACCGAGTCCCAAGCATCCTCCGACTCTACCAAAGCCTTGCATAATCGCCAACATCAAATACAGCAGCTGAGACTTTGGCACAGAAGGGACTTTGTTGTGATGAGACACAAAGAAAATTTGCACTACGAAAACTCTGAAAACCTTAAAAAGATCTTCTCTGAGTTTTGAATCAGGAGATCCTCCGTGTCCCTACGTCTCTGAATGGTGCTACGAGTCTGAGCTCAGGTACATGTAAAGTATTTATATGTGTATTTATTGCCACACAGTGCACTGTGCCAGACACTTTTACTACACGGTAGCAAGTTTGACTTTTTAATTTGCTTCAGTTTCATCGACTGATCTTTATCCCGGGGGAGAGATTTAAAAAAAAAAAAAAAAATTAAGAAAGCCAATCTGTGAAATGTTTTTGTGAAATGTGTTTTAATGAAGGGAAGCCTTTACATTATGGTTCTGTTGGAGCTGAAAATAGACTATTGTGCAATTACAGATGAGAGCAGAGAAAACTTCAGCTCATTTTTTATTTGAAGGGTAACGCTGTCTGAAGCGGCGTTGAGCCACGCTGACGAGGCTAAAAACAACCATATAGAAGAAAAAGTTGCATTATTTGCAGCGGTTCGGGTCTGTTACTTCTGCATTTATATTTCAGAAAGGTAACAAGAAGAGTTGTGGAATGTCACTGATTTGCCATTTCATTAACAAGCCCCAGGAAGTTGACTTGAGGGATCTGGGTACGGAGGTGCGAACCTAACACGGATCTAAAATGAGCCGAGATCTGGGAAGCGTTCATCCCTCGCAGAGAGTAAACTCCTCTGAAATCCTGCTCTGCTAAAGGTCATGTGTGTTTAGGAGTGTTTTCCTCTGTGCCTGTCCACACCGAGGGCCGCGTGGATCTCTGTGATTAAAAACCACGGCATCACTAAGGACTTTATGAACGCTCACGGAGACGTCTCATGTAAACAGCCGGTGTCTGGCTGCAGTGTGGATTTTAAATCGTGTTTCTCTGCGATGGAGAACCGGACCGACTTGACGAGGACACGATCTGAGCGGTTCCTCCGCCAATAACTGCAGCAGTTTGTCATTTTCTATTTTTTGTACCTTTTTAATTTGGCTGTTTGGATGATTTTTTTAAAAAGCCAGATATGAAATCCATACATAAATTGGATTTGTGGTTTTGAAAAGTGTTTTGTTAATTTTTGGATTGCAGTGCACCGTATTTACATCCACTGAGCAGCGTTTCCTTTAAGCACAGCTTTTTGTTCCTATAGGCTAAAGACTGATTTTGGACTTTTGTTACTTTTGATACTGTTATCTTTTAATACTGCACTAGTTTTACATTCATTGCTTTGTTTACATGACTTTTTCAAAGCTCTGTGTCCATGTATGAACATACAGTATCTGAGTCCGTTACGTCCAAATGTTCCTCATGTGTTGTGTTACAGGTGAACACATTTCCATTGAGAATGCTTTTTAAACAATGACCGATTGATACATCCTATGTAAAGAAAACACTTAAAGTGTCCTGTCATGGTATTTGGAACACTCGAACAGTATTAGTAAAATTGTTTTTCAAACACTGAATTCTTGTTGTTGATCTCTGTGCTACTTTTTTGTGTGCATTTTTCCAGCAAAAATCAATAAAAATGAGAGGAATAAATTATTATTTCTTTGAAAAATGAATCAGTTTTGAATGTTGGAATAGAAAGGTCAGCGTGCACACAAGCAGTTTCCCTTCAGCAGTCCTACATTTAAATAAAAACTACTATAGCATCCTATCTGGAAAAAATAACCTTGTTCTTAAGAGCCTCTGGTATTTTTTTATGCATAGGCCAAACTGCAACCTGACTACTGAATACAGACTTAAGTGTGACAGGTTTGAGGTTACATTGTTAACAAATGAGTTTGACACTGACATCTGAAACAGCTTAGCTTATCTCAGCAGTCCTTCTTTAATGTCTTTGTAAGGCATACAAACACTGCTTCAATCAATACAGGCCTGGGATCCTCTGTTCACTGTAAGCCTGTCAGGATTCACTGGTGCTGGCCCAGTGGAGTTGAACGTGCATGTGATTAAAAGGATGTTCAATAACAAAAGAATCCTCTGCTAATGAGAAATCGAAGCAGATCCACAGGATAACAAGGACTCACAGTGTCACCGATGAAAGACTCCTCACACAACAAAGTCGCAGCTCCAGACGGATTTTATCTGTCAAAAAAAGGCCAAAAACTAGACGTGTATGTGGTTCTAAATTCTCTTTTTTTAATGCTGAATGTTTGAACTACACTTGAATGTAATTATCTGCAGTTCTCAAAAGTACTCAGATCCTTTACTTAAGTAGAAGAAGTCTAAAAATACTCCAATAAGTAAAAGGGCTTCTTTATTATTATTATTATTATTATTATTATTATGATTTTATCACAACTGAATTCATGTAAGATCATTTAATGTTCTAATTTGTCAATGTGGAGCCTCTTTTAGATATTTGATACCTGATTCATAATGCATTACCCTGATATATATATTTTTAATATAAAAATGAGCAATCAAATTAAAGGTTTTGCAGAGAAAAACTTATTTTTTTCTTGCATTATTACAATCAAAACCCTTCAATCTGTGACAGCACAAAATGTTTATCCATTTTCTGTCAATGATTATCCTGTGATGTAATTTGTCATTATTGGCATTAGACTTAGAACAGTTGGTTTATTCATTTACAGACAATGTCTCTAATTTTAGTATGAAATAAACCTAACAGAAAATTACTGTAAAGATATTTTTTTTTGTAAAATTTGGATTATTTTTTTACAGTGTATCTCATGGTTTAGTAGGCCTCTCTCACGTGACTTGAGATAGATTACAGTCATCAATAATGTGATAGAGATTTTATGATGAACTAGACACCAGAGAGCGCAAATTTCCGCCAAAACAGCCCAGCTTCCTCATGACGTCATTACACTTAGTAGTCCCATGATAGTTTGACCTGACCATGAAAACCTGCCCCTAAAATTTGGGATCATTTTTGTATCATCATTTTTTTTAGTTTAATAGTCAAGAAACACGATATGTCTCTGATGTCATACATTTTTATCGCCCAAATATCACAATGGTAAAGAATCTTTAAAAAAAATAAAAATAAAAATAAAAAAGATGCTACATTGTGAATATATTTGGGATTTGATATTAGACGACATGGTCCTCGCGACATTACACGTGATTACTTTGAATAAGCGGGCATTACGGCTCATTACTGAATGTGCAGCTAATCAAAACACGTGTCCAAGCTGGGGAGAAAATTACGCACCGGTGCGCATTACGCGTCAGCGCTCCCAAGGGAGAACAACGCCAAACTTTCCAGAGTCTTTGCGGACAGCTGGGATCGAAGGTAGGCTTCAAACTCTACCGAAACTGATCGAATATTTCCGAGAATAAAATGGATGCGTCGCTGGACTGATAAGAAACACTTTGTGCGCTCCTGTCCGAATTAACAAATAATACATGTGCCATGTCGGAGGCGAGTAATTCAGCCGAACCTGGCATTTACCCTGAAAATGAGGAATGCCCCGCGGAGGATTCATTTGCCTTCGGTGATGACCTGGAGTTAAATCAGTTCGATGGATTGCCCTTCTCCTCGCGTTACTATCAATTACTAAAAGAGAGGAAGACTCTGTCGGTGTGGAAGGTCAGGTGCGAGTTTGAGGATGCTCTGGTAAACAACCAGCTGGTTATTGTGTCTGGGACGGCAAAGACTGGGAGGAGCACACAGGTAAGACTGTATGCTCAATAATGGGAAAGAAGGAATGGAATGTTGTTTTTTTTATGTGGTTTTATTAAAGAAAAGTTCAGATTGGATTCACAGATGCTTCAAATCCACCTTCTGCATCTAATAGAATCTGATTTTGGCGCTCCATTGGGTAGAATTACGCATATTTTCCTTCTTTTTCTCTGCTCTGAGACATTTTTATCCTTCAAACTGAATCCAAATACCAAAGAAAACCCATTTTTTATGACTTGCATGCAGTTTTTTTTTTTGCTACATGCTCAATGACAGTGTATCTGAGAGGCCTGCTCACCTTGATTTTATGGAAATGTGAATTGAATCTGTGTTTTTCTGCCCTGTGCTTCCATGCTTATACAGTAACAGCACAACTTGTCTCTCTGACATGACCAGCACCATTATGTGAGCTTGTGTGAACAGGCTGTCCAGCTCAGCAGATGCTGTTGTGTGACAGCGAGGCTGTCCGAGCTCCGTGCTTCACAAAGGCTCCATCCAGCGTGGGTGTTAGGGGACCTCCTGCTGCTAAGCCCTGATCCGCTGGAGCTGCCTCCTGCTGCCAAAGCAATTTTGCATTATGAGCGATAATACCATAGGATATCTCCTGCCTCTGTTTGTTTGGCAGTGTGCTTAAACAAAGGCTGTTGGTGCAAATGTTCTGTTTGATGGAGAAAAACTAGTTTAAAGCATGAACAATTATTCTCTTGCAGATCCCTCAGTGGTGTGCAGAGTTCTGTCTGTCTGCCCAGTACCAACATGGCATGGTTGTATGTACACAGACCAACAGACAGCAGGCTGTGGATCTGGCCTTACGCGTGGCTGATGAGATGGACGTCAACATAGGCCACGAAGTTGGTTACAGCGTCCCTCTGGAGACCTGCTGCGCCTCCGACACTGTTCTGAGGTCTGTTCTCTTATATACATATTACATTATTGTATATTAAATATTGGGGAAATTACTGTCACCAGTCAAAAGCAAAAAATCCAACCAGACCATGTACTCAAATCATTTTGGCCTAGTTGGAGCTTGTTTTTTCCCAATTCCTGATGTGTCATGAATGCAGCATTAGTCTGCTGGCTTAGCTCTGTTCTTGTGCTACTGCTGCATGTGTTTTTGAATATTTTGGATAAACCTTTCAATCATTTTATTACACAAGTAAAACCAGACTTAAACACATCAAACCTTAGCAAAGAACATGTTTGTGCTCTGATTCCAAATGTCGCCATTACACCCTGAAGTTGCCGCTTATGGCAGACCTCCATAAGGCCTCCACGATTAACCCCTCTAATGATTTTTATCACTCAGGTTCTGCACTGACGACATGCTGCTGAGAGAGATGATGTCGGACCCTTTTCTGGAGAACTACGGGGTTGTCATCATCGACCAGGCCCACGAGAGGACGGTTAGCACAGACGTTCTGCTGGGTCTCCTCAAGGACATCCTGCTGCAGAGGCCGGAGCTCAGAGTGGTGGTCCTCGCCATCCCACCGATGACTGACAAGCTGCTGAGCCACTACGGCAGCGTCCCACTCATCCGTCTGGAGGCCTCGTCTCCTGCTGAGTTGGTCCACAGCTGCAGCAGCAACAAGGACTACTTCTACTCGGCACTGAGGCTGGTGCTGGAGATCCATCGAGCCAAAGAGGATGGAGATGTTGTTGTGTTTTTTGCCTCAGCTGAGGTAGGAATGTTTTTTTTTTTTTTTTGGAGAGGTTTCATTGGCTGATACTGGTTTAATAAATGAATCCTACTTTGCTTGTAATGTCTTTTGCAGGAGGTTCATTGTGCCCACATTATCCTCCAGAGAGAAAGCACCAGGCTGGGAGCGGAGCTGGGCCAGATGGTGCCTGTGGGCCTGCGCCCTGGTGCGGGAGTGGTGCTGCCTGTCCCGACTAAGCAACCAGGCTGCAAGAGGTCCAGAAGGGTTTTCCTCTCTACCCCAAAGGGGGAGGATATGTGGTTTCCTACAGAGTCTGTCTGCTTTGTCATCGACACAGGAGTCCAAAAAAAGATGGTAAGTTCCTTCCAAAGACAACCCAAAATATCTCCCTGAAATGAGCCCCATGCTGGTATCATTGGCATGTGGTTTGGATTTTGTAGGTGTACAGACCAAGAATAAGAGCTAATTCGGAAGTACTTCGACCCATCAGCCAATGGCAGGCAGACCTACGTAAGCAGCTGTCTGGACCAACAGGTACGTTTGCATGCTGGATTAAGATGGAACCAGTTTAAAAGTGTTTTTTTTAAAAGGTAATCTTTTTTTATGTTTTCCAAGTCAGACTTGGACAAAGTAGAACATCCTGTAATCATGACCATAATAATGGTAATCAAATAATGAATTTACTGAATTTCATTCCATTTATTTCCCAGGTAAATGTTTCTGCATGTATCCAGAAGACAGCCAGCTTCCTGCGGAGACCTCCCCACAGATCTTGGAGTCCAACATTACATCAACAGTCCTCTTCCTGAAACGGATCGAGATCGCCGGCCTTGGCCAGTGTGATTTCATCGACAGACCAGGTTAGCCTGCTTGTGGAAATTGCACAAGGTTAATGCTGAAACGCGATTCATGATGACAAGGTTACTGGTTCCCACAGATGCGATCCCTCTCTCTCCCAGCCTAAAACCCAGCCAGAGAGGTGTCTGTGGGAGTTTTTTCTGGCGAGAGGAAGCACAGATGAATTTGCTCTGTGTAGCTTTTTGGGCCCAGTCAGCCATGATTCAACCGAGTTGACAGGACCCTGCTACTAACTATTGTCTGGGCTCTGACCCACCCAAACATGAACAGAACAGGCTAAAAGAGGCCAGCTCGTTAGCGCTTACGCAACATCCCTCATTAGGGCAGCAGCAGACTGGTACAATGACAGAAAGCACAGGCCTTATATGCAGTAATATCTCTGTATTGTAAAATTTGGTATGGAACTTAACCTTGATATCCATGTATCTTTGTGTTTTCTGAGAAATGTGAAGCTTTAAGCCATTAAAGCAAGGATTTTATGTGATTAGAGCAACATTTGGAGGCACTTATAGAAAGATTAAACAATCCCAGTGAAAATTGGTGCAATCTGTGTGTTATTTTCTGCCCAATCATCTCAACTCATTCACCGTAGTGTCCTTTTTGGCTGCTACCACTGGGGTGCCCTGCAAAAACCAGTACAGCTGCATACACTGTGCCTGCATGCGGTTCTGTGCCCTGGTGAGGGAGGGCCACCGCCTGTCCCAACTGAGCCACCAGGCACCAAGAGGAATTTGTGTGTCAAACTTCTACTTCATTCCATGCTGCAGATCCCGAGGGTCTCATGCAGGCGCTGGAGGAGCTGGATTACCTCGCAGCTTTAGATGACGATGGCAACTTGTCTGAGATTGGCATCATAATGTCTGAAATCCCTCTGGACCCTCAGATGGCTAAAGCGCTGCTGGCATCCTGCGAGTTCGACTGCGTGAGTGAAATGTTGACGATCGCAGCGATGTCGTCAGGTACGGATGAGACATCAGCTTTACAATCGGAATAAAATGTTTACAAGCACGTTTAACGAGTAAAGACTGCAGATTCACCAGGTGGACATTATTATAGAGGCTCGTACGAAGCTGCACTTTCTTTCCGACTCTGCACCAGATGGTGTTTGGTGAGAGTGGCTGGTCTCAGTGATGCTGACCTTGTTGTTTCCCCCGTCTTTTTAGCGCCGAGCTGCTTCCTGCAGCCACCTGCTGGCATGGCCCACGAGGCCGTCCAGTGTCGCAGAAAGTTCCAGCACCCTGAAGGCGATCACTTCACCCTCATAAACATCTACAACGCCTTCAAACAAAGCCAGAGAGAGCAACGTAAGATGAACAGACACAAATCTGCTCTTCAGTCAAACGGTACATTTTAAACATGCTGCAGTGTAGCGCGTCCAACTGGACCTGATGTATCCTTACAGGAAAAACTGCAGCTATATTTTTGAATTTCAAGGCATTCCTGACTTTGACCAAAATACTTCACTGTACGTTTCAGACCTCAGTGCTGAAAAGTGGTGCCGGGACTATTTCCTGGATCACTCCGCCCTGAAGACGGCTGAGGTCATCCGATCCGAGCTGACCGACACTCTGAACAGGATCGAGCTTCCCATCTCCGATCCCTCCTTTGGAACCAAGACCAACACCCACAACATCAAAAGAGCTCTGCTGGCTGGGTTCTTCATGCAGGTATGTGGAACCTAAACGTCCCTATTAATGATTCTGAATCCACCTCCAGCAGTTTAGATGAAGTCTGTAGTTTCCTCCGTAGATTGCTCGAGATGTGGATGGATCGGGAAACTACTTCATTCTGACGCACAAGCACGTGGCCCATGTGCACCCGCTCTCCGGCTACGGGGCTCAGTCACACAAGATGGGGCTGCCGGAGTGGGTTGTTTTCCACGACTACACCCTGTCAGAGAACAACTGCGTGAGAACGGTCTCTGAAATCTCCCCTCAAGTGTAAGTCGGTTCATTATGGGATCACGTGTGCAAGCAGATTAGATTTCATACGGGTTGTGTTTTCATGCACCAAGTGTCTGAGAGGCTAATTTGAAACCATAGCTTTGCATAGGAAGATGTTGAACTACAGCAAAGCTACCCTCAGGAGAAATTTAGTTTGCAAACTACTTTGTGAAAAAAAAAAAAAATTGAAGGAGTCCTAAATGAATGGGAGTGAATGGAGCTAAATGGCTAAAATGATTATTTTCACCTACTTCTAGACAAAAAAGCACAAATATTATTTTAGATTGTGCAAATATAGAATCGGAAGTGAAATGAAAACACACCAATGTTCTTTTGTTTTTCTTACAAGAAAGGCGAATTAGCCCACAAACCCGACATTGATTGCGACCCAACATCCTTCTTAATAACAATGCAAACAGAAATGTAGTTGAACTACCAGCAAATAGTGCAAAATTTAAACGACTACTCCCCAACACTGCATCTGAGAAAACATGCATGTTGTGGTGGTTTTTGTTATCTCAGTAAAACGGAGCCATTTGGTCTCGTTCTAATTCTTGTTAATCCTCTTAAACGATCCACAGAAGCTGTGTGTCTAACTTGTGTTATTTCTGTCTGTCATCTCAGGTTTATTCAAATGGCACCGCTCTACTTCTTTTACAACCTGCCCCCCAGTGAAAGCAAAGACATTCTGCAGGACATGCTGGAACCGGACGGATCCGGGAAACGTACCGACGGGAAGCAAAAAGGCGCCACAGTCGGCAGCGATGCCGACGACGGCTGTGCAGCTGCGCCGCAGACTTACGACAGATGTGCAATTCAGTGATGAGAATCGTAAATGTGAAAATCTGGGTTGTAAATGTTGTCGCCAAATGCATTTATGTTTGCAAAAATGTTTATAGTCAGTGAAAACCAAGGGCTGTAATATGAAGTTATTACATTGCTAAAGTCATTGTGATGGTTACAGGTACATGAGCAGAGAGGGCCGACTCCCACTGAGTGAGCGTGTTGTCTAGTGAGCTGACACAGCACAAAAAGGTAAAGCATGTACTCCTTTAATTAGTTGTGATCCAATACAAGTCAGAGTTTGTGCATCCTTTGTTCTGAAGAGTTTGTTTCTCACCCTTAAACACAAAGTATCCTAATGCTGTTTAGATTTATAGCCTTTAAAGAGCAGCACAGAGAGGCTGCAGATGGATGTCTTTAGATTCAAACAGCCCATTCAGACCTGGTGTTAACAGTCGTTCTGAGTGATCCGATCACGAGTACAAGTGTGAATGCATCCAAGACACATTAAGGAAGCGTTTAAGATCCGATCATTCGGACCGTTCGCCGGTGACCTGAGCCACATGTGACCTCATTCTTTTTATGTGTTAATTTCATGCCTTCTTGTAAATTCAGTGTTAAATGCAACACACTGAAGTTTCTTCTTTCCTTGTAAAAAGTGTCCCTTTGTTGCAGCATCACTGCACCAGTGTGCGTCTCTCTGCATCTGAAGCCTGCTGTTTGAATAGTTTGAACTGATTAGACATTTTACACTAAATGTCTGAAAGAAGACATTTTAATGACTGTAAACATGTCAAATTTTAAAAAAAATACAGTAACCAATAGAGGCTACTGCTTTGTCACCCATGGGGAGAGTCTCCCTTAAAAGCTCGTTAGTAAGCTGTAAAGAGAAACCGTATAAAGTTTATGAAACACTGTCTATGAAAATCTCTTTATTGTATGGGCCGCCTTGTAAATATGGCAGGTTTTTCACATAAAGTTTTGTTCTTTGTGTAGCAAACATGTCCATTTGTCTCAGTGATGTACGTGTTAATGTGTATATAAAGAAGACAACATCAGAGCCACTTGTGATCGGATCACTAAGCAGTCACATTAATACCAGGTCTGGGCAGGCTCAAAGAGATCAATACCTCGTCTCTTATGTAAAACGATCCTCTTCAGACGTGTTGCTGTTCCTCTGTTTTCAGGTTAACATACAGCCCCATTTCCAGAAAACTTGGGACGCTGTGCAAAATGTAAATAAAAACAGTATGGAATGATTTGCAAATCATTGAATCCCCATATGTGACTGAAAATAGAAAACATTTCAAATGTTGAACCAGAAAAATTTATTTGTTTTTGAAAATTATATCATCACTTAGAATTTGATGCCAGCAACACGTTTCTAAAAAGTTGGACAGGGTGATGTTTACCTCTGTGTTGCATCACCTCTTCTTTTAACAACACTCTGTAAGTGTTTGGGAACTGAGGAGACCAGTTGATGTCATTTTGAAAGTGGAATGTTTTCACATTCTTGCCTGATGTAGGATTTCAGCTGCTCCAGAGTTCGGGGTCTTCTTTGTCCTATTTTACGCTCCATAATGCATCAAACAGTTTCAATGGGTGAAAAGTCTGGACTGCAGGCAGGTCAGTTTGGGACCGGACTCTTTTAATGCCTCTTTCTTCAGATTCTCTGAATCTTTTAATGAAATTCTTTGTAATTTTATGTTGAGAAACACTTAAATTGTTGCTCTATTTTCCAGTGCAGTCTTTCACAGAGTGGTGAGGCCCTCCCCATCGTTACTTCAGAAACACTCAGCCTCTCTGGATGCTCTTTTTTTAAACCCGATCATGTTACTAACCTGATACCAGTTGACCTCATTAATGTTGATGTTCCACCAGGTGTGTTCTTTTAGCATTTCACTACTTTTCCAGTCTTTTGTTGCCACTGTCCTAATTTTTTTTTGAAACATGTTGCTGGCATCAAATTCAAAATGGGCATATAATTTTCAAAAAAGAATGAATTTCTCATTTTCAACATTTGATATGTTGTCTTTGTGTTATTTTCAATCGAGTATGCAGTTTCAATGTTTTGCAAATAATTATGTTCTGTGTCTATTTATTTCACACAGCGTCCCAACTGTTTTGGAGATGGGGCTTTAGTATGTGTAGTTTCACAACTGACATGTATGAATGGAAATGCTGACAGATTAAGAAAGCGAATTATTGTCAATAACTTTTGTAGAATGAAAAAAATGAACCCATTTTAAGATTCTTCTGTCAACAAAGTTAGTAAAAATTGGGTTTCTACCCACTATATACCATCAATGAGTTTTACTGATGAGTAAACTGACATGACAAATGTGACCCTCCTGTCTGCTGAATCTGAACTGCAAACTCATATCGACTTATGACACATAAGATTCCTCAACGTTCTGGGTTTATAACCTTGTTATAAAAGTCTTTAAAAAAAAAAACATGAATATTTCTATTCATCTTCATCTGATTAAACCATATAAGTTTCTGCAGTATAAGCAAATCAGGACGTTTATTCAGAGGTTCACAGAGTTAGGTGTTTTTTGAGTTCGTCCATAATGACAGGCATTTTGTCTGCTGGGATCAGCAGCACTGTCCTGAAAGGTTTCATGGGTACATCGTCGAACGACCACCTGCCGCCCAAACAGCAGTCTGTCTCCTCCTGGACCGAGTAGTGGAACTTGATGGTGGCTTGCTGTAAGGAGAATAAGGATAGACGAGATAGGTTTTTACATCGCTCCTTTCTTCTTTTGAAGGTATAAATAGATTTTTTTTAAATAATAAAAGGTTAAAGTTGCTTTTACCTCATTGAAGAATTCCTCCTCTGCATTGACAAATATGTATTCCTCGTCAGGAGCTCCCCCTTTGGCTGGAATGCCCTTGCTTGCCTCTTTGCAGGTCTTGCTGATCATCAGACAGTAGTGACATTTTCCACTGGGCTTGTTCGTCTTTTGGGCTTCGACCATTTCTTCCCTGGAGGAGAGAATTAGATTCAGTTTAATTTTCTGCACACATCCCTTTCAAAAAGACCGATTTATGTTTTAATTTTTCATTCTTCTATTCAAACCGCCGAGGTACAGACTCAGCCATCAGACCTCAGCCATCAGAAACATAAAGCAACAACTACAAATTTAAATGCATTTATAAAAATAAGTTAACCCATCTTGAAAGTTTTTTTGGGGTTTTTTTTTGCTCTTAAAGCACCAGAGCTTCAACTGAACTTAAGTCAGCAGGTCAAACGGTACTCATGGCATATCCTTCTAATTCAAAGAGTTCAGGTGTAGATCGGCTGCTGCCTTGACAAAAGCATAATGCATGATTTTGAACACCACCTGCAGGACGATGTGGCTTTTCACTTGAATCATCCTTGTGAATAAATACATGTATTTAACACCCTATTATATAAGTGCAGCAAAGATGCATTCGATTTAACCTTTGTTGCCATCTTCACGAAACATTGCTGTATATGTTTTTGACAATGTCACGAAGCAGAACTCACAGGAGATGTTTGTACAGCGGGAGGGCGATGTGTGGAGGCACGTTCACGAAGCGCTCGCTCAGCAGCAGCCCCACGGGTTTGCTGGTGTCATTGAGGATCTTCTCCAGCTGTTCCGCCATGCTGTGGGTAGAGTTCTTCTCGCACTGATCCAGAATCAACTGCTTCACCTCTTCCACACATTGCACACCCTGCCATAAGCAACACACACAATGTTAGTTCCTACACTGCCGCCGGTAGCCAGTCAAAGTCTATAAGGTCGATGCAAGTCGGTGGACCTTTCTCTCTGTGAGGTTCAGCATAGTGATGAATCCAAACACTTCATCTGGGTCGTCGTCATCGCTGTCTTCTGGCACCTCCGCTTGCTGGAACAAAGTGAAGGGACGAGAAGATATGTCAGGGATGAAACGGCCGAAAACTCTCCTGTGAAATCTGACGTGAGATTAAACCATTAAGTAACTCACCTTGACGACGGTGCCAACATGATTCTGCTGAACAATGATGTCTGTCATCTCTGATGTATTTACATGAGCCTTCAGGAAGAGCTGTAATCCAAACACAGCACATGTGACACCAGTGAGGCCATGTAAGCCCAATACATTACCTATTATAGTTACATGCAACATATGAATAGTGTCCAATACCCGTTGTAAGAGTTTCCTGATGCCACTGAAGTCGTTGTCTGAGATTTTGTGGCCTTCTAGCTGCACATCTACCACCTGAATGTGAAATAATAAAGCAGAGATCAGTCAACAACCACAGTCTGTGTGAAAAGTATGTATTTGGACGCACTTCTCCTTTAATTGAGTAGTTGTTGCTTCACTTTTTGAATGAATGACTGACGTGGGTTTTTGACGTGAGCTACAAAATACATTCATTGACGTTTGTTATTACCGAGTAGATTCAAGATAAAGTTACTACGTAAATATGATATTCCAGTTCATCTTAATGAGTAACTCAATGTTAATCTCTTAAATTATGTCTGAAAGCAGGGGGGAAAGAAAGGTATCTTCCTGTTACTATTAGCCGACAGTTGAGATGGTTAGCTAACTAGCTGGCTAGCAAGGCCATGCTACGTGCTACATGCTACATTCAAAGACCCTAGTTTACCTCATTGATATCCTCATCTGATGCCTCGCTGTCCTCCTCCTCGGAATCATCATCATCCTCCGTGTTCTGATCGGAGCTGTCTTCGGTATCCTCGGGATTTTCACCCAAACCTAATGCTCTCCTCTTAGCAGAAGAAGCCATGCTGTAAACAGGCAAGTGTGTTCACAAAGTGGGCGGGGCATAGATTAAACGCGCACGGCCATGTAGGAAGTCGAAACTGTGAAGCCGCCATTTTGGCTCCAACTTCACACGGCATTTATGGATAGTATCTGCCTTCGGAGCCGCAATGTTGGCTTGTCGCTCAACGCAAAATGGAATAAACCATTTTAGTAAAAGGGGACGCGGTTATTTAAAACCTGTCTAAACTACGGTATTACTGTTGTGAGTTTGTATAAACATTAAATAACGAATTCATTGATAAATTATATCTTGTAATGAGCTTTTTTTTCACATATGACATATGTTTTGAGATTTTAGTCAAATACTGAATATTAAATCCCCCGTTCTTGACCGTGGCTGAAATCGTCATGTACTCACCGGAAAGAACAATTCAAGGTACATGAATTTCGTGCAATATGTTGTCTTCTTTGACTATTCCAAATAGTACTAATCGTTGTACTATCAGAGCAAAGTACAACAGTATCATGTCGTGAAAAGGCTTTACGGGCAAGTTCTGTTAAAGCGACTGTTGCAGTAGCCACAGTGTCATCCAATGTGTCTTGCTAGTGTAAACAACAACAGACAAGCACACATTAGCCACGTTGCAGCTACATTATTGCTTCATATTTGCTCCTCGCATAATCGTGACTCGACCGTATGGTTATCAGGACGTCGCATATGACAGTTTAAGGGTGTAGCTTAGCCTGCTGTGCCTTCACACCCTCAGTCCTCACTGTCACTGCAGTTTTGACTTTCTGACTGGCTGCATTTCTTTTTCTACGTCAACATTGATATTCCACCAAGGTTGTTTTTTTTTGGGGTCTTGTAGTCTTCTATGCTTATTATATTAACGTAGTGTTTAAGGTATTTGTCAAGATGCATGTGCTGCTTCTCAAAGAGCCAAGGGATGAAGAGTCTGGACCTGATCCTTACATGAAGGTGGACACTTGTTTTTAACAACAACCAAAAAGTGTACATGCATGTATTTGCAGCAGATGTAAGTGCAGCACCCTGTTAATGCTGGGCGAATTTTGAATGTATTTTTTTGATTGCACAGGAGCTGTCATCACATGGTCATAAAGCCACCTTAATTCCCGTGCTGTCCTTTAAGTTTGTCTCATTAAACACCTTGACAGATAAGGTAAATTCCGCCGCAACACTTCCTAATGTTGTATTTATGTGTTGTTGTTTTTTAAATTTATTGCTTCATGTAATATCTTCCCATTTTAGCTCTTCCAACCAGACAAACATGGAGGTCTTATTTTTACCAGTCCAAGAGCAGTGGAGGCTGTGAAGATGTGCATAGACGCAGAGGAGAGAAGGGAAGGTGAGATGAATCTACAGAATAAAAAAACAACAACAAAAAAAACATTAGAATTGTTGCACTCTGTTCCTCAAAATGGTTGTGATCCCTATTGAATATCTATCAGTTCTGTGCATTGCAGCTCTATAGTGCTAAACAATATCCTTAATTAAATCTCATCCTTATTCCAATTATTAATTAGAATGGAACAGTTCTGTGAAAGACCGGTGGAACACCAAACCCATCTATGTGGTTGGAAAGGCAACTGCGGCATTAGGTGAGTTATTGCTACTGACAAAAACACTTTTCTCTCTCTCTCTCTCTCTCTCTCTCTTTGTGTTTTGCTATGTCGATGCTTCTCCTCGTAGCGTAGCAGGCACCTGGTGCTGTGGTGACAGAAGTGTGTGAAGTGATGGTACAAAGCTCTCAGTCATTTGCAAATAGGTTAAACACATGTGACAGTTTGCTGCGACACACAGCTATTATTTGTTCTGCAGGAAAGGAGCAGGTGCAGCACCTTCCCAACGTGTGATTTACCTTCTTCTTCTTCATTGATCTCTTTGGCGTCAGTGTTTTTATGACTTGTGTATTTTTTTTTAAGCAATTGAATTACTTGAAATTAAGTTGACTGATGTAGTTATTTTGTTATTTTGTTTTTTTGTTGTTTTTTTCCTTCACAGTGCGAAAACTGGGTCTGGACCCTTTAGGCGAGGACACCGGGACGGCAGAGGTCCTATCACGTGTCATCATCGCACGTATGATGTGATTTTTTTATTCACTCACATTACACTTGAATAAAAAAATGTGTGGTCGTCCTGATGACTCATGTGACCTCATATACTTATTTCTCTTCAAAAGGAGAGGACACAAATATCCCACCACTGTTTTTCCCCTGTGGCTCGATCAAAAGAGAAGTCTTGCCTACGGCTTTGAAGGATAACGGTGAGAATTCTTCCCTTGTTGTGCCTCAAGATTAAAACTCCAGGAGATGAAAGTCCCACTGGGGTTTACACTAATCATTAAAATAATAATTGTGCTACCTTTATCACTGCTGGGATCTGTTTCTTTTTCCTTTTTTTGCCCAGGAGTGCCCCTGGAGACTCTAACCGTCTATCAAACAGCTGAACATCCAGATCTGGAAAAAAATCTGACAAACTATTTCAAAGAGCAGGTAAAACATCACACCTGCTGCATTTTAGAGCCGTTCAGACTGGTTTTATCATCACATTGAGGACCCATTTGAGATCTAATCACTCAGACCACATTCAGAGGTGGTCTGAGCCACATAGTGTGAACTTGAATGCATCCTGGGCCACACTGAATGACCGCCTACTCAACCGAAGTCCTCTGCAAAACAACAAATGCATAAACTGAAATAAACCGCGTCTCATTGCCATTCAGTTTACTTTAATACAAATTATGATTGGGCTGCCTCACTTATCACCAGACTCCCATAAAGATGATCAATTTTGAGAGTTGCTGAGTCAGGAGAAACTTATTACACTTTCCAAAATAGTTAATTCTGGGGGTTTTTCTATGTCATATATTTTTATTGCTTTTAAACTTAGTGCATAATTTCTCCAGAAAAACATTAATGGTATCTTTTTATTTCTCTGAAACAAGTTCCCTCCCGTCCGGGCCCCCCTTCCCCGAATTTTAAGCAAAAAAAGAAACATCACACAGAAGAAAAAAAATAATAAATTAAAGTAAAAAATAATTTAATTTAATACAGATGTAGCCATTGGATAAATAAAGATTCAAAATTATAATAGTAAATAAAAGGTACAGTCTCACAAAATAGCTCATTCTAAATCTTTCAAGTCCTCTTGTAAATATTGCATTAAATATAATAAATGTTTTCTTTCCTTGTATAAAAGGTTCTGCGTTATCACTACCAGTGTGTGCGATCCGGTCTAAAGTGTGTGTTACCTGCCAAACATGTAGCAGCTGTTTGAACTCACTGTTTCAACTGATTCCAACCATTTATGCAGAATTTATGAAAAGAAGGCAGCGTTTTATTCGCAGTAAAAAAACGTCAGATTTTACAAGCGCAGCGAACCGTAGCAAACATGGGCTGCTGCTTTATCCCCAAACCCTCTTAAAAATCACTCAGTTTTTGTGAGCTGTTGAGTTAGGAGACACTTAATGAGATGCTGCCTTTGACAAATTCTTAAATGTTTGAGCCTCTTGTAAATTCGGCAGATGTTAAACATTGAGTTGTGTCTTTCTTTTTGTTAGAAACATTGTTTGTTTGCTCCAGGGATGTATATGTTTATTCACCTGTGAGCAGGGAGGTGAGATCATAGCCGTCCTCTTGTGATCAGATCACCCAGGACAGATGAGTACTTATAAAAAAACATCTTGCATGTGTTCATTAGTGTGTGCATCCACAGGGCACTCCGGCCAGCATCGCTTTCTTCAGTCCATCAGGGGTGAAGTTTTGCCTTGAAGTTGTGCGGAGGCTGTCAGGTGATCAGATGACTCAGATAAAGGTACAGCCTCCTCAGCAATCAACATGAAATAGTGCATGAATCTGCAGGACTCAGTAAAGATCAGCGCCTCTGACGCTCACTCCTGTTTTTAGTTTGCAGCCATCGGGCCGACGACACGAGACGCTATGGCGGCCGAAGGTTTGCGCGTCAGCTGTGTTGCGGACAAACCGACGGCTGAACACCTGGCAGCAGCCATCGCCAGAGCTCTGCAGTAACCAATCACAGGCTCTGAAATCCACCCACTTCCAGCTGAGCTCTACGAATGTTCTGTGTTATTTATACGTGCTGTCATTTGTCTGTTTGTCTTGATTTTTTTTTTTACGTACATCATCTTTGTGCACTCGGAGTGAAATAGAAAAAATTGTGTCAGAATTGCCTCAATAATGTAAGAAAATTGTAAATCTATTTATTTTAAAGTTGCATTTGTTTTGTTTTTTGTGTGTGAAATAAACTCAGGTCAGTGTGATGAAAAGGAGCGTTTGGTCAGTATTCATTGTAAAACTCTTTTGTGTGATTCAAACAGGTGTTGGCAGCAGCCAGACTGTTATAGTCCACATGAAAGTGCAGGTTTTTAACTTCTTTCCATTTAAAACCAATGAAGCATGTATCACACATCCTTACAGTCGGTGGCTTTACTTTTCACATGAAGTTGAGGAAAGTGCCTGCAGAGAGTCACACCTTCAGATGGCTGTGGAGAATCTCTGCCTTATAAAGGCTCTGGCCTCTTCCTCGCCATCTTCACTTGTATATATATATATATATATATAGTCACAGGAGCTCACTGACGCCACGATGCTGACTTTGATCCAGCTGATATTTTTGCTTTTTCCGACGAGCATTGGCTTCGCTGATGCAGAGAAGCTTTTCCACAAACGGGATCACTCTGATCTGCAGAGCAATTCTCACCAAGCTGAGGTTATAACCGACAAGTATGGAGCAGAGGTAAAAAAAAACAAAAACCTTTTTTTCTTCTTTTTTTTTTTTACAGTTCTACCAGATTACACATTTTCTGAAACGTCATCTACGGTCTTTGTCGTAGTTGTTTCTCTCCAGGTACGGATTCATCAAGCCGGTGAACTGGGAGGAGATCCAGTTTGAGGACACAGACACCTTTTTTAATGACGACTTCCTGGATGACCTTCAGGACGCGATCCAGGAGGGAATCCTGGCGCATGGTTCGAGGGATGCTCCTCGGGACAGTGATCAGAACAGTTTCACAAAGAACCAGGCGTTCACTGCAGCACTTGAAGAGTTTCAGAAGGTGTCCGGTCTGCCGGTCACAGGTGTGTTCGACGAGGCCACCAAGGAGGCAATGAACAAACCGAGGTGCGGGGTCCCCGACAGGGAGGTCGACCTGAACGGCCCTGCAGCAGCTGAGAACAGCAGGGCCTCTGAGACTGAGAACACCTCCAGTGACACTTCCAACGAGACCGATACTAATACTTCTGTCAGTACTTCTAACGACTCTGAAGAAGACATATTCGCTTCTAATGACACAGAAAACGTCCTAACTGGCATTTCCAATGAAACCAACAGAAATGACACAGAGGACTTTGACCTGTTTGATCACATTGTCAATAACACGTCCCTAAATAACTCACAGGATGTCATCACGGTCGGTCAGCCGGTAAATGTCAGCGCGGACGTCCGTCACAGCAGGAAACGCCACCAACACAGACGGAGGAGAGATGCGAGCGGAACGGGTCACATGGCCTTTTCTCAGCGGCTGCTGAGGTGGAGGCTGATAGGAGAAGGTTACAGCAGTCAGCTGTCTATAGAGGACCAGAGGTACGTCTTCAGGCTGGCCTTCAGGATGTGGAGCGAGGTGTCTCCTCTGGAGTTTGTGGAGGACACGCATTCACCGCTGGAGGAGGTCGACATCAGGCTGGGCTTCGGCACAGGTGCGTCCTTTTCACCACGAGTTAGTTCACAAATGGAGATTTAAACATGAAAAGCTTATAAAATATGATGTCTTGGAATTAATGAAATTACCCAGCAGTTTAATACAAGTACAACCGGAAGAAGAAGTAAGTTAATAAAATAAATGATTGGCAGAAAATTCATTGCTGAGCAATTTGGTAATAAATAATTTTTAAATATGGTTCCAGCTTCACAAATGAGTTTTTTCTATATTTAAAAAAAAAGAAGATCTTAGTCATTTTGATACATTTTCTAATTTTGTTCTATTGGTTGGACAAAACAAACTTTATTAAGCTGTGACAAAGAATCGATTAATTTAAGAAATAGTAAGCACATTGATCCATAATGAAAATAATGCAGTCCTATAGAAAATCATTAAAATAGTCAAATAATATTAGCACCACCTCAAATGCCTGCAACAGTAAATTCAAGCTTAATGCATGTATAATAAGAGTCAAAGGAATCCTTCTGCATTGTATTGACATAGTTTAGTTTAAGTAACATTTTCAGTGCAGGACTTAAACCTGTATTTAAACTAAAGGAGCAAAAATACTGAATACTTCCTCTACCAGTGCAGAAAATACACACTTTTAAAATTCATACTCGTGATGTTAGAAACAAGGAGCATCCATGTGATGAAAATAAATGATTTAATTCATTATATACCAGCTTTTATGTTAAGGACCAGCATATTTTAACTGTCATAACCATCATCAGTGCTGCACAGGGCAGAAATATGTTGGTTTTTAGATGGTTTTATGTGGTTCTGTGCCTCCGTATTCCACACAGGAAGGCATCTGGGTTGCAATCAGAGGTTTGATGGCACCGGTCAAGAGTTTGCTCACGCCTGGTTCCTGGGTGACATACACTTTGATGACGACGAACATTTCACCGGTCCCAATGCTGGCAGCGGCATCAGCCTCCTCAAAGTGAGCATACCACAGCTGGAGATGTTACTGTTGCAGAGAATATTCATTCATTCATTCTTTCAACATTTTAATTTCTGTCCACAAGGTGGCGGTTCATGAGATCGGTCACGTTCTGGGTCTCCCCCACATCTACAGACCGGGCTCCATAATGCAACCCAGCTACCTGCCCCAAGAGTCAGGCTTTGAGATGGACTGGATGGACAGGAAGGCCATACAGCACCTCTATGGTAACAGCACCATCTGGTGGATTCACACACAGAGAACCCAGAGAGAGCTAGATTCAGGTTTATTCACAGGTTTAATGCAATAGACGGGCAGCAAACCTATAGTTTGTTAACCATAATCGTCTTGTGTTTGAACCCAGGGGGGTGTAAAGGTCGGTTCAACACCGTGTTTGATTGGATCAGAAAGGAGAAGACGCCCCACGGCGCGACTGTCATCCGCTTTAACACTTATTTCATGAGAGATGGGTGGTACTGGCTGTATGAGAACAGAAACAACCGAACACGCTTTGGAGATCCGGTGGCGCTGCAGGTTGGCTGGCGGGGGATTCCTGTGGATGGAGTGGATGCATATGTGCATGTGTGGTCCAGAAAAAGAGATGCTATTTTCTTCTTTAAAGGTAGGCCCACATACTTATCTTAAAAATGAAACATTTCATAAAATATCTCCAAAAATATGCTGTTTTTTTTTGTTTTTTTTGTGCATATAGGCACTCAGTTCTGGAGGTACGACAGTGAGAGCGATCAGGTGTTCAGACAGGATCCTGAAGGGCACCGCTATCCCAGATTAATCTCCGAAGGTTTCCCAGGGGTGTTCGGTCCTATCGACACAGCGTTTTATGACAGGAGGGACTCCCACATCTACTTCTTCAAAAACAACCTGGTAAGAATTGCTTTCCTTATCTTCTCGCCTGCGTGAGAAGCGGGGGAAGTGCACAAGATAGACGGGGTTAGATTGAAACGGCAACAGATTTGGGGATTGTGCCAGAGAATGCCAATGAGGTAAGAGTTTAAGGGATTAAATCAAGGTCGGATGGACGGTGTCACAGACCCCCAGGCATCACATAAGCCCCAGGTTTACTATGTGAGTTTCATGCTAATTCGATTAGATGGGAATTGTGAGAGAATATCAGCTGAGGCGGATCCTGTATTACCGCTTTCCTTTTGATCATTTTTTTTCTGGACCTTTCTTGCCAGGGGACCCTCTGTGAAAATCAAAATAAAGATGTGAATAATTCCTTAAATTGTGTTTCACTTTAATCAAATTACCATAAACTAAAATGCAAATTGTTCTGTACTTGCCAAGATTTACAATCTTAGATGTGGAAACATGAGATTAATGATCTTGTCTTGTCTTGACTAGTTATTTACTAGATTTTTATTTTTTGTATTTTTTGCATAGCCTACTTATTTCTAGACTAACCAACTTATTTTAAGATTTCTTGACAAGTACAATAATCTTCCTGCATGGACAGATAATTTCACTATAGTATTAAGGCATTTTCTCCTCAAATTAAATGTCTATTTCTTGTATTATAGCTGCTCTTTTTGCAATGTGCACAGAAAACCTTCCACTTAATTATTACACCATAGGACTACAGTTACAGGGCAAAAGCTCATTTTTGCCCTGGGCCCCTCTAAAATTTCAGTTCGGCCCTGAATGAATTAACGTTAAACCTATTGTTTCCTTATGTGATCTGCATTGTAGCAATACTACAATAAGCAAAGTCTTGGTTCATTGTTTCTCAGCATCATGAGGGAACACATTCATTGATTTATCTGTGATGTAGACGAATCGACTGATGAGGCAAAAAACAATGATCTCCTCAAACAGGTTTATGCGTTTGATGTGGAAGCCAGCAGCTTGGCAAGAGGCTTCCCCAAAAGCATCAGAGATGTTTTCCCCGCCGTGGAGAGCAGGGACCATCCAGATGGCAACATCGACGCCGCCTACTTCTCCTACACCCACAACACCATCTTTCTCCTCAAGGGCACCCGCTTCTGGCAGGTGGTGGGCGGTCGTGATCGCCGGCGTCGACCCTTCCTGCCACGAAACGGCCTGCTGCCGCACAAGGAGGTGGATCAGCATTGGTTCGATATCTGCAACGTCCATTCTACTGCGCTCAAACTAAACCACTGAGGTTGCTGACGTTCATTAAACCTTACTGATGTGTACTGATATTGTGTGTTGTCATATGTGTTTAGATATCAGCATCTACTTTTTTGTGATGTTTATATATATATAATTGAAATGGATATTTCTGTCTGAATATCCTCTATTTAGAGGATTAGTGAGAATAAAGGTATTTATTTATACGTTTACACTGTAAAACACGACAGCCCCATTTACTTATTCACTGTAAGTGTTCTGGCAAGTCTTGTATTTTGAACTCAGTTGTTCGAGTTTTCAAAAGTTAAACTTGCAGGAGTTCATTGTGTTGACTTTTGTCAGATCTGTGCACTGAACTTGGGTTTTTTAAAGTTATCAGTTGAAAAAAAAGAAGGAACAAGGAAGTGTGGGGGCGGGGCCTTAAGGAGAAATTGTTGCTTTTCTAACAGGTGACCTTTTGTAACAGGTGATGTTTGAAGCATGGCTATAAACCACCGGTTATAAACTGAATATCCAAAAACCCGTCTTTGATAATGTTTAAAGGTAGAAGTGTTTCTACTGTAAACAAGGGGCTTTGTGTTGAAACCTGTTGTATTCATGTCCAAAGAATCCTCCTAGAACCCGAAAACAATGTCTTCATCAGACTGCGGTAAAGTTGGAAAGATATTCACAGATTCGAACTTCGCGGATCAATAACTCATTATCGTACTTCGTACATCAGGCACACAGAAATATGATTTAAAAAATCATACTTCTGAAAAGCAGGCTGAAGCACACATTCATTACTTAAATATTTAAGATATGCATTAAAAAATGATTTCTAAACTTACAACTAAAAGTTAATTATTCAAGTATGTACTTACACAAAGTAAAACTAAATTAAACTTTAAATAAGAGAGGATTAAATATATTTTGATTAAATATGCAAACAAATATTCTAATGTTTTAGCATATTTCTTAAAGCATAAATAAGTATAGTGTACCAGTTATCTAGCAGCCAAGGGACTGAGTGTAGATAATTAATGATTGAGGCAGCGACATTTATCTGCCTTATAAAAGGATAACGATAAAAATATTGTCAAATTTATTTGCTATTCAAAACAACGTATACAAAATTACATTCAGTGACACAACAATATGCTTTCTAATTAAAATTAATAATAATATATTACAATAATATGTTGTTGGACTGCTTCTACATCTCACTTTATACTATAGTACACTAATATTGCATACTCTATACTGTACTATATATATTTTATAACTATTTCTAAAGCATATATTGTTTATACAGTATGGATAGGATAGGATAGGATAGGATAGGATAGGATAGGTTAGAGTAGGATAGGATAGGATAGGATAGGATAGGATGGGGTAGGATAGGATAGGATAGGATAGGATAGGTTAGAGTAGGATAGGATAGGATAGGATAGGATAGGATAGGATAGGTTAGAGTAGGATAGGATAGGATAGGTTAGAATAGGATAGGATAGGATAGGATAGGATATTACACAATATAGCTCGGTGGCTTAGTTGTAATGTTGTCACCCTTGGAAAAAAAGGTTGGTGGTTTGATTCCCGGTCAGGATAGGAGACGAGGGGATGGGACAGAATAGGAAGGGAGAAGATAGAATAGCAGAAAATAGGATAGAATTGTGTTGGATAGGACAGGAAGGAACAAAAGGTTGGTGGTTTGAATCCTGGTCAAACCACCAACCACTAATCCCTTTGATGAGATATGGGAAGAGTGGATGGGATGAGATAGGAAGGGAGAAGATAGGGATAGGATGGTATTGGATAGGATTGGAGAAGATAGGATGCTTTAGTTACTTCCTGATTTTATTTTGAAAGCTCCTCATGTGTCATGTTTTAATTAACCCTTCCTGTCTTTGCTTTTCCCCGCCTCTCTGATTGCCCCAGTTTGTCCCACCTGTGCCTAATTATCTCCCTATCTCCCTCCTCCACAGTTTGACCTCGCTTGTTTTTGGACTTGGGATGTTTTGCCTGCTCCCTGTTGGATTAGAATGCCTGCTGGACCGCTCTGTTGGTTTTGACCCTCGCCTGCATCTCGTAAGCTTTGTGTTCTTTACCTTTTTGTGCTTGATAAATGATCAAACTGTCACTGCTCAGCCTCTGCTGTCCTGTCAGCATCTGAGTCCAAATTCCCTATTTCCTCTTTGCAAAAGTGTGACAACTTCCCATAATGCACCTCCAGCTTCATAAAAGCCCGTATACCTTTCCCTGATGACATCACTCAGGTTATTCTCCTCAGGCTGCAGAGCCACTGAAGGCATGCAGCTGTTTTCACAGGCTCACATGTGATCCTAATAATAATGAGTCAAACTATCTGTAAAATTATAGTACATTATTAAAACATTATCCTTAACAAGTCAAAAATAACAACTGGACAGGACTCGGAGGTCTAATCTCTGCCAAGGCAGCCCAATTTCCACATTATGTCATTATGGAGTCTCATTGGTATCATTATTAGTTTGGTGATTATTCAAGAAAAACAGCAGTTATGTCATCGTGTAATTTTTGTCCAAGGGTTAAAGTCAAGTCAATTTATGTATTTGTATAGCACATTTGAAATACAACACAGTGTTGCCCAAAGTGCTGAACAAAATATGGCAGAAACAGGTAAGTCATAAAAATAAAACAATAAAAACCATTAGAACAAATAAAAACAACTGAGCCCAAGAAAGAGAATTAGACAAAATAAGACTGAAAAACAGTCTGCAGAGGTTGTCAAAAATAAATAATGTACAAAAAGTAAAAATTATTTAAAAAAAATCGGGCCTAAAATAATTGGATCTAAACCAGAAAAGCCAGTAAAAAAAGATGATGATCTGGATCATCACCAAAATCTACTGGATTGTTCCGTGGGTCATTCCCTACCTCTCCAAAAAATTAATCAAAAGCTACAATCAAACCAACGACGGCTGAAACAGAACCTGCCTGGCAGAAGCAGGATCGGAGACAACATTACAATTAATGTGTTTTTTTTTTGTTTTTTTTTAAACATTTAAATCCTCTCACTTATCTTCTCCAAACAACACTGAACCTTTGACAGGCCATAGATTAGCATCTAAGCTTACTGTGGTGTAACTGCTGTATTAAAATGGAAATGTGGGAACATTAAGTTGTGCCCTGAAGCAGGTAAACTCGTGTTTCATGCTACAGTAGAGGGCGCCCTCAGCACACAGAAGCACTTCAAACAGTATGAATTGACCTCCTCACATGTTTAAAGGCATCTTTCTGCATTTCCATTCACCCCATAGATGTATTTGACATTTTGATGAAGCTGTTGGTTTGAAATGCAATAGGAAGCAAAATTATGTGCACCTATTTTAATTTTTTTTCATTTTAGAATGAGAAAAAATCTGATTATGGATCTGTGCTTGTGGAAGCAATTAAACTACGTTGGTCTTTAAATGTGTCTCAGTATCTTGGTTTTACTGGTTGATGTCTTTGCCGTGCTAAATGTGTGATTTTGAAAATGTTTATTTTGGGAGCAGAATAAGAATGAGGAGGATTCTTTTCCTCATATTGTACTGTATGTGTCTCTTGCTGTTAGATGCCAACAAATGCTGACACATATGTGTTATGTAAGGTTTCCCCCCCCCCTTCCCTGAAATGACAGGTTATGGAAATAAATTTACCTCGGTGCACCGTGCACCACGTTTCACTATGTTTGAAAGGGAATTTGTATCGCTGCTGCCAAACATTCCTCTGCCACACCGACTCAGAGTGCAGCTCAGCATTTATTCTGCAGTAATAAGTGTGGAATTCAGACTTTTCCTGAAAAGCGGATTTTGAGTTGAAAGTTGTGCTTTACCTCTGAGCGGCATCGTTACCAAGGCTCCGGCTTGTTTACGCCGGTTCTCTCCTCTCACTCAAAGAGACGTGCATTAAAACACATACAGGAATAATGAACACGCAGCCACATTTGCACAAATGCACAAAGAGTCTCACACGTACAGGTCTCCCTCCCTCCCTCCCTCCCTCCCTCCCTCCCTTCATTCCTTCATTTCTGCTTCTCTTCTTGCCCTCAGATAAAGAAATGTGGATTAAAAGAGGAAATAATACTGACTGGTGCCTGCACGACTGCCTCTCAATTTCACATTCAAATCAATATTTCAGAAGCTTTTATCACCAAATGGTTGGGAGCGAAGTGCTCCTCACAGAGGATCTTTAATGTTGAGGGAGAGGTAAATAGGATTTGGAATTCAGAAACCTGAGCTTTCATGCTGTCATTACAACCGTGAAGAAGGAGAAACTTGTTTTTGTGCGATGGAAAACAGTGTAAGTCTGCAGTAAAAAAAAAAAGAAGCAGTTTTTAGATGAGAGAAGTGTATTTTGACTTTATACCCCTCCTTGGTTACACATGTATGCATGCAGGAGTCACTGTGCCAGATGGAAATAGTACAGTAATTACATGTCTACTCCAGGGAATAGTCCACATATCACACAGACTCATTTGAATGAGGAATTCAAATCATGCGAGCGTAATTAGGTGTTGTGTATTCTCATGCATAAAGCAGCATTTAGCTATTGACTAAATACCTGATGGATAAATAAAGTGGATGTGGAAGAGGGTATGTTTGTCATACCAGCAGCAATCCGCCCGGTAAACACAGTCCTGCTCATTTACCTCCATATGTGTTGGAGGAATTTCCTCCCACCCGCTGCAAACTGAACCTTGACCTTTGGCTGAGGAGGAGTTTTAGTTAGAGACAAAGCAAGGGGCTTTCTGGTGATGTTAGGCTGAGTGGCAGCTGCGGGTCAAGCCGGGGGGGGGAGGGAGGGACAAGGCTGTCCCACGCATGGACACATAGGAGTGACGGCGCGGCCGCCGCCTCCTTTATGAGCCTGGGAAAGTGACAGGAGATGTACGCGGCGTGGCAGAGGAGCCTCGACATTTAACTGATGGCAGGAGAAAAAAAAAGATCAGTGATGGCTTCAGAGAGCTTCAGTTTTTTTGTGTTGTTTACTTGACATTTTATAGGGTCAGTTCACGCAAATCACAGAAAAACAACACATATTCTCACTTTTATTATCTGCCGGAATTTTTTTTTCCCCACTGAAAACTGTTGACAGCAGTCCAGGAACAGGAAATTCAAATTTAAAAAAACAACTCACTTATCTCAAAACCTGAGTCCATAAAACCCAAACTTTGTCACACTTTGTCACACTTTGGGGTAGGAAGACATTCGATTTGTTAAAAATTCCAAAAGAAGAATCCAAGAATCAATATTTGACTAAAAAATGAATCACTGCTTAAGAATAGTAATGCAGACTTGTTTTCTCTTTTAAAATCCACTTAAAATGAGTTAAATTTGGAGAAATCCTCCACCTTTTCCCAAATATATTACTTTAACTTTTGACTTTTCACATCTTTCAGCACTCAACCTACAGCTCCTACAACAAAGCTTTACCAGCAGGTCCTGGACCTCCCAGACAGGAATCTTCTGGTTCAAGATCAGTTTTTTAAAATTTTTTATAGTTTTAACACTGAACACACAAATTGTTGAGATATAGGAACATGGTGGCCTTGCTTAAGAAGAAAGCGAGAAGCATTCTGATGTTTGAAACAAACCCTGAGGCCCCCAAAAAAGAAACTGAAGGCAAATGGTAAAATTATTTCCCAAACTGTCTGTTGTAATTATCCCAAACAGCTGCCTCTGAACTGCAGCGTACCGATGATAGTCTCAGGAAAACACATTCAGTGGGCATGTTCAGTGTTTCTGCTGACACTGGCTGGCCTGTTATCAGGATTACACCAAAACTACTTGACAAAACAAATGATAAAGATACAGACTGACCTGAGATCAGATCGTAACTGGTGTCAAATTTATCTTCAACAGTTCCTGATCTAGATCCTGAAGAAAACCACCATTAGTGAAATAATGTTTTTCTAGAATAACGATCAAACTAATAATGATACCAATGGGATCCAGATTCTAGGAGCAGGCATTCATCGGTCAATGAGTCCATAAATGGGACTGTTGCTTTCAGGTGCGAAGACATAATGGGGGAAACTGAGCTGCCTTGGTGGAAGGTTGGAGCTCTAAGTGTTGTCTAGTTCAAGTGTTCCCAAAATTTTCACCCCCCAACCCCCAAAACTAACTGTGCCAGAGACTCACGACCCACAACACACATTCTTATTTGCATGGTTTAATTTTAAATTTAACTATTTATCTTTCGCAACAATTATGGCTAAAACACATCATAGTTTTAAATTTCTGGAAATCATCAGAGCACGAAAGAAAACGTTGGCCATGTCATTTATATACAGGAAGTGGCAGGTGATTGGCTCACAGGGTCACATGATGATTCACTTCCTGAGGTCCCCTTTGGCTCCTTGATAATATGACAATAACTAAAAGTTATACAATGTTGACTGAGGTTCAAGGTTTCAGGATGTCTCTGTATTTTTGAGAGACTTGCTCAGAGGAAACAGTTGAAGGAAAATTCCTCATTTAGTCCATCTTTGGTGTTTTGGTCATGACCCGGACTTTATTGAACCCCTGGTCTAATTAACACCTGAGCTTTTCTGACTATAACAAGGCAAAATGCTGCTGTGTGAAAAAGTCTTTCAACAACCTGTTTGATTATCAGGTTTCTTGCCATGATCCCCGCCGTTACCACATGATGGCCACACAACAACGAATGACAACTACATGCCCCACAATCACATGGAAACTTGTACATTGTCCTAATGTGGCCTTGTGAGGCTTCCAGCTCTCTATGATGGGGGGGGGGGGGGGGGGGTTTGCTGGAGCTCCCGCCATGCTTCCCACCCTTAACAAGGCCCCCCCAGCCCTCACAGAGAACAGGCTTCCCTTTCACACTGGACACAAATGACTGCCACTCACACCTCCAGATTGTATTCTGGGGGAGCCTTACAATTTGTTTGCGGTGGAAATAAACAATGTTGTGTAACATATCCTGTGGTAGGTGATGAAACGGTGTCGCAATATGACGTATTTCTCTCATACGTTACTCTGTCTGGTTCTAAAAACCTCTCCTTCCTCCTTCTGTGTGTGTTTTTCTTAAACATACGTGTTCCGGCGTCATGAAAAGATGCATTTCCAAACATCCTCGACACAAACAGCAGGATGGCTGTTTCTCAGCACCGCAGCTGAGACCCTATTGGAAAAAAAAATAGACCTCAGAGTTGTTCTTCTCCAAGCAGCTGCCATTATTCATGAATGTCAGCGCGGGGGAATGTTCTTCATGTTGGTGTCAGAGAGATTATATTATGTTACAAACTGTAGCCGGTGTCAGTTCAGTAAATATTGCATGCTTTTTTCACCTTGAAGGATGTGTGGCGCGTATTCTAACCTGTGCTCCCGGGAAGTGCATGCGTATCAAACCAGTAGGAGACGGGAAGCTCCTCTCCTCAGTGATGTTCATGCATCACATTCTGGAACACTCAACAGGAAGGGATATTGCTGGGAGCAGGAGTTTTTAGGCTTTGGCTCCCACCCATGTAGGTCACACCTTATTATGATCAAATTAAAAAACTTCTTGCCGTGACTCTGTTTAGAAAATGAGAAGGAGCCCCCCCCCCCCGTGTTAGTGCGCGTCACGGATTTAAACGCCGGCGTTTCACCTCCTCTCCAGAGCAGTTTGTTTGATCTAAATGGGAATTTGGAGAAAGTGGAGCAGCTCGTGAAGGAGCGGTGAGAAATCGAGACTGACGTTGCCACCTCATCGTCCTGAAATTGTGCAGAATAGTGGTGCCAGCCTCTTTGTTTGGAGATTAATGTTGCGTCAGTCGCATTCTTTGTATGAGGGACAGTAGCCAAACTGCATGGTGAAATCTAGCTACTCCAAAAACACCCATTCTGATGCAGAGGAAAAGAGCAGAGCAGCGTTTGGAGAGAATCATAAATCTATCTGACATGCATGGGCTCCCGCTGTTATGAGCTATTGATATTCTGCCAGTCAAAGCTTGCCATTTGTGGCATCATCAACCTCTGTGTGTGTTTTAACTTTGCATGTGTGTCTTTCTATGTAGGAGGATCATTACTGGGTTGTGTGGCTGTACACAAACACGGCTCCGAATTAGGAGGCCCCTCTTTCTCTGCTTTTTTTTTTTTGCTCTGGGGCATGACACATTTCTGAGGGGCTTTGGATCCCCTCGCCTGATAATTCCTTCAATTATTCAATGGCTGGCTGGCAGATGAAGTGAGGCCATGAATAAAGCAAATCTGTGGGCCTACGAGCTCCGACAATACAAACACGCCATTAGCACTCATTTCCTCTGCTCGTCCTTGAAGACGCGCCACGGCTCTGCTTAGCAGGGTTCTCAGATTAACTACCTGCACGTTCATTTTTTTAGGCAGCAAAGTTAGGGGGGGGGGGGTTCAGGAAAAAGCTGCGTTGAATCCCAGCCAAACTCTTGCAGGCGTGAGCTTCTCGCTGCCTGTCAGTTCAGCTCAGTGGGCCTTTCTTTTCAGTCCCTGCACAGGTCTTTGTGAAATCAGACTTCTTCTGTGCTCGCTCATCTCGACCGGGATCAGATTACAGAGGAACCACTCCTAATAAAAACGCTGATTTTCCACAGACACACAATCCTCCTCTAACTTAGCGCAGTCAAGTGTGGGGACTGAAGCAAAAAGAAGGGGCGCTGCGCTCTACGCCATAATGAAGTTGTAGGCCTTGTTCCTCGCTGCGCTCTGTTGGAGAAACAAAGCTAATCATAGCGAGAGCGACCCCAGACTGCTTCAACAGAAGGACCAGGTGCTCGCTCTTTTTTCCCCCCTTCTTCTTCTGTTCTGTTCCTTTTTTTTTGTTGTTTTTGCCGAGCACCTGCCTTTAACCATCTGCACCTGCTGTCTGTAATAAGACATGGGTGCAGCGCTCGCAGCGCTCCTTGGATGCATATGTGAGAGTGTGGTTGGTTGCGGTGATGCCTCAAAGACATACAGTGTGCACACATCTCTTATCTGCACCATCAAAAAAAAAAATGGTCCGACTCGACACTGACTGTCATTGTTGCCCTGACAGAAGGGACATATTCTGCGTCGTACATGGATGGTGAGATTAAACCATGTGTGCAGACACAACTGTGAGACGGTGCTAGATCGGTGCTGAATGTGTTTAGGAAGCCATGGCCCTTTTTTTTTTTGTCCCCGCTGCCTCCCACTGTTGTATGATTTTAATCTCCTCAGCAACAGACTCCTGATGTATTTGGTTCACAGGAAGGTCAAGGACGAGCCAGACGCCCCGCCCTCTTCCTGTAACACAGCTTGTGGGGAGGAAAATAAAAAAAACTGTCAACAACTCAAGAGCTGCCACGCCTTCTCCTCAGAGGATGATGATGATTTTGCAAGCTTTTTGCACTAAAATATCAGATGTAGGATCTTAAAGAGGAGAATAGCACAGCTGTTCAGGTCATGAATTACTGAACAGTCATTCCTGGTCTGTGTAGCTGGCCAGGCCCATCCCAGACTCCTGCATGAAGTTTTCTGGCAATTGGTTCATTAGTTTTTGTATAATTAGGGAAAATATTGAAAGCTGCAAAGTTAAGAAAGTTATAAAAACAATTCCTGGATCCACCTCCTCTGTCCGGATCTGCAGCAGTTTTGTTTTGTTCAATCCTTCCACCAAATTTTGTGGAGAAAAAAATTTGCCGAGTAATTTTTGCATAAAGCTACTAACAATCCAACCAAAAATCTGATCACCTTTCCCCAATTCCAAGGACCTCCTCTCTGCTAAATGTCACTGTAATGTCTTTTTATTATCTTTTTATTACCTTTTACTGTCTTCTATGTATCTGTTATTTTTGATTTACTTTTATTTTGTCATCTTGTTCATTCTCTCTTGTATTCATTGATCATTACCTTGACTTTCCTCCATCTTTTCGGTTTCATATCACCTGCTGTCTATTTTGTACTTTTATCCTCGGTTTTAAATTCTTTCAACTCTTCCTCAGATCTTGTTTGGCTTACAGCTGTAATGTTACCTTGAGTTTCCCGTCTTGTCTGTCAAAGCACGTTGTAAACAGCTGCTATATAAATAAAGATTATTATTATTATTATTATATAAATGCTTTAAGAACTTTTTAAAGATATTCTGCTAACTAACAAACGGCGATGGAAATATTTCCTCCTTGGCAGAGATGATGCATAACACAGCATCCTCCTTTTGATGAAACTATGTCCCCTCTGCACTTTGAAAAAGCTGTGCTCCTGTGAGGAGCAGAGGAGGCCCATGCTGGTTGAGGGGGGGGGGGCGTGCTGCAGGGTCGTGAGCGACTGCCACCTTTCTTGAGTGTCTACCCACCTCGGCCCGCCGCTGCTGGCAGAATCGTCGTGCCAGACGCTGCTCTTCCAGATAAACAAATGCTAGACAAATTTCTCTTTGTTAAACCTGTGTCGACTGCTGCATGATAATGAAGGCTGGTGCTGCCAGTGCATGTGTCCAGCCAGTAATGATCCTCCTGTCTGGGAGGACAATGAGGGACGAATACAGAAGGAGCCCTCTGCTGCTCTGCACACTCCTCCTCCTCCTCGGACTGTTTTGGTTTTAATGCTCCTTTTGTAAACACAGTAGTCCAGTCACTCGGCACAATTATCCTCGGATGCATTCATAGCAGATCTGATACGCAGCCCCTCTTGTTTTATTTTGAGGCTTATCATTCTCTGATATGACAACATTCAGCCTTTCAGCATGTTTGCTTGAGAGATTATTGAGATGAAAATTGCAGCAGAATGAGAGTAAAAGTCAAATCTGGGTGATCGGAGATCAAAAAACCAATAATCCACCATTGAGCTATGCTTCTTTAAAAACCCTCATCTTACTAAGAAAAAGAAAAAAAACATCTGTGCTATTTCCTCTGTGGACTCTACCTAATTATGCATGGAAAATGTCTGAGGGCTGTTGGGGGGAGGAGGTGAGGAGAGGCTGGCTAGTGAGGACTACGTGTGGCTTGAGTGCATTACGAAAAGGCTGCCAGAGTCTACTTTGATAGCTGGCAGCTGGATCACCCCCACTCTGGGTTCAAATAGCTTTTAGAATATCATGCATCATTACAGCTAAAAAAAAAAAAAAAAAAAAAAAAAAAAAAAAAGAATTGGCCAGATCACAAGGTTGCTGTGATAATGAGGAGAGGTAAAGGGATTTAAATGTGACGCATGTTTACCTCACAGGGCTGGGGAAAAAAGGGGGCCGCGACTCATTTTCTGGAGGGCGACCCCCTTCCAGAGGTCAGATCCAATTAAAGAACAAGACGAATGTTGTGTTCTCCTCCATGGTGTAAAATGCAAACAGGAGATCCCCAGCCGGTTGTAAAAAATGCAAAGACGATCTGAGGGAACTTGATCATTTGAAATTCTCATTTTTTTCCCCCTCTGCTCATGTATGAAATATCCTCTTTGACAAATATGTATGTAATGGGACTGAAGAGAGCTAACACACAGTCCCCTAAGAAAATACTCATCTTTAGCTGTTGCATAGCAGCCATGCATTTGATGAACGTTCAAACACAGTGATCTGGAGTAATAGATTTAAAGTGTTGTGTTCACTGGCTGTTCCTTAATTATCTCAATGCATGCAGGGGTGGAAGAAGAAGAAGTCAGATTCTTCACTTAAATCTGCACTAATCAATTTTTCATGTTAACCGTGGGCCAAATGACAAATGCGAGAGCTTAGTCGTGGTGGATGAACTCACAGACACCAGATTGTCCTGCTTTCCAGAGCTATTTTCAGCAAAAGAGCCCTGATAAACCCGCTGTTTTGTTACCTCTCTGGCTCCAAACAGCTCACAGAGTTGGTGTGTCCTCGTAGTGGAGCATTTAGCAGCAAATGAGCCCTGTGAGTGTTGGACTAACAATCATCAAGTGGCCAGAGATGCTTCTCCAGCAGGGCTGGTTGTGTTTGCAATGTCAACTTGAAATATAAAATAAAGTATATAATATGTCGGTGTGATATTTTGAATGAAAACATGCAGCTGCCCCCTATGCACCCAAAAAAATGTATTAATAAAGACAGAATATGCTCAGTAGAGAGAATAGCTTCGCCAACATATGTCTGTTTAGCTTGTCTTGTCCCTTTATGGAAAATAGGTTTGGTTGTTTTTTTGTTTTATTGTTTACCTATATTGCAATGTATAAGACAAAGAACAGACCAATCAAAAATGGCACAGCTGAAAACATACCATGCGCGGTGTTGTTGTATAAAGAATACTGTTGGATTGTTATTGCTGGTAAGTTAGCATGTTTCCAGCATTTCGTTGTTGTTGTTGCCGTCCAGAGTTGAGCTGCAACAGAGACATTCTAATAGTATAGAGATATGTCACTCTATGTAGGGGGCGCTCACGAGGTCGTCCAAAATGAAGCCCCAAAATTAAATGCTTATGGGGAAAAAATGTTTTTCTGTCAACTTTCATTATATTATTTAAGTAGCAGCATTGGTGGCACTCTCTGGTAGCACCACAAGCCACTTTACAGCATTAATAGTCAGTGGAATATCTCTGCTACATGAACCAGATCTACATGAACCAGATCTACATCAGTCTGTCAGAAACGAAGGTCCTCCTGGTCCTCCTTTAGATATTCATTCATATCATTTCATAAACGTCTGCAGAATCTGGGAGACTTCGAGGAAGGTTGTCGGGTCGCAACCAGTCGTGAATCCTTAACTGACCAATCGGCACTCATTAGCAGAATGCTAGCAGTTTGTGGGCAAAATCGCCTTCCTTAAAAGAAAAACAAAAGAACATTGGTGTGTTTTTATTTCACTTCTGATATATAGTCGATTCTATATTTACACAAACTAAAGTGAAATGTGGGCTTTTTTGTCTAGAAGTAGGTGAAAATAATTATTTTAGCCGTTTAGCTCCATTCACTCCCATTCATTTAGGACTCCTTTGTTAGCGCCCTCAAGAGTAAATTGTAGCTGATTTTGGTACAACGGAGTTAACGGGGAGTAAACAGGCCGTATGTAGAAGGGCTGTGGCTGTACCACTACTTTACATAACATCAACCATTTTAACATATATATATGTGCATCTTATTCTATAAGCTGATCACATGAATGAAAACAGAATGTGCATCTTTCAAATAAATGATGAAAACATCTCTATTCCTCCTGAATTATGGTGGACTAAAAGCAGGAAGTAGCATAAAATGGAAATGGTAAACAGCAGTATTTACTCTGGTGTTATTAACTAGTATATATATATATATATATACTGTTGTATGAGGAGAACTGTTTCAGAATAAAGTTAAGCTTTAACTGACATATGTCTCCTCGATGACTGAGGTCTGTTCTGATAATTGTTGTACACAGCAGAGCTGCTGCTGCTGCTGCTGCTGCTTCAAATGACAGACGTTCTGATTCACTTTTTATTGCTGAATCTTACTCCGGTAATGAAGTTGGGACTGTTATGTTTCTCTCATTACCTTTTCATTAAAGATATGACTAGAAAATGGGGTTGCCATGGCGATGGCTCCACGAAGTCTCCGAGCTGTACGCCGAGCTGCATTGTTTACTGTTTTGCCAAGAGTGCTGTGTTGAATAGGAAACGAAGAGAGTTTTTTTTTTCTCTCTCTTTGCCGTGCCTTCATCTTTTTTCCCCCCCTTTCTTTTATGGATCAAACAATGACCTGCAAATAGAACATTCTTCAGTGGTCCTATTTGTTAATGCTGAGAGGTTTCATTAGCTTGCTCATTGCTCCCAAAATGATGGCTGACGCTCTTCGGTGGGGTGGGTGTGAAAGAAATAGTAATTCACGGGCTGTAAGTAGTAATTTACACAGAGGAGATTAAAGAAAATGGTATGGAACCATTTTGTCTAAATGACATTGGGCTTAATGTCTGCAGAGGCAACCGCCGGTTTGTTTGAGCACCACCTGGAGCAGAATAGTCTGTCTTTCATTTTCTGGTGATGAATATGAGAGTAAAAAAAAAATGTATATGACATCCATAGGTGCATGAAAACCCGTCTATTCATCCAACCATCATTTAAACCAGGTTATCCAAAAGAGAGCCTTAAAGGAACAGTTCACCCAAACATCAAAATGCAGTCTTTATCTCGTCACCCTCATGCTAATGGGATGTTCAGGTGATATTTTCTTCATCCACCAAACATTTCTGGAGCTTCACAGCCAAACAGCATTACAAAATTATTCTCCTAAACAACTGAGGAGGATGGGGACTTGTTTTAGTACAACTGAAACAGATGGCAGAACACGTTTAGCTGAAGATTTCACATTAAAATAAGGTATAAATAGAGTCTTTTCAGATCAATTTGGCATCTTCTGGAGACTGTTAGGCCATACGAGCTGTATGGAGTCACAATCGATTAGATTGATGCGGATCATTATCTGGATCTACATTCTTCCTCATGGATAATGTCTGCAAGGATTGGATAAAAATGAAACGATGACGTCCTCAGAAGATCCAGCCCACATTGAAATCTGGTCTGGATCCAAGTAGTAATCTGGATCTGGTGATTCCAGACTCACAGAAAATTCCCTATAGTGAGATAACAAATAATAATTCTACAAACTTAATCCAAAAATGTTTTTACAAAACTAGTTAAAAAGTTTTAATTGTATAGGTTGCAGAATGAATTTCAAATGTTTTAATGTCTAGTGTTTTTTTAAAAAAATTTTGTATATTTATGATGTGTTGCCTGTTTTATGTATTTGTTACGGACGACCACATTGGAAATAAGTATGTTATACTTAATTTGTTATCCTCATACACATTTATATTTATGAACTATATACAAAAATGAATTTTTACCACAAAAAATCAATCAATCAATCAACTAAAATCAGATTGTAGCTGAAACTGTTCTTCAAAAATGACTGATTTAGATCCTGAAGAAAACTATTAGTGAAATATTCTGAATAAATATCAAACTAATAATGATACCAATGTGATTTGAAAATTTTAAGGGCAGGTTTTCATATTGTGAGGGTCAAACTATTTTGTGGGACTGTTGCTTTTAGGTGCAATTGTTAAACTGAGCGTCCTCGGTGGAGGGTTGCTCTCAAAGGGATTTCTATAGTTTTTGGTTGTTTTCTCTCATTTTAAAAAGAATCCCAATCCCCTTCACTTGTGCAGGAGAACGCCTCTAACGTCACACAGCTGTTCATATCAGTCTCAGCTTCTTATGGTGGCCAGAGGGAAGGTAAATAAGAGAGTGTAAAGACCCGAGTCGCAACCTTTTCTCCTCATTCATCAGCAGCATTTTCCAAACCATTAGCCCCGTCATTGCTTCCTGTACTTTTCCTGTCTGCTGGCTGGCTTCACCCTCAGTACTGTGATTAGTTCAAGCAGGATGCCACTCATCGATTTTGCTCCGCTGGGTGCAAGTTAACCCTGCACCAGCTTTTAATTGCTTCTCTTGCCTGTTAAAGCAACGCATGGCTCCTGTGGGAAGAGGGGAAGCCTTGGATTGGATTTTGTTTTGTTCTCCGCTGAAAACATGTTGCCTCTCACTATATTCAAATGCATCAAATCATATCTGCGCTATCAAGAAATAAACGTGTTCTGCTTGAATCCAAGAATAAGGTGTTTAATTGAATGTGTTACCTGCTGGCAGCAATTACTGTGATGCTGAGAGGAAGGGATGGAGACGGAGAACAGATGAAAGAAATGCTCAGTCTCTCTCTCTCGCTCTGTCTTTGGAGCTTATTGTGTTTTCTGAGTGTAACATGGCTCGAGCATGATTGACAGAAACATGATAGCTGCAGTAAACAAAAGGTGCGGCATTGTACACAGGGAGATGAGTTTTTGAAAATCTTAGAAAAAGGCTTGATACCCTGAACCTCATTTGAATTGGATTAGTGCATCTCTCACAACGTGACGCGTCTTTTCCTGTCATGGAAAGTGATTTAGACAGAAATAAATAATAAGGTCATGTATAAAGGACTTTGTTCTGCTCATCGAACGTGCTTCATCGCCTCTAATGAGCACCTGGTTCATATTTATATCATGAAATCTATTATCTCTGCTCTGGAAAAGCTCATATTTAAAGTTGTGGTATCAAAATATTTGTGCGAAGCTTAAGGTGATGTGTAATGGCTTTTCAAATGTGCAAACACAATATAAAAAAAAAAAAAAACGGGCCTTGATTACACCTGCAAACACTTGATGAAGTGGAGATTAGTCACAGTTTGGTATCCGTCTTTCCATTTGAGGAACTGGTGTTCATGCCGGAGGAGCTCAAATAGAGATGAAGGCATTTAGAGAAATGAGCAAAAGCAGCAATAATGACAGATGATATATGCTGGGTGTCTTTCTTATATAGGATTCTGGTACTATTACATTTACTATGGCAGGTAATAGATTACCACCTGACCTCGTCGCCCCCAGCTGATTTTGGATCCTGTGTCGCTGAAGGTCTCAGGTGTGATCATGTTCCTCTCAGAAGCTCTGTAATCCAGAACCACAGTGCCTCTTTGGAGTCTTTATAAAATACACAATGATTAATCCAACGCTGGATGTCTTCAGTGATTATTGATCCATGAGTCTGTGTTGGAAACAGCTGTTGTTGTTAGCATGACCGTTGATCCGAAGTCCTTCTTCCCTTTCTGCTAAAACGCAGACAATCCTCATTTTAAATGACTTTTATTTCTTTTTGGACGTTAACTATTTATTTTATGAACTAATCTTTTATGAGATTTGTAACTGTTGCTTTTATTTATTGTAACTTGTCCCTCATCCTGTCCAATGAGGATTGGCCGGAGAGGGGGACCACGCCCACTTAGGAAACAGGAAGTGTATACCACTTGGTACCATTAGCTCTATATTAGCTATAGAGCATCTTAGATTAGGCTACACAATATCACCCACTACTGTATATGTAATGAACTTCAACATGTGGTTTGATTTGTTCTATCATCTATTGATTATTTGATTATTACCCAATATGAAAAATGATATTCTTCCATTTTATAATGCCTTATTTTGTTAATGCATTTTCATTTTTTGTGTGAATATAATGCCAAATATGAATGTAGTCAGTAACATATTACTCTACTCATAAGTAACTTGTATAGATTACATTTTGAAAGCATCTTTCTCAACACTGGAAACTACGACTATGAAATTCTACCAGTGATGCTCCGTCTAGTGAGAGAGAGAAAAAAAAAAAGGCATGAAACAATTTGCTGCAGGAGGTTCTGCTGGATTAAATTTAGCAAATTTGTGGCACAAACATTTATTTCAAATGAGTAAATATTTGCTTGGAAACAACATCTCTTCTCCCGGAAGACAACATTTGTAAATGAGCCTAATGCGTTTTATCAACATGTTGACAGAAGACCTAGAATATGGTTATGAGGGCTGCGTAAAGGCGCCCAAGCAAAACTTCAATACTTTGCTAAACGGCCCCTTGGTTCTTCACTCCCTACCATTATTTGAATGATTTTTTTTCCACGCTCTTTAATTTGCATCCTAATGCCGTTGCCCTTGTTCGATTTAATTTACAACGCAGATGCAGGAGTGATAAGGGTGATGGAGGTTCATCCCCAAGAAAGGGAAGGGAGGGGAAAAAATTAAAAAGGAAAAATTATTGTACTTTCCCCTCCCTGAATAAAACATTCATACTAAACAAAAAGCCATTCAGCATCAGCTAGTGTATTATTAAAGAATACATGTGGAACATAAAATAATCATTTCTAACGCTGCTCAATGATACGGACACTTCAGATGCATCTGCTGTATGACTGCGCTGTTTCATGATTTGTTTATCTGCTTTTTCCTCATCATGTTTACATGTTTACTAAGCGGTAAATGATGCGCTCGCAGTCAACATTAGAAGAAGACAAACAGCGCACCGCAGCACATTCGGAGGAGTGGCGGAGCTGGCACAAACGACAATGGTGTCGCAAAGAAACAGATTGGATATGGGCTCGGGACACTTTGGGGCCTCTCTTTTCCAGGGAGGGGTGTAAAAAAAAAGTAGGTTGCAATGCTTGGGGTGTGTGTGTGTGTGTGTGTGTGTGTGTGTGTGTGTGTGTGTGTGTGTGTGTGTGTGTGTGTGTGTGTGTGTGTGTGTGTGTACCCCAGCCCCAGGGCCATGACAAAAAATATGGGGCACTATCTCTCTCTCACACACACACTCACTTTCTCTCTCTCTCTCTCTCTCTCTCTCTCTCTCTCTCTCTCTCTCTCTCCATTCTCTCCCTCGTTCCATCTTCAATTATCAAGTCGGGGGACAATTTGTTCATTTGTTCAGATTTGACTCTTCTTATATCCATTAGCTTTATTGTGAGAGAAAAAAAAACATCTTAAAGTTGCACAGAAGGAAAGATGATTCATATATTTTCATTTTGCAGCTCATGGAATTAAAGAAAATGATCTTTTTTTTTTAATGAACCTCCATGTGTCCTTTTTAAGAGCGGTGAGTAATTACTGGCGGGTTTGATGCAGCGTTTTTAATTGACAGCAGAACGTTTCATGCAAACCGTGACCACACTGAGCAGCATGTGACTGTATCTGATTACATTATTGGCCCCGGTTTGACTGGCTTAGCTCCCATATGTACCATGAGCACCTCTACCCTTGGGTGGCTTGAGTTAATTACTTGAGCCCATAATGCCTGGGATACCACCTAATAAGCATGGAGTGTTACAAATTCTGATGCTCTGATTAGATCTCGGAGCTCTGGAGGCCTGAATCATTTTTCATTTGTGTTTTAAAAAAATACGTCAAAATGTGGTGCATTTTGGTGAAGGTGCTTTTTGCATTTGCCAGGCCTGCGACTTCTGCTGTTCTGGATTTAGTTCAGTTCACCCAAATTAATTAATTCCATCCACTCCAGTTTATCCATGCAGATGGTTCTGGTTTTTATTTGCCGACAGTTTGAGATATTTTGTCCACAGGGCGGACATGTCCTGCTCACGTTCTTCTGTACACTGCTGTCTTATTATCCCACCAGCAGGTATGTCCAGATGAGAGAAGATCTGAGGTGATATTTGAGTCGGTTCACTCCTCAGTGCCCTGTTACACTGCAAAAAAAGAGTCGCTAAAATACAAGAAATAAACACTGAATTTGAGGAGGAAATGTCTTAATACTCGTGAAATTATCTGTCCATGCAGTAAAAATAGTTTTACTTGTCAAGAGATCTTTAGATAAGTTGGTCAGTCTAGAAATAATAACCTAATTAGCTAATTTGTAACGACTTTGCGAAAAAAGAGACGGTCTTTTTGAGCATTTCATTATTCAGATTAACTGGAAAGACTGCTGCTGAGTTTGTAAAATATACTTTTAGCAGCACACATGGAATTCTCCTCGCCTCATGTTGTGCTGGGTTATGTGCAAAAAAATCTCACAGGCAGATAGCTGTAAACAGAACAACAGATTTAAAGGAACAGTTCACCCACAAATGAGAATCCCCCCCCCTCCCTAAAAACTCCCACGCTGATGGAAAAATGTAGAGAAGATCTTTAAATGCACAGAACATTTCCGGAGCTTCACAGCAAAAATAACATTGCGGCATTCTCCTTAACTGTAGAACAAGATGGGGACTTGTTTTAAAATGTGGAAAAACTCACATAAAAGGTAGAGCAGCTCAAATGGAGCATCTGTATATTCATTCTTTGCACTCTGAGAGTATTTTTAATTGCTTTAGTTCAGGGCTTCTCATGATCTTACTGTCTACTGTGTGCTAAATTACAGTTTACAGACATGCAGGTCTGGCAGGTCATTTCATGGTAATTAGGTGTATCTAAGGTGGTAGGTTTGTGAATACACGTGTGGGTTGGCAGTCGGGGGGGGGGGGGGACTTGAGACAATGCTCCACTTCATGAGCACACACTGTACAGACGCCCTCCCACACAGCCTTTGTTAAGCCCTCTCTTGAGCTGGCACTTCAGCCTCCCTGAGCCCATTGACTCCCACTGGATGCTCACCACTGTGTTTCCTTGGGTGAATATATGGGTGCCTCTTTAATACCGTAACAACCGTATCCATTCTTTTCACACATAGCACCCCCCCCTTCTCTCTCTCTCTCTCAGGAAACTGCAGCCAATATAATTTAATCCCATTTGGTCGGCAACTTAAATTCATCCAATTTCACAGATTAGGACTTGTGGTCTCTGCGAAGTTTAGCTATACTCGTGTTTTTTTCTTCTGATGCAGTAACGCACAAAAGAAGCATATAACTAGGAATAAATATGACCTCACCTTTATGTCTTTCTTTCTTTCTCTCTTCCTCTCTTTCGGCTGCTCCCCATAGAGGTCACCACAGCAGATCATCTGTATCTGATGATCCACATTTTTGATTCGGCAAATCTGGTTTCATATGATGCAATGTTTCCCCATTAAGCCTCAGAACTGACAAATGCAGTGGCTGGTACATTCCCAGTGGTTGGGCAGCAAGTTCAGCGTCCTCACAGTTTGAACCACCTCCCTTCAAATCGGTGGTCAAACACTTTAATTAAGACCTCCTTAATGGGATGTCACCCTTATTTGGCATTTGCTTTTAATTACCTCTAACATGAGGTTATTTTGTTTGTTGCTTGTTTGTTGGTTGAATTACATGAAAACTATAGTAGATAATGCCTAAATTTTCATTTTTGGTTGAACTGCTCTTTTAGAAGTTTTCATCCTGCTCTCCAGTTAAAGTCATGCGGTGTGAAAACACAGCAGCTTGATGCGTATTCGCAAATGTAAGGGTTTGTTTGCTCTGCAGGAAATAAGAAATGCAGCCATACTTTCAGAAGGCACAACACAAATGGATGCACCGGGAAGGAGGAGGAGAGAAATATAAAAAAAAGAAAAGAAAAGCCCAACCTCCTGACAACAGGAATCAGTCTGTCTTTGGAAAATGAACGGCGATGGTTTTAATTTACTGACTGCATTAGCCACCAGCTCCTCTCCAACCAAGCTTGGTGTTGTCTCGTTGGCAGCGGCAAAAGTTATTAATGGTGCAATAACAGGAGGCGAGCCTGGGCACAGAATATTCTATTCTCTCTCAGATTGTGTAATGATTTTCCACAAGAGGAAGGGCTGCCTGCTATTTCTCATGGCAGGACCTCTTTTTCTTTTTTTCTTTTTAAAAAAATGAAGTGACACAAGAGGAGGTGGTAAAGAAATGCTGCCCTTTGCATTAATTGACTTATATCCTTATACCCTACAAAAAGCAAGGAAGATGGATAGTGCAAAAAAATAATCTTACAATGCCACATTATATATTCATTCTCTAAACTCGGGAGCATATTTATCACCTGACATTAGAGCAGACGGATGCGAGGAGTGTAAAATTCAAATGGAAGGAGGAGTAACAGCAGGAGGTGTAGACAATGACCTCCTGCCTGGAAAGTTGTTGGTGGTTGTTTTTCAGCTTTTATAAGGGCAGTTCTGCAGGTTATGCTTTTAATCACATGGTACTGGCCGACTGTCCCGAGTCTGTCCTGTGATTTATGTGTTTTAAATAGCAGCGGTGATTGTCTGAGGAGGTCGATCAGCTGGCCGACCTGCTACCACTTCCTGTTTTTAAGTGGAGAATAAATTAGTCTCCACCTACGGTGTGAAAAACTAAAATGATCTAAACACACTTCCAATCAAAGTTTAGCCTAACACTCCTGAATTCTTTATTTCTAATGCTTCTGAGGACCAATCAATACACATCCTCCCCTCCTTTTTTTTGCTACAATCCCTCATATTGATTCCATGCATGAGCCTGCAGAGTTATCACAAAACAAATTGCACTGACTTGAATTTGACAATCCCTTTTACGAGGAGCGCTTCATTGATTTCTGGATGGCGGCTCTGCTTGGCTCTCTCACAGAGGAGAGGGGAGGTCGCTCATCGGAAGAGACGCAGCATCGCTAATTCTAATTGCTTTATTCCCTTATTGTGTTCTGATGGCAGCTTCTGCATGTTCGAGGGTTAAGTTGGTGTCTGTTGCTCCGGTGTGCATGTGAGTGGCGGCCCTGCTGGGAATAGTACGACTACTGACTTGTGACTTTTCCACAGGATACAACATGTCAGCAAAAATCTGTCCTGCAGAGTGCGGCTTGACACTGCAGTGACAGTGCAGCAATATTTCCCCTCTCGTTTCAGAACAAATCACCAGCAGCATGACATCAGAGGGCTCACTGTGCACCCAGACCCCCCTCCTCTCACATACCATCATCCCCCCCCACTAGTCAGGAACCCGGGAGGTGGATTTCCTCATTATTACCGAGGAGGTTATGTTTTCACATGTGGGATTGTTTGCAGGATTACGGAAAAAATACCGGCACGATGTTCATGACACTTGGAGGACGGGTGCAGCACGGGCCAAAGAAGAATCTGTTAAATTCTGGAGAAGATCCACTTATTATTTCTCGCTGTCAACGAGTAGGATTCAGCCGGCCGCCTCCTCCTCGACTCCAAACAGCTGTGGTGATAAGGCCAGCTAGAAACAAAAAAGTAATTTTGTGATTGGTTGATGACGGGAACACACCCACACCTCCGCTTAACCTTGCAGAAAGGCGCCGCATCGTAAGTTTTGTAGAAATTTGGACAAAGCGCACATCAAACGCACACAGTTGCACCTGCAGCTCGTTATGCATCCGTGACACGTGTGTCATAAATGATGATTGACAGGTGATGCTAACTCTTCAGCTAAGGGTAAACCATATTTTCTGATACTTTTGGTAATATATAAAAACATATAGTGGTTGCATATCTTAGAAGAGTGGACTATGAATGATGAATATTGATTGGCTCGATGGAGGTACACTATACGTACAAAAGTATTGGGACACCTGGCCCTTAGACCTACGGGAACTTCTTAGACATCCCATTTTAAATCCCTAGACGTTAATCTGGAGTTGGTCCCCCTTTTGCAGCTCTAACAGCTTCCACCCTTCTGGGAAGGCTTTCTATAAGATGTTGGAGTCTCTGTGGGAATTTTTTACCTTTCCATCCAGAAGAGCATTTGTGAGGTCAGGTGCTGATTTTGGGCAAGACGGCCTGGCTCGCAATATTTCTGGTCCGGTTCATTCCAAAGGTGTTTGATGGGGTTGAGGTCAGGACTCTGTGCAGGTCGAGTTCTTCCATACCAAACTCACCAAACCGTGTCTTTGTGCACTGGGGCAGAGTCATGCTGGAACAGAAAAGGGCCTTCCCCAAACTGGTCCCACAAAGTTGGAAGCATCGAATTATCCTGAGCTCCAAGGTGCAGCACATTCTTTTTCAAATATGCACCACACTTTTCTCTCTATGCAAAAAAAATTGCTTCATTCTAGGCCCTCCTTTCTTTTCCTGCAAGGTTTTGAGGTGCTTTGTTCCCCCTGCGTGGAATAAAGCTGCATTTTTGAGGGGGAGTGCTGTCATGCATCACACACCAGCAGGAGCGGAGAAACAAACAGGGCCAGATTCATCAAACAGAGGGAGTTGCTCGGCAGCGTGAGGAACACTGGGTGTTAATCAAAGTTGAACAGCTAAAGTCATTTTAACCCAGAAGGAGAAAGGAGGAGGCAGAGGGGAGGAATGGTGCAGACTGTGTCTTCTGTCTTTTGCACAGAAGGGTGAAATTAATCAGGTGGACAAAACACTTGTAAGAAAATGTGTGAAAATTCTGCCAGGTTTCTTACATGAGGAGCAGTTCAAGTTACAAGAATTCATTATGCATGTGCAGCTGATTCTGTGTTGCCAGTCTTTGCATATTTCCAGCTTGCTTTGAACGTGCTGCTCTTGTTTTATTTGTTTTTTAGGTCCAGCAGACTTTGATGTGGTCTGTAATCTTGTCCAGTCCATTAAGAGACTCAGACTGGAGCAGAGCATAAATTAGTAGAAAAGCTCCAACTTGTATTTTTTATATATATATATATATATATATATATATTCCGCAGCTCCTAATTGGATGAATGGATTTATTTTGCTTTTTGGAACAACCATGGCGAGGCTTCTGTTTAATCTCCCTGGGCCCCTCATCCTCTGCCTCCCCACCCACTCACCAGATTGATTGTATCTAATACCAGACAATGGCATCAATGAATTCAAGTAGCTTTTTTTTTTCTTTCTTTTTTTTGCTCCCTCTCAAGTAGACAAGAAAGGGAATCATTTGCATGCAGGTGAGATGTTCAAACGGGGGCAAGGTGAGATGAATCAAAACGCAACTCCACAGTTTCCTAATGCTTTGACCTAATTATGCACCCGTTTTCCTGCTTCTTTTTCCCCCACAGAGACTAGTCATATCCCATTCTAACACCTTCAGATTTGGTTTGGGTGAACGTCTCTGCTGATTCACTGCTTCTCTGTAATTTTGCAGACTTAAATTGAATTCGCAAGTAGCAGAAAATTGCTCAACCTTAAAGCCGTGCACGGGCTAAATGAACCTTTTCTGTCATCGATCGGCCGCGTTAGTGAGTACTTCCTCTTCAAGATGCTCTTAAGGTTGGAGGCATCGTCTTACATCCTCATCCTGACCACGGCGACCACAACGTACAAACCCCCGGTGGGCAGGAGGAGACACTTGTGCAGCCAAGATGAGAGCAAGATTCATGGAGGTGGGAGTATTGATCCCTGAGGAAATTTAAATCATGTTTATATGAAATTACAGACGCCGAACTACCTGGATAAATGTGCACACATACATAGTGGAATGGCAGAAAACATGTGCCTGAAAAATGCTGGTGACAAGTTGTCACTGATTTATCCCCCGTACTTATTTTTTCTCTGCAGCTATTTTCCAGACACATAAAGAGAAAGTAGCAGAATCATTTTTTTTTTTTTTTTTTTTTTACTTGGGGAGGTTTTGTCATTTATTTACTTGATCTTTCTGTGAAGAGTTATCATCCTGCTCTGTCTGCTTGGTGGAGCGTTTTGTTTTTTTTGGCAGTCTTATCGCTCCAATCCGAGCGTTGTAATACACACCACTGGAAAAAACAGACTCATTCTGAGGAGAGAGGGAGCTAAGAAATAAAATTAAAATGTTCCAGTCGTTGCCACCACCCTGCTCCAGTGTCTGGGCCGCATGGCATTAACACGGAAACGAGTGACCTCATCATATATTCAGCAAAATCATCATAAATGACATATTAACTCTTCCAGACTGTGTGTTTTTTCTGAGGCAGTTCTTCATTCTGCTGGGGTTTGTGGTTCTGTGTCCTTGTTATCTGGCCCTCCAGACTCTCCCTCTCTCACTGTGAGGCAGAGGAGCAGAAAGATGGCAGTAATTCATTTTGTGCCACGCCACAGGCAAGGCTCTTTTTCCCTTCTGCCCATTACCTCCTGACCAGACTTCACATCTCTGCAGGACAGCCCTCCTCCCTCCCTGCTCTGGCCCAGACCCACCGTACCCCAGGGGGGGGGGCTGAGGTTAGCGGACGACCCACTTCGGATTCTGTCAGCACCACCTGCAATCATCCGAGGCGCTCTGCTCCATACAGTCAGTCAGACTGTCATCCAAAATGAACTCACACTACCCAAAAATATAATGTCAGTCTCAGATTGTAGCATCTTTTGACATGTTTCTATTGTTATTTTAAATTGTTTTTATTTACAAACACACAAATGACAATTATGAATGAAAATAATACAGAGAGATTATTCTGAACCGAAGAAGGCCTGATTCCTACTATTGTCCTCTATATTTCTCGACTTTATTCCCTTTAAAATGTATTTTTACCCTTGTCTTGATGATTTAAAGCAATTTCCACATATTATGAAGATTGGGTAAGAAATGCAAAATAACAAAATAAAGGTCAAAATCAATGTAAAAGCGAAGATGTCTTTCTAACCAAAGGAGGAAATGAAAGTTCCACATAATAGAATATTTTTATATCAAAGAAAATTGACCTTGGCTGTTTGGGAACATGAAAATTGGGCTTTTTTTATTTAATAGCTTATTGACAATATCCAAAAACACCTTTTCACTCTATTATGGTTTGTTGTTTCATCTTAAACAGGAATGATTCAGCGTGTTTCCGAGGAAAAACATTCTGGTTTGAAAAGCTATAAGTTCCAATTACAGCCCAGCGTTTTTAAATAAGATGGTGCACATCACATCCAAGATGCTTTATTAGTTTAGAGTGGTATGATGGAAAAGCTTTTCTTTTTGTTCTTCTTTTTTTTTGCAATATTGCTTCAAGACCTAATTTGTTCCCCCGGCAAACATTTGGGTTTGTTTTGTTTTTTTGTTTTTTTTTATCGTCATTTTGACGTTGTTGTTCATGAGGAGAGCAGAAGAAATATCCCATTAGCAAGCTCTCTCCTATCTCCCCACATAAATCACTGCCATGGAAATGAAACTGTTCTGATAAAAAGGGAGATGGATAGAGGAATACAAATGCATAAACATTACACACATCTACTTCCTCTCCTCTCCCCCAGATCAGACAAAGGCACTTCAGCAATTGGAACAACTTGTGAATGGACAATTAGAAATGCAGTGATTTAAAAGGAAATATATATCTGGGAGGACTCTGGTGCATAATTACATCTGAGCTGCATCCTTTTCACCGGCTGGCAGATTCGGCTCATCAGTTCGGATCAAGTTTTTGATTCAGTGAGACAAAAACATGGATTTCTGATTACGGTGAAGGCAATTATATTTGTCTTTCCATTGTGTTGAAAGTTTTCTTTCGTTTTCGTAAAATATAAATCTTTCTACCACAGACGATACATGTTTCTGATTGGCTGTCAGCTGTCGGTTTAAACGGGAAGATACAAAATACAGTCAGAAATAAAGAAATAAACAGAGTTTGAAAGTTTTATTTTAAAAAGATCCTTAATGTTGAAGTGTTGTTGAATGTTGAATCATTTCAACTCTCATTCAGATAAATAATTTTTTTTTTTTTTTTTTAGTTTCAGCTAATAATTCTAAATACTACAAATCTCATGAGCCTAGATCTTAGATATGGAGAAAAAAAACAGATTGTGAATCTGAGCTGTAGCAAATTCAGAATATTTAGTGAAGCTAGCTAGCTAGCTTTAGCTGGCTGTTAGCCATTAGCCTTTGCATGTACACTAATTCAATTAATGTCATTGGAGGAAAATTAAGAAAATGAAGAAAGACTTCCGACAAACTCGTATTAAATAACTCCCAACACCTTGTTACTACGCCCGTTTTTATCATATGTGTTCACCCATATTTGTTGTCCGCAAGATGACTCAAAAAGATCTTGGGCCAAGGAAGAGTTGATTCCATTTGTAGGTGGATCCATTATAGATGCATATTCAGTATCACTTTTTCTATTTCTTCAACACTGAGAGATTAGTCCCTTTTTTTTTTTTACACAATTTACAAATATCATGAAAAATTATAATAATAAGCCAATCAAAATCAAAATAAATACCAGGGCATGACGCTCCACCACTATGCAAACTTACATCATGAAATCATGGCCCTGCCAACAGGCGAACCTGGATGTAAACAAACCACTTAATAACACGAGTAGCCACATTTAGCTAATCTCGGCTGCTTTTTGGTCATGTCTCAGTCATTATAATACCACTCCACAATGTGCAGGTACACTTGAAGTAAGTGTGGAGAAAGCCTTGATGAAGTGGATGAAGTGTGATGGTGATCGCGGCTGTTTTCTAATTGGCAGGAACGTAAGTCTGCTTGATCTTAAAGGTTAAGAATAGTGCCTGTGATTTATGTTTGTTAAATTTTCCACCGCAGAAATTCTTTCAGCAGCCGCTTTTCAGCTTGACTGCAAAATAACTTTTCTTTTTTTTTTGTTTGAAAATGAGAAAAAAAAAGAAAGAAGGTAAGACTAAGCACCAAAACCAGCAGGAGAAGTAAGCAAAGCAACACTGGTAAGTTGTAGCAGCAGAGCCACGCATCATGGGTTTCTTACCAGCAAACGCAGAGGATTAAGTAAGTTTCCCTTTGAGAAATTAACGACCACACAAAGGGGAGATAAAAAGAAGAGACAGAATAACGAGGCCTGTTTGCCTGTTCAGAGGCTTTAGCCATCTATTAAAAAATCATACCACTAAGCTTCCTGACAGATGCTAATGAAGTGATGTTTACATTTTTGATTCGCTGCCTAAACAAAGATAAGACATGCTCTCGGAAAAAAACAGCGAGGCCCGCAATCCAAACACATCCATTGAGTCTGTCACCGACGACATGACAGCTTTCTTCCCTACTAACAACAATGAGCGACTCATTTCCATATTAATAAGAGAAAAGAAAGGCGAGTAGATTGGAGGGGGGGGGGATGTTGCTGCTTGTTGTCTTGGCACCAATTGACAAAGTCTTCAAATAGGTTGTTAATGACCAGCCTGAAACACAGGGAGCAGCCTGTGGAGTAATCATACCAACATGTTGCGTTTGCATAATATCGTGCTGCATGATGTCGCCAGGCTTCCTGTGTGGCTGCTCTCGCGTGAATGTCGGACAGACACGCACGGATTCGTCCATAAACGCACACACAGCACTTAACATCTTGTACAATACGGGACGTCCTCATCCCACAGGAAGCAGGCAGGCTTCAGTGCACCCAAAAATACTGTAAATATGCAGCTTCACTGTGGGACAGAAGTGTTTATTATCAGCTGTCTGCTGCAAATGAAATTATACTCCTGAAATTGAGTCGGTAATATGAAGCCAGACTGCTTTAATTGACCGGATAAGGGCAGAATCTAGATAGTAGGTGATGGGATGTACCATTAAAATTGGTTTGTGATCCGCCAATAGAAACAGAAGAAGAAGAAGAAGAAGAAGGAGGAGGAGGCAGTGTTTGATGCAGATCTTAGTTGCAGTTTGTAAAACAGGAGGAAGAAACAGCTGTGATTCTGAGTTTTAATGCGACCGATCCTATTAGAGCGATGGAATATTAAATCATCCATCTTTGCTCACAACATTAACTCAGCTGTGCCCAAACTAAGCTTATGAACTTATGTTTAAACTACAAAAAAAAAATGTGAAAATGATCACTTAATCTGCACCGAGAAGCAAGTAATTATCAGTTAAACCAGCTGATTAAAAAAAACAATACATAATTGCTTCTTGACACATCCAGCAGTAACGGAGCAACATTATAATTGATGTGGAGCTTTTGTTTCTGTCCTCCTGGTGAATATAAATCAAATATTCGTCGTCTTTTAGCTCCGTTTTTGGTTTCTACCAACCACATATCTGCCTCTCTAACTGCTAAATCCCCCACGACGTTCCTTAGCTTCATCCTGACTGTGTTTGTTTGCTGTTTACTGCTGAGCACAAACAAACAAGGTCTCAGACTAACCGGCTACAGTGAACACAACATAAACACACTTTACTGGCACTTTTCACAAGACTCCCAACATGTTCACTACTGTATCTCCGGGACTTGAATTGTTTTTTTTAAATTTTCTTTCCCGCTCTGAGGCATTTATTCTAACACTTGACTCTGAGAGGCATCTCCTAGACATAATCTTCCAGTTCATAGTGCATGTCATTAGCCTCCTAAATTACAAATATCATTAGGAGAATTGATTCAACGGAGCCTCCTGGGGGGGCTTCAGTCTGCTGCTCCGACGTAGCGGGAGCTCATTTCGAGTATGGTGTCAATCCTATTTTACAAGTTCAAGCAGACCCATTGGGGGTCTGAACTGTTCACCCCCTCTTTATCCCTGCATGGCGAGGCCCTGCCACCTCATTAGTGAGAGAGTAGACAGTACGTGTGTGTGTGTGTGTGTGTGTGTGTGTGTGTGTGTGTGTGTGTGTGTGTGTGTGGCTTTCATACACGCTGAGCATGTTTTAGCCTCTGACAAGGAGTCATTGTGGTACGCTGACCTCTGCAACAGCCTCAAAATGCTGCAACACTCCGGCGAAGTGCATCTCTGGGTCAAGCACTGAAGAGGACTGATGCTGATTATTCCCAAAAAAAAAAAAAAAAAGGGAAATGCTTCCCTGCTCTATAATTCTGTGGTGTTTTATGTTCTTTATTCTCTAACCTAAAAACGGTGAATTTAAATTGCAACTTAAGGAAGAAAATGGAATATGAGCCGGGTGCATCAAAATAGTGTCTGAGAAGAGTTTGTGGAGGGAAGTCATTCCGATAAGAGTCTGCAGGCTGGGAGAGGAGCATCAAGGAAAAGCACCTGACGTTCAAGGAGGGGAGTCGACAGATGGAAAATGAAAATACACACGCAGCTTGAGCAAAACATCAAAAATCTGAACTAATTCGCCGCTTGAATTCTAATGCATCATGGTCCTTGCACTCTTCAACATCCACTAATTCCAGCCCATGTAAGAAACATGGTGGGGGAGGCGCGCCTTCAATAATTCATCTGGAGACTGATAGATGTGCGTCTCCAGAGACGGCTGTGTGGATAGCATCTCACTCAGAGGCTCGCTGTGAACGCTTGCCTGTGAATTTGCGAGGATCGAGATCGGGGTCGGAGTTCAACACGAGAAGGTCTCAATCGGCGCTACCCCGTACCTCCTCCACCTCCTCCTCCTCTATAGCATGATGGCATGACTCCCCGTCAATACTCAGACTCCTCTCCATCATCCGGTGCTGAGAGACGATGCAGGAGGGGATTGAACTGCAGAAAAAAAACTAATTTACAACTAACTAACACTTTATAGCTTGTTGACATATGTTTCTAAAAAGGAGTGACCAATCGTTTCGCTCTTCATCACTTCAGTTATATTTAGCTTCCAGAGGAACAGGTTAAAAAGGTTGATTGATTAGTTAAGAGAATTGATAAAGCACTTTTACTGGCTTTGATTTTACTCCAGATCTGAGGTCAGAGATGATGATTTTTATTTTTGTGTTTTTTTATTTTTATTATTATTATTATTATTATTATTATTATTGTCATCAATATTATCATCATTATCATCGTTATGATTATTATTAGATTTGATTTAACTTTATTATTATTATTCGCATGGATTACATTAGTTGCTTTTGTGTTCCTCAACATGTGCACCGTTTTTAGAATGCATAAGACTACAGCACCTTAAAGGTCATTTAAATGTCATTGCCCTCACATAATAGAGGGCATCACATTATACAACACTTTTTTTTAATTACCTCTGCTAAGGAGGTTATGTTTTCAGTCATTCCTCTTCGTCTGTTTGTTTGCTTGACGTGTTTGTTGGCAGGATTACGCAAAATTTACTGGACGGATTTCCATGAAACTTGATGGAAGGACGGAGCATAAAGAATGAACCTTTAAATATCTTTTCTTTAAAGTCACTAGAATATTTTATGCAAAAACTACTGAACTAATTTCCTCCAAACTCTGTGGAGGGGTGGAGGCTGGGAGAGGCAGGACCCTGTAAAACGTTGGCGCAAATACAATTAAGAGTTACAGATCCAGATCCAGATTCTAGACAAATCTGGGCTTGGATTGTGAACAGAGTGTCTGAAATAACTCCTCTTGATTTGAATAAACACGATGCAATCAGTTAAAATGAAATCATGGCTGTGAGATTCAAGAACACATTCATGTTATGCATAACTATCCCACTGAGAGGTCTTCTATAAGTATATAAGAATAAACTTGCCATGCACGCTCGCCGACAATCATGCAGCCCATCCCATCATGTAACCAGCGTCCTGACGAGAGGTGGAGAATCGCTGATGGACAAGATCAATATTGGAGCATATGGAGGTCGGGCAGAACAGAAATGGGAAAAAAAATTAAACAAAATGGAACGCAGATAATTGAGCACCCTGAAGGACACTTCACACAATCTGCTGCCATTTACCTGACCTCACATAGCGACTGCAGAACGTGTGGAAATTAGACTGAAAATGTTGATGCAGCCGCTCTGGATGCGCGGCTGCAGCGCCGCTTATTCCAAAACGTGCATCTGAGGCGAGCCTTTCATGGATTACTGCGATGATGTGGATCAATGCTTGTTCTTTTGTGCAACAAGTTCCAAGAAAGCACAGGAAAAAAAAAAAAATCAATCGTGTGATGTCATCCCCATGCATTCACAAACCACAAAGGGGGTCACAAGCTTTGCCACATAGAAGTCCAGTATATGTACACACCCAGTCAAACAATCTTTAGTATACTAAATTAAATGCACTGCCCTGGTAATAATGTCATAATAATCCCTGTAGAGAAAAACATGAAATCAGGTGGTGGAGATTCAGACCAACCCGTACACTCCATGAGGCGAGAATAAAAAGTCTAAGATACCTGTATACCTGCATACAACAACAACAACGGTTACACGCCACGCTTATTCTCTTGTGCTATTTATGAGCTTTCGTTCAGCAGCATCCCACTGTGCTCATTTCAAAGAACAACAATTAATTATCTGTAAAGAGTGAAACGCCGGCCCCTATACCGTCTGATTATTATGCCGAAGGAATACCATAAATTACAGATTCACTGCAGACCTGAGCACCGCTGACATGTACACATTTCCATATGGGGACATTATCAGCCTATTAAAGTGTCTATTGAGCCAGATCACAAACTGCACTTTCCATTTGCCCTCAGAGATGTCCGTTCATTAAGACGCCTTTGGTTTTTATGTGCCGGACTTTTGAAAGAGGCTCATGAGAGTTTCTGACGCCACCCAGAATAATGGAGATGAATGGAAAGGTAGTGTGCAGTGGATTTATCAGAGCTTTTTCTGCTGAAAAACAGTAAGTCTGGGGCGTCTCAGTGGCCTGTAGTGGATAGACTCAGGTGTAAATATTTGGAGGAGGGTTTGGGGGTCCTATTTCAATTTAAAAAATGCAATTTCACATCGTTATTTTTACCATATCAATTAATTAATAAACAGCAGGCAAAAAAGTTCATGATAAAACTTCCTAAATAAGTGCGCAGAGGACTAAATGTAACCATTAGAAGTAGGAAAAGTCATTAGGCTGCAGTCGTTTCATTCTAATGCTCTCCACATTGATTTCACATTAACTCAGATTAGGTGGTGTCCAAAAGATTTAGGAATAAAAGCCCTCTACTGTAACCACAGTGTCTCCTTTAGGGACTTTGGATACATGTCACCTCTCTACCTCAACATTTCTAGTCTGCGTTTGAATTGTGACGCAGCTAACAAACGTCAAAGAGGAAGAAAATGAATGTAAAAATGCCATAAAATGAAGAGTTTGTAGGTGATTTACAGCAGGACTGTGACTGTAGAGGTGAGAAGACAGAGAAGGTGGAGATGGTACAGAGGTAAAAGCAGCGTGTGAAAACGTCCTGTTGGACCCAGAATGTTGGTGAACTGAAGATTTAAAGACAAACAAAGAAGAATTTGATGAGTTTTAGTTCATTTATGTCTATTTTGAGTTGATTGCATTTCAGCAAGCACAGCAGTTACGCTTGATTTAGTTCAGGAAGACAGAATCTTGGATTCAGAAACCGGTTTCACGGTTGAATTTTTCTGTTTAGTCGGGAAAACAAGGTCCAATCTAAATACGCAAAGTTAAAAAGGTTCACCACTTTTATTCCAGAATAAAAAGTGGTGAAATTGAGATGAGTCAATTAATCCTGAAGTTTTGTTTGTGCATCCTTTTTACCTTTGGGTATTTAGATTGGTCATTTAGCACCATAAGCAGAAAGACTGGGAGGGCTCATCCTCACCAAGACCGAAAATAAGAGTGAGAATATTTACTGTCGTGCAGTTTTGTGAGTTGATTTTTTTCCTTAATAGACTAAAAGCAGAAGCTTGTGAAACTTAGCACAAACTCGCTGCTTGCATGCATGTCTGGCTGGAACTATTGGGGCCCACTGGCCCGCCTCCTCTGGGGGTTCAGCCTGGTATTACAGGACAGGATGGCTGGTCAGCATGCAGACATCAGTGGACATCTCTTCACCCAATGTTGACACTGTTGCTTCTTCACATTCTGCTTATAATGTTACTTGAATTTAAATGTTTCAAACTAAAATTCCGGGCATTCCTTACAAAAAAAAAAATTACAGCTTTATTTTATTTATTAAAAGTGTTGTTGTTTTTTTTCCTCAGATCACAAACTGGGAACACTGACACAAACAAATCATGTTTATTCCTGAGGATAAAAAAATATCCATTTTGACCACGACATTATTGAGCAGAAGGTGGTGGAGGAGGAAGAGGAGGAGGAGGAGGGGGCTTCCTCTTCTTCTTGGTTTATGTCATTGGTTTAAACGACCCAAGACCCCGCCTTGATAAAACAGGAGAGTTAGACTGTGTGTGACTACAGCCTGAGAGAGAGAGAGAGAGCGAGAGAGAGGGGGGAGAGAGGGAGAAAATAAAGCAGTGAAACAGTTAGATAGACACCTACTCGGCGTTTACGCTCGGCCCTATTCTAATAAACGGACGCGTATGAGACCCCGTCCCCCGCTCGGTTGGCTCTCCTGCCTCCCCGGTGTTTCCCATCTGCTGAAAACAAGTCGCGTTTGCAGCGTGGCGAAGGATTTAATAAGGTGGAATCAGAATCACTCCTCGAAGCGGATGATGCTGCCGCCGCCGCCGCCGACGACGTGCGCGTAAAAGAAGTCTCAACTTGCGATTTGACATCTTTCAGGTGAGACTCGCAGAAACAAGCCTTTCCTCGTTTGGTTTCAGGTTGTGGTGAGAGTTGGCTCCGGCTTCCAGGTCCGCACTGACCATGTGTGTGTCCACCTTACTGCGCCATGAAGATGGGGGGGGGGGCGGGCGGTCGGGTGGGTTGAGCACCGAGGGAGGTCGTTTCTGACCTCGGAAACGCAAATGTGTCCACGAAATAGCTCCAAAAAATGCTGCCCTCACCTTTACGAGGATTTTCCTGCATAATGCTATTTTCTGTTTTTTGTTGTTGTTGTTGTTTTGCGCCTTACGGAATGTGCATCTGTTAGAAGGAAGAGGAAGTGCATGATTATTCTTATTATTCGATCCGAGTGGGGAGTTGTGCGCCTCGGCTCGCAGATCATCTCGTCCCTCACACACTTTTGTAGGCAAAATAGTGCGAGACGTCATCCTGTGTCTTCTTCATCGTTCAGTGATCGCTGCCGCTCAGCCTCAAGTCATCATCATCATCATCATCATCATCATCATCTGCTGTCCATCATGTCACTGACCCACCTTTCCACATGCATCTGGAGAAGCTGCCATATACAGAAACACACATGTGAGCAATAAGAGATCGTAAATTAAAAAGTCCCACCTCAGATGGATTTGCGCGCATCTGCAAATAAAAGTGTGGAGGAAAAGAGTTTTGTTGTGAAACCGAGTCAGTCCTCGTGTTTTTTTTGTTTTTTTTTTGGAGGGGGGGTGCCTCAGTAATTTCCCCTGGTGGAGAATAATGCTCTTCCTTCTTATAGTCCCACCGTTGGGACGCGTTCCTGCGTCTCACCCAGATATAAATGCATCTTGTTTACAAGTCGCCCAGCAGATATTCGCAGTGAGGCTCCAGCAGTTGCTGACTGATGGGCGAGGAAAATGCATCTCGTGTTTACAACCACTCTGTACTGTTTGAAAGAGCTGCTAATTGCCATGTGTTAACTTGTTAATTACACCAGCTAAAGTATTCTTGCACATTATTGGGCTAATTAATTCACTGATTGCTCCAAAACTATGACAACAGGACATGTTTTTTGTGTGTGTTTTTTTTTAATCTTAAAGTCTCATCACTAAAAGAGGATTTTCTCTCCTCCTGGTTCAACAGTAAATGGTTTGAATGGAAGGAGTTTGCAGATGATTTTTGACGCGTGAAGCTGAATGACCTTGGTGAAGCAGCTCTTTGTCTCTCTGGGTGCACATGTGTATGCATTGGCTATTGAAAGGGGGGGGGTGGTGCCCGGAGGAATATAAGGCCACTACAGATGTGTGCAGCTTGGACATCTGCTCTGTTGTCGGCCATTGTCAAGGAAGCAGTTAAGATGGTGGGCAGCTCAGCACAACAGAGCTCCCTTGTCAGAAAGCTCCATAAAACTGCCCCAGTCACAAGTGCAGCAGGGAGGTGGTCATGACACGGAGCAGTGTTACTTCTCCTCATGTGCCAGGTACATTCAGCGGGTTTGTTTTCTTCCTTGGGACGATCAGTTCATTCCCAACTAACAAACTTGCCATGCATAAGTTGGCTTTTCTCTTTTTGCACATTGTGAGACGGCGTTGCCGTTCAGAAATGTCCTTTTTTTTTCCACAGAGGAAATTGAGCAGCCTCAGTTAGTCGACCCCATGAAGAGCCTGCCCTCTGCCACCCTCTCCTGTGTTGCCGAGCAGCACCCCTATCACTCAAGGCAATTGAACGTCTCTGAGAGGACCTCTGTTAGCCCCGTGCAATATTTATTACCATCCATCATCCCCAGACTCTCGCTCCACGGGTGAATAACAGTGGCTGCTAAGTTCTGTGTTAAAAAGTTCCCTCGCCAGCAACCATTAGGAGGGATTTATGGGAGCAGCTTCCCTGGAAGTGCTGTGGAAGCGAGACGGGAGCTGCTGCTCGCCCGCTGGGCCGTGATACCAAATGTGTCAGGGATAAAACTCAGACTGTTTGAAGGCCTGCCCCAAACTTCTCCTCACCTGTTCATGTTTGTGTTCCTATGTCATTGAAGAAGCTATGATACCAAACGTTTGCTCGTTCCAGCATCCTAAATGTGAAGATGTGCCTCTCTTCTCTGGAAGCTGTGATGCTGAACTCTAGGAGGTTGTGATTGGCATTTTCACTCATTTATGACATTTTCTATTTTAAACAGAACATAACTTAAAGGAACAGGTCACCCAATTTAAAGGAACAGTTCACCCAAAAATTAAAATCTAGGCATATTCTACTCATCCCCACGCTGATGGGAAGTTATGTGAAGTTTCTTAGTCCACAAAATATTTCTGGAGCTTCACAGCAAAACAACGTTCTCCTAAACAGCTAAAGAAGATGGGGACTTGTTTTTAGAACACGAAAAAAACAACTGAGAACAAACATAAAATGATTCCATGCAGCTCATCCGGTATAATCCAAGTCTCCAGAAGCCCTGAGATTCCTAAATTGATTTGAAAAGACGTTATTTACACCCTTTTTAAGATGAAATCTAAATGTAGCCTCCCAGCTAAAGGCGTTAGCACTCACTCAGCTCGAGGTGGGAGCATAAGCTCGAGCACATGTTGAGATGGCAACAATAAAACCAGTACACCGCTATATATCAGTACGACCTACCAGTGAATACAAATTTGGTTGCGTTTAATGAAAACCGGTACTTTTGAAAACTTCGTTAAAACTCTGTAGCTTCTGTCTTTGCTCTGGAAGTCATACATTCCTGCATCAAATTGGCAAAACCAGACTTAAGCATCGTACCAATACAAAATACACAATACAAAATGCATGGCAACATTTTGGTCCACTAAAAACAGTACAGTTGATAAAAACATGGCGGTTTGTGTGTAATGTCAAAACAGGACTTTTTTAATTTATAGCAATATGTATCTCAATACGCCACAAAGTATTGCAACAAATCGCAATATAGAAATTCACTGCAATACCCAACCCTATGCTACAACTTCTGCTTGATACAAAAGGGAAACTCTCATGGTTCTCATTGATTAATGATTGATTAAATAATCCTGGCATTTGTTATATTGTAAAGTAAAATATCATCATGTCAGTTTTTCCTATATCGTGCAGCCCTAGCGGTGCATGTACATGTGTTAAGGCTTGGTTGCATGCAAATGCTTTTAGCTTAGAGGCTACAATGACGATTTACGGACTAAGAAACCTCCCCCAACTTTCTATCGGCATAGGGGTGAGTAGATAATGACTTTTATTATGAAAGTTGTGTACTTTTTTCTGACTAAATGGGCAGAATATGCAGTGCATTCATATGAACGTTATGTAACTATATATGTGTGTATTTCATACATCAGGGTCCTTTCAGATTAATTACAACATTTACTTTATTATAAAGGCAACAGATAAAGCAAATATCTCTCTCTATTCCATCCCATTATTTCCTTCGTAACAAGTCTCACAGCAGAGATGGTAGCGATAATGATCTAATACTCGGCTTGGTCTTTAATAAGGATCATCTCATGTATGCATACTGTGCTACTGAGCTGGTAAATCCTGCATGCGTGTCCTTTGAAAGAGAGTTGTGTGAAAATTAGTGTATCTGTGCATGCTCACTACCTCCGTACAGCGTTTGATCCTGCAGAGACGAGATGGATTCTTTCTTTTTGTTTTTTTTTGTGACTTTTTTCTCTCTGTTGTTGTTGTTTGTTTGTCAGAGTCGAAATGAATCTGAAGCTGCGGGGACGGGGGGCCGCGCCGTAACTGAACGCCTCACCGTTGCTGCTTTTAGTTAATTTGAATATGTGTTTTTAATTGGTCTCCGAAGGCCGAGGCTCCTCTTTTCTATACTTTCCTCATAAGTGTCGGCGTGATGCGACTTTGTTGAGCTGAAGAGCCCACGAGCGACGGCATTCATTTGAAGCCCGTCGAACGCGCTCATTATCTCCAACCAAAGGCGAGATTGATTCAGCTGAAAGCTTGGGTAATATTTGAGGGGGGGGGAACCACACGGAAGTAGAACTGTAAACTGATCAAGACGGTAATTCTTCGCCGTGGATCGCTCTCGGTCTAAGCGAATAAGTTTGAGTGGAAACGGCTCAGTGTGTTCAGTACTCACTGCGACTAAAAGCACCATCACTCAGCTGGAGATGCTCTCTTATGACTTCAGAACTCCTCTAACCTTTTGAAATAGTATATTGAAAAGATATCTCATTTTTGCTTGTCATTTCTTTGCTCTCCTGAGGCATTTCCAACATCTTCATTTTTTTTTTTTACCACGTTGAAGACTGTGTTTGTGGGACGACATTGTTATCAGATCCCCCCCCCGTCATCGCTTACTCTCCCATTGCTATTATTTCATTGACAGTGGCAGCGATTGTGTTTTCAGGAGCTACACAGGGGTAAAGGATAATTGGAGCCATGGATGTCTTTTTCATGATAACAGGGGGATGTGGAACCCTGTGCCAGCGCTATTCTCTGCTCCCGTACAAAGGGACGAGATCCAGCGATAGGGCCCGCATAAGGGATCTACAGTATTCTGGAACACAAACAGATGTATTTTAGTCTGTGGAGCCGAACCTCGTGTGGTTTCAGAGTTGGCTGGCAGAGCATTCTTCTGCAGTTATTGGATTTGATCTAACAGTCACTGTGCCTTTATCTCGCACCACTCTACATCAGTATCAGGGGAGAGCGAGGCGGCCTGTAATAAAGTGGAAGTACATTGTCTTTCAGCCGCGCAAAAGGTCAAATGACTCTTGTACTTTGGCCCCTGTTGGCGATGTCAGAGAGAGTCCTGCTTGGCATTAAGGTACGACGTCGTCGGGCGCAGTGGAAGCACGGCAATTAGAGTTATTAATTATTTTCTTACAACTTAATACTCCTTTCATTTAATGCATATTAATTGATGTGCTCCCGAATATCCGCACTCGCATAATCCACCAAGGATTTCTCAAAGGCAAGCACAAAAGGCTTTTATTATCTTAAGGAGGAAGTGGTCTTTTGGGACGTAAAGTGCCCCCCCGCTCAATTGTGTATTACATTATGAAACAGACATAAGTGAAATGAAATTACAACATATCATCAGCGCGGTGAAGGATCCTATTGAATAATAACCTCGGCAGAGCCATTGTTGTAACGTCACACTGCCGCTCTTTTGGATGTGATGGAGGGGGGGGGTTCACGACGTCCTCGTGCAGCGGAGCAAAAAAAAAAAAAAGAAGCAGTTTCAAGGTTAAACTGTGCGAAGGCCAAATGTTTGGGGAGGGTGGATTAATTTCATGTCCCATAATGTGATTTGCAGTATCTCCTCCTCTGCTGCCCTTGGTTTCTTTGGAGATGTGCTCATCCTGATGAGAGCTGAGGGCAGGAGGGCTGCCATAAGTACCGCCTGCATTTATAAGTGTTTACAGGACGACTAAATGGAATTATGGGAGATGATGCACGCTGACAAATTCATTTCCCAGACCCCTTGCCTTATTACTGGATACAAATTCACTGCATATCTATCTGGTGCACCGTGGAGAAAATGAGCTTTCTTGCATATACTGTACATGCAAGAACAAACACAAGTCTCTTACATAAATGCATACAAACATGCAAAACACAGGATGGGGGGTGGTTCCAGGAAAATCACTATGCTTCATTAATTGCAGGGCAGGCTACAGAGGAGGGAGGAGGACCACCGTGATAACAGCAGCATGATCCCTCGCTGCTCAGACGGCCTCAGAAGCCTGCTGTATATTTGACGCTGTATCGCTCAGTATCTGCAGCTCATCCTCCTGTATCTGCATAGCAGCCCAGTAAATGAAGCTGTTGCATTTGCATCTTGTTTTCTTGGCAAACCCCGAGTAATACGTATATGTCCTCATAGATATGCATGCATTTAATGTAGCACCATTGAGATATATATATATATATATATATACACACTTGAACAAGCACAAGGAATCTTCACAGTATGTGTGCAATATGAGAAAGAGATGAAATCAGACATTGAGGTCATCATAGGTAGCAAGTGGGTGGACTGAGGACTTATTGGTGGGAGGTGCCATAACTGGAAGTGTCTCCGTCCCTCTGTGCTACTGTCGTTTTCTCACTTTCTGCAAAACGCGCTGCTGACGTGCAACAAGTTTAGTGATTGAAGAGCAGAGGGAAACGCTAGTGCAGCACAGATCCAGCACAAAAAAGTCCTATACCAACAAAAAAAAGTCCTGTACCAACAAGAAAAAGTCATATACCAACATAAAAGTCATATACCAACAAAAAAGTTCTATACCAACAAAAAGTCATATACCAACAAGAAAAAGTCATATACCAACATAAAAGTCATATACCAACAAAAAAAGTCATATATCAACAAAAAAGTCATATATCAACAAAAAAGTCATATCAACAAAAAAGTCATATACCAACAAAAAAGTCATATAGCAACAAAAAAGTCATATCAACAAAAAAAGTCATATACCAACAAAAAAGTCATATACCAACAAAAAAGTCATATATCAACAAAAAAGTCATATACCAACAAAAAAAGTCATATCAACAAAAAAGTCATATAACCTGAAACAAATGGCAATCTGACCTGCAGTTTATGACAGAAAAAAACAACTTTAAAGTAAATATACATATTTAAAAGATATGTTTTGTTTTTGCTGCGTCCATAACAAGGTAATAGGCCCTAAAAGACAAACAAACCAAGCAGAGACATGCAAGTGAAGCTGCTTTTATGTCTTATGTGGGTGTGTGTGCAGAAAACCATGTGCTCTGAGAGCCAAGTGACACCCACGTCTATTTTTTTAAAATGTATATATTTTCATAGAGCTCTTTACGGTTGGGGGTGATAGCCGAGTAAATGTGAGCGAACATGTGCATGCTTGGAAATTGGTTTTCCTCCCTTGCTTTATGTGTTGCTGTTGTGTCAGAGTGGTGAATATGTGTATATGAAGTGAATATACGTGGTGTTGTTTCTTCTGTTTGCATGCCCTGGCTGTGTCACAGCGGTCACTTTAGTTTTCCAGTGAAATATCATCATGTTCACATGTGAAAGGAGCAAGGCAAGCAATTTTTATATACCCATGCTGCTCCAGGTGTCCGATGCATTCATCTCCGCTGGGGATGACCCCTCCCACCTTTTTCCATGCACACACACACACACACACACACACACACACAGACACACACAGAACTGCAATGCATAAATTGTGGATGTGATCCACTTACTGCTCTTGTTTTTATTTCTGGTGTCCTTGCTTTTCAAATGGTCTCCTCAGCTTCAGTTTGATGCAGAGCTGAAGGGAGGTCTGATCCACCTCTCACTTCCCACTTCGGCCACATACTCATACCAACAACTGCACTATCTCACAAAAAACAAAACAAATCCAGGCTCCTGCATTCATCTTTGTTGCAATATATCATTCATGGTGGTTTTAAAGGGGAGAAAAGGCAGTCTTGCCAGTGAAGGCTGTTCTTGGGATACTTTTGTGGCAGTGCGTTGCAACAGCGGTGCTACTTTTAAGCCAAGCTCACATACCAGGTACGTTGCAGCATTGGGGCTAATTTGTGGTTTGCATGTTGGGGATTTAGATGTAAGCTGCAGCTGCTGCATAATCCCGCCTCATGTGGGGTCTTGGCATCGGAGAGACGCCTCCAATCTGGACTTCTCGCCTCGTATTGTATCCTCTACCTGTCCGCTACATCGACACAAACTCAGCAACTGTAGTGCTATTGTCTGCCTGGAGTGTGGTTGGCGAGGGCAGTGAAAGGAACCACGTCTTGCTTCTCTCGTCCTCTCGTACTCTCCCCCCCTCCGCCCTTATTCAAGGTCTCGTTGCTTATGTAATGTCTCCAAACATTTGTGCAGCATTAGGGGTAGTCAGGCATGCCAGAACTGTGCAAAAACACCCCTCTGTGCACCCCGTAGAGGTGGGACAGATGGCAACCCTCGTTCCCCAGCCTTGTAAACTGCCTGTGACAGGAGAGATGGCGCAGTAACAGCTGAACTAGGGCAGCGCTAACTAAGGCTTTTTCTTTTTTTTTTGCAGACAGTGGTGGACGCAGTTGCACACGTGCTCATCACCGGTAAGATGCGTTATTATCAACGCTGTAACGCATCCCAGCCCGGCTTCCGTCACGTCGTGTCTTTGGCTGTTAATTACTCGCTAATTGATTGCAGATTCATGGAAATGTGATCATGGCTCTAAGTGCGCCGTCACGTTGCTCCAGGTTCGCAGCTCACCTTACAACAAAGGCTCGCATTAGCTCATCCATCACAATGTTAAAGGTGACCCGGAGACGCTTTCTAATTCAGTTGTTAATCACCTCCACTGCGGAGCGTTGAGCACTTTCGCTTTATTTCCCCTTAACAACTCTCTGGGCAGAGTCCATTACTGAGTAAACAGACAGGGAAACGGAAGAAATGAATGAAGATGCCCGGCAGAGAACCCCCAGAGGTGAGATCAAATTGCAAAGCCCGGGTGATGATGAGGGATGTTTACTGCTGGCACTCTATTAAGAGGAGGCCCTTCCCTGCTGGCGCGTAATGAACATTCTACCTCACGAAATGGTCGTTTGTGAAGCTTTTTTTTCTTCTTTTCTTTGCGCTGAATTACCGGTCATTTGCATCAAATGTGCCCTCAGTGGCGAAGTCTAGGGAGAAGGGGGGGCCACTGATGAGGAGAATGAGTTTCAGGGTAACTTGGCAAGGTGACTGGTTTATATGGCAACATTAGCTGTGTTGATTCAAATAAATCTCGCGCCACATTTCCTCCTCTGTATGTTAATGGAAGTCAGTTATGTTGTGCTGAGAGGATGATATTTCAGGCCTGAACTCTTCTTCTTCTTCTTCTTCTTCTTCTTCTTTTTTCTGTGTACACGGTAACGCCTCCTCCAGATGTCCCCCCCCCCCACCGCAGGAGGCTGTAAGGCACATGCAAAAGGTTTGCCGCCAACAGCACACACAGTCAAGATCATCTCTGGGCGGGACGGGTGGGGGGGCACTTCAGCTGACCTGTTACGAAATAAGCTAAGAGCAGTGAGGCAGCAGAGCTGTTTTATCAAGAGTTAAACATTCCTGACAAAAAGGCCAGTGTGTGTGTGTGTGTGTGTGTGTGTTTGTGTGTGTGTTTGTGTGTGTGTGTGTGTGTGTGTGTGTGTGTGTGTGTGTGTGTGTGTGTGTTTGTGTGTGTGTTTGTGTGTGTGTGTGTGTGTGTTTGTGTGTGTGTGTGTTTGTGTGTGTGTTTGTGTGTGTGTGTGTGTGTGTGTGTGTGTGTTGGGGGGGAGGAAAAACATCTCAGAAAGGAGAATGTTTTCGGAAATCACAGACAATGTACCATCTGCACACGGCAGGGTGCAGGAGCGACACCGGACCACTGCTGCGAGAAACTATTGCATTGTTATTAAATGGCTGTTGCCTCCCTGGCAGCCATATTAAAGCCCAGATCCTGCGCCTGATGCAAGGCAGCGAGGAGGAGAGAAGTGGAGGGGGGGGGAAGAAGCTGCAAAAGAAAGCCAGTCTGGCCTTCTGGACGCGGCGGCGGTGACACGATGTGCAGCTGCAGTGGCACAGATTAAAAGTTGGCAGTGCAAACTTCTTCAAAATAAAAAGGGCAGAAAAGAAGCTTTTTCTCTCTCTCTCTCTCTTTCTCTCTCTCTCTCTCCTCTCCTCTAACCTCTCCATCTCCCTCTCCCCCGCCCACCATCTCTATTGGCGCAGCATCTTTGACAAGGTGCAGCGAGAGGACAGCTTTTTTTCATGCTCAGGAGCTGCTCCTTAAGAAATGCTAATTTAGCAGCTCAATACATACTTGTGTGTCTGTGTGTGTCTGTGTTGCGGGTGGTGAGGGTCATATTTTTCTTTTTACATGAAACTTTTCTGTGTGCCCACCATGTTAACTTCTGCCCCCCCCCCCCGGTGCCCTCTGTGCAGGCTGAACCATGTGGAAGAGGAAGAGTAGATTAGCTCCTCTTGCTCGCCTCCCTCTCTCTCAGTGGTAAAATAACTGCCTCTTCTTAACTTTCATTTGTGCCAGAGGTTGTTAGAATGATGTTTCAAATGCAGGCGCTGAATTGTTGTCGCAGAGCTCGTGTCTGTAATCAAGGGAAAAAATGTGCATCAGGAGTTTTTTTCTTCGCTCTAAATGGTTTTGACCCTGAACAATCAGGCATTATGACGATTGTCCAGCATTCCTGTTCTGTCCAGTCTATTTGAATTGCCTCCAGCGCATGAGTTCAGTCTACATGGTCAGTTTTGGGGCCTGGAAATATCTTCTTTCTTACTGTGTTTTGGTCGGTTTTCATTGGGTCGGCAGGATTCAGCAAAAACTACAGGACCGATTTGCATAACACTTGTTTAAAGGTTCGGGAAAGGGCTGGAAAAGGAGCCGTAAAAAGTTTGAAGCAGATCCAAGATTTTTAAAAATATCTTTCCTAAACATTAGAAAATAGGACGTTCTTCAAGATTTTCCCCTAATTATGCAAAAATACTGAACTGATTTCCAGGAATCTTTCTGGATAGAGGGCAGGAATTTTCATACTTTTTCTTAAGATATGTTCTCTAATTTCTCAGGAAATGATCCATAAATCATGATGTAAAAAAACCCAGAAATAAATGACATGATTTCATGGTGTGCAGATGTATTTGCTGGGTTGCTCTTTATTTGGCAGCTGCACGGTAAGAGCTAGACAGACATGTGTATGATTGTTCGGCCTTGGCTGAGGTATGCGCTCTACTGAGGGCCATTCAATTTTTTTTATGTGTTTTCTCAGCAGCCATTTTTCTGGCGCTGACAGTTTTTGCCTCTTAATTAAAATTAGCAGACGCAAGACATCCATTTATTCAGTTTTGACTCAGATTTCTGTTGCTACACACGTCCCTTTTTTTTTTTTTAGCTTGCTGACTGCTCTTGTTTAAGGATGTGTGTAGGAAATCGGCAGTAAAGTGCTGAGGCTGACTTTTCCTCAGGAGGCTGTCATGACAAGAGGCATGTAGTTCATGTTTTTACACTGTTGAGCAGCATTTCTCACGTTCAGCCGAATGCAGCGCTGCTTGCACATCTGGTCTTGTTGCAGCATGTTTAGGCAGTTTTTTGGGGAAAGACATAACAGGTGATTTTTGCAGGATTTTAGCAGGAACTAAAGTCCTCAATTTGTTCCAACCGCAAGTAAATGATTGTGCAGAAAAAGAAATGCATGCAACATTTAAAACAATTGACATCTTGCTCTGTCAGATCAGGATCTCAGTCCCGTCTCCATCAACATGTGCAGGAAGTGAAGGCTGAATCCCTGTGAAGGTGCAAGTGCGCTGGAAACTCTCCGTTTCGCCCGGACTGTGTTTTCCTGATTTTTCGGAGGCCGTCATCCCTCTTGACAGAACCTGACATTTGGAAAGGTCTGCGAGGAGGATTTGTTTGTGACAGCTTCAAATTACTGTGGCACTGAGGCAAACGGGAGAAAGAGGGATGGATGGAGGGATTGAGGAAGAAAATGGCTCCTGCTTATTTAAATGTCACTCCTGCGAGGTGAATGCATAAGCCCTTCTTCTTTTTTCTCACAATGGGAAAAACATTTCTTGCCATGTTTTATTCTGTGTGTCTCTCTCTGTCTTTCTGCTACGTTTTTTGTTTTTTTTGGCAGGAGGCTTAAAGCCTTGTGAAGCTTTGCCAGCATCTCGACAGTAACCACAGACCATTTAGTTGTTTGTTTTGTGTAGGTAGCGACTGAGAGACCGATCGCTCGGGCCCCGTTTGGATTCGAGGTTCATGCTGGACTACATGTGCAGCGTTGTACTAATTTTCCAGGCTCTCCCACTCTCCTTTCAAGTGCAAGAACAAGGCAAAAGTAAGGAATAAAGCGCTTTAAGTGCAATCTGGGGGAGGAAAGAAGACAAAGAGAAATAGCTGATAAGTGTGCTGTAATGTTTGGAGTGATTTCTCTTATGTAACAAAGACCATTAGTTTCCTAATCGCTCAATGCACTTATGAGTGCTTGGGGTGCTCTGCCTGCCGCTGACCTTTTTACCAAGGATGAGAGGACCAAAATACACCGAGCGCCCCTCAGTGATCGCAGTCAAATGTCACTCAAACTAAAGGACTGAAGCCAAGCTGCTCTTACTGAGCTTCCAACAATAGTAAGGAGGAGGAGGAGGAGGAGGTGCAGAGCCCTCCAATCGCTCTTCCTTGACAAATGGTGGATGACACTGTCGGATTGAATCCTCACAAGTCATGCCAGCTGCTGGAATCGGATGACAAGTACCTCCATGTCTGCGCGTCTTAATCATGTTCAGATGCTTCACATGGAACTGGAATCTTCGCCGCGTAGACGCAGCCAGCAGATGTCATAAATTACGCGCCTCAAAGTGACGCCTGAGCTCGACAACTGCTTTCCTAAAAGGTGTTCGCCCTTTTGCCTGATGACATGACACGTTTTATTGAAGAGCTGCATGGCGAGGCCCTGGGGGGGGGGGGGGATGCACACGGCCAACCTCAAGCTGCACAAGTTCCCCCCCCAGACTTCTAAAACTGTGCTTCTGCAAACAGAGCATCTATTTTAACAGAGACATTGCCTCATAATTAAACCAATGCATACGAGACTGTGTTGGGTTGGCTCTCCTGATTAATGGAGCAATTACATAATCCATTACACTGAATTATGAATGTGCTAATGATGAGCTCACGTCGGGTGATCATTCCTGGAGTTTGCTCGCGTAAAAGAGCCGAGAGGGTTGCCTGTGTTTGCAGACGTGCCTCTAATCACTGGGAGGTAAGGCTATAAGGAGGAAAGTGAAATGTGTGAATGCTTCAGAGAGCAGCAGCTCCACAATCGCAGGTCGTTGCTTCCTGTTGTAGAGAGAACGCCTCCTTCAGTTCCCGCCGTGGATTTGAATTCATATTTTCTGTAGTTTTTTTAGGCTAGAATCTTAAAGTATGCAATTAAGAATGAGAAAAGACAACATAAAGGATGGCAGTTGACAGCTGAGCTCTGTCATAATCCTCCAGACCAAATTTATAACTGTAAAGCAATTATTCCTTGTTCACATTCCTGTCTGTATTTGGATGTTCCTGGACTTGTTGTGCAGCAGGCGGCTTGAATTTGCTCATATCTTCTGAACGGTGTTGGATTTTTCATAATATCAATAAGTTGTTTTAGATGCTATTTGAATAATAATTCAGTTTTATGTAGAAAAAGTGTGAAGCATTCTTCCACCAAGGCCTATAGTCCACTTTTCTATGATTATGCAATTCTCCAAGTGTAACCACTGTATGTGTGGATATATTTCTAAAAGTATGACATCATAATAAGGTTGTGTGCAGCTGAAGCGTCAGCATCACCTCTCCATTATCACTAGAAGTGTGTGGCGGTATCTGCAGAGACCCTGCATGTGTTATTCTTATGTTTCTGTGCACAAACCTTTTAGTGGTGGGCTTGTAGCCCCCCCAGCCAATAACACTGCACAGGGTGTGATGTCAGACTTATAGGCTAAAATGATAGCAACCAGGTTACATCGCTGTCCTCTGCTCTTATCTAATGGATAACGAGCTGCAGTTGTGTGTGTCTGTCGTTCACTTTGTGCGAAGTCACAACAATCTCCAGCAGTGTGGCGCCTTCCTGCGGGGTTGTGTGGAGGTGTGGGCGTGTTTATTTGCGGTTCACAACATAACAGCCGTGAAACAATCAGAAAACAACTTTCTGTTTCTCTGATTCGCTGCTGAGTGATGTGGTAGTGCAGAGTTTAGCACCGTCACCTCCCAGGAAGAGTGTTCTGGGTTCGAGTCCAGGAGTTTTACATGTTCTCCCCCCCGGGGCCACGGTGGCCTAGTGGGTTGCCTCACAGCACGAAGGTCCTGGGTTCCAGTCCTCCTGAGGACCTGGGACTTTTCTGTGTGGAGTTTGCTTGTTCTCCATGTGTCTGCGTGGGTTCCCTCTGGGTTCTCCGGTCTCCTCCCACAGTCCAAAACCATGCAATATCTGTAGAATTGCTTGCTGGTGTGAATGTGAGTGTGAGGCGTTGTTTGTCTTTAAACGTGTTGCCCAATGTGCATCCAGCCCCCCTGCAGCCCTGCACAGTATAAGCGGTTACAGAAGATGGATGGATGGATGTTTGGATGTTCTACCCATGTCTGCATGGGTTCCTTCCAGATGCTCTTTCTTACCCCCCACTGTCTGAAAGCACACAATATAAATGATTTGGTGACTCTAAATTGCCAGTAGGTGTGAATGTGTCTGTGTCAGCCCTGCATGAACTGATAACCTCTGCAGGGTGGACCCCGCCTCTCACACATAGTCAGCTGGGATAGGCTCCAACCCAGATAAGCAGTTGTTTAGGATGGATGGATGGACGGATGGATGATCCGCTGCTTTCTTGTTGCAAACTCTGCTCCCTCTCTCCATGTGCTGTCTTGCTCGCTCACCCACCACTTACTTTTTGGCAAATGAATTCTACTTACTCAAAGTGAAAAATAATTTGTGCTTCTACCCCATGACTCGGATTCTCTCTAACATTTAATGGGTTCCTTGGCTCATGCTTCACCAAGTTCCATTCAAATGGGACCAGTAGTTTTTCTTTAATCCTGCTGACAAACAAACCAGTAAACAAACAAACGGGTGGAAACAGCGAAGGTTTCAGTCGATATTTGGCCATTGATTTCCTGTTGGTCAACTAATCAATAAATCGGTTTATTGTTACATCACAAGCTGATTATGTATTCAGGTGTATTTAAGGCAGATGATCAATATCAGATGTGTTAACAGCAGGATTTATGCATTTTGCTGATCTTCTTGTGGTTAATTTGGTTTTACTCAGGTTACATGTTCACAATTTTAGCGGCGTAACGTTAACAAAATGTTATCTGTGCAACTAGAATTCTGTTGATATTAGAGGACAAAAAGTCTCTTTCAAGACTATTCAGAAGATAGAAAAACTGCAAGCTGGTATTTTATTTACCAAAAGAAATGCGTCCGTCCCGCATGTTTTTCTCCGTGTAGTGAGTTTTTGCCGCTTCATCGCACTGCCAATTATCCCTCGTGTTGTGATGTGCTGTTGTAAGAACCTCTTTGTAGTCAAATAAAAGGTTACTTTGAGTATTTGACAAGTCTTCCATTCTGCTGTGTTATTGTGACAATGCCCCTCATGTTGGATTTTGCATAATAGCTATTGCTTGTGGAGAAATGCTAATACCAGAATATCTTAGCTTAGGTTCTCTTTTTACATACACTGCAGGTTCCTTTGGATGAAAATCAGACCTCAGTAGTCGATTAGCTGCATGTAGTCAACCTGCCTCTTATGGTCTCATCAGAAATATATGCACACATATTTATGCTTCTCTTGGTTTTTATGGCGGTTCTCCATTTATATGTGTGAATAAACAATGATGTGGACGATTAACAGAGCAGCACGAGTGTTATCTTACATAATCTCATTGTTTCACAGTGCAGTCTGCGTCATTCTTTATGGACTGAGACAGATGGCAGCCGCTGCCACCGACTCTCTAACAGGGACCAAAAGGCAGTAAATGGGCCCTGGAGCCGGGGGTGTGCGATATTATATCTCAACATTTTCAGGGATTTTGCCGATAACGATAATTAGATTATCAGTGTTTTTCCCTACCATTCATTTGGAGAGGTCGCCCATGAATATTTTATTCATGGAATTTTTTATGCACTCCTTTCAGCAGAGCATGAGCGTCTTTTATGCATTTCGCTGTCCTGATCGATGACTCGACTCTTCTCTGCTCTGGTCTGGTGTTTCTACCGAGGGCGTGGCTTATCCATGCTTCTCACACAGACACACAGAATGAAGTAGAGGAGACAGGCTGAGTGACAGTAACCCAAGTTGAGGACAAAGTCGGTACGTTGCATGCAATAAAAAACGTCGCCAGAACCAAAGACGGACAAACGTCGACCCCAAAGTGCAAAACCAGGCCAAAGTTTTAATGTGAAGGTAGCCTCAGACGTTCGTCAACCCAGCCTCGATGAGAGATTTATCTCTCGGAGCCTGTCGTATCTGTGAGGGCCGCCTCTATCTCTCTTTCTCTGTTAAAAAATAACTATAAGAACCAATATGAGTGCTGTTAGAGTCTCTTAGAGTCGTAGCACTGTTAAAACTTACAACGCTAAATAAATACTGCTAAAACTACCTGAATACACTGCATGTTCCTGTTTGAACGCATCAGTGTTTTTATGACATCTCTGGACAACAGGAGTTAATTGCAAAAACAAGTTTTAATTGGGTTCGTGTTTGCAAAATGTTGCCTTCATGCCCTGTTCACACATACAAGAATAAATGGTGTATTATATACATTGTGTCATGGGTGCAGCTCCGTGTGCAACAGTAACATCTGTTAGTCCACAACATGCAGCAGACATCTTTAGCGGCGATGATTGACATCCATTAGATTAGATATGGTTCATTGGAAGTTCATGGTGTGGCTCCATTTTTTCTCAGGTAAACAATCCAGACAGACTCACAGGTTTTCAGATGAGGCCACTTATCTGCTGATCTCTGATAGAAAAACTGTCTTCTTTCCATAGTGTGAATTCTACCTGTGCTTTCTCAAGGTAACTCGGTAAACAGTGTGACTATTTTGAGACTGAGGTGAAAGCAAAAAAAAAAGCATAATAATTTTGTCTGTACGTTTTATCGGGAAATCCTCGCCACAAGTGAAAAGCAAAATCCTTATTTTTACACAGCAGTAAAAGTATTTCTTGGGTCAGCATTGCAAAGAGAGGAAACATTATGAGTATAAAGCTTATATGCAGGATCAGCTGACTCTTGTGACCTTTGACCTGTGGCACAAAGTGGAAGTAAGTTTTTCTGCTGTCACAAAGCTGATAAAGATGGTCCTGAAAGCGACATAAGGACAATCGAAGGATTGGCCGACCAAGAAAACAAGAAGAAACGATTCTTTCCCCCCTCAGGTTGTCTCAAGATGCTCCAGTTTCTCCTCAAATAAAAAAAAAAAACTCCCCTTCGCACTTTCATGCGTTTTCTAGAAAAAAAACCCCGGTGATTATGAGCCATTCTTGTGCATCAGATGAGTCAGTAAAAATATGTTTTGATTGTTATTTTTACCCTTGCAGTTCACTGCGAATTAAAAATAGTTAGAAAACCACTCTAATGATCAGACCTTTAGTCTCCCTCTCTAAATTTATAGCTTTTAGTCATGAAACTTCGCACAGTTTGAGAAGAAAAAGGGGCTTTTTTCCCCCTTTTCTTACGACCCTGATGCCAAATGTCACGTATCGGTTATGTTATTCTTTAAGCTGAGTTATTACGGAGCTAAAAGCCAGTTCTTTGACAGATACTTGAAGCTATAGCTGCTGTGTTTGACAGAGGTTTGTGTGTACTGAAGGTTCCTCCCTGCTCTCCAGGCTGCCAACAACACAGTGTGCTTTGGTCGTTATAGTGGGCCTCTGGGCCCCGGGCCACCAGCTCTGCCCTGTTCTGCTCTGCTGGCTGCATTGGCCTGCTGTGAAATGTGATCAGTCAGCTCCATTAGGGCCTGGACCCGGTGCCTTGGCTTCACCACCCAGGAGTTGAACTCCGGGGATTGGTTAGAACGAGGAGCATCTGATGCAGCATTACTGGAAATGTGACCACGCTGCGTTTGTTGTTGTTGTTGTGGTATTACAGTCTTGTTTACCAGGTTCTTGCACAAGCTCACATTGAACAAATACGACGTGTTGGATAACAGTGGATTATGTAATTGCCAGCGCAGCACACTGTTAGGCTTCAGCACATTTTATTTTATTTGTCTCATCGTATGTGTTTCTCATTCATGCACATCTCTGGAATCTTATCTGCCTCTTATTTCCATATGAAGACAGACATCATGCACCATGTTGCTTGAAATACACTAAGTGCATGAAGAGCAGGAGGCTCACTGTATAACAAATACAAATCAATGCACCTGATGGGTGTGAAATATCGCTTCTATACCTCATATTATCTCTCTTACTATCTAAATGTGGCCAGATTTCAGCAGCTTTGAAGGCTTATCGGCTGTGAAAACCGTTTTGCTGTTTGTCATGTCTGACTTGTGAGTGACTAATGTAGACGTGCTGTTTTCAGTCCAACATCCCAGTGCATTGCTGGGATTCATGCTGCCACTGGTATGGGCTGGGTCAGTATAAATATTTGCAGACCGGTTTGATATGAAGTCAAACACCGGACAGGAACGGCATACCGGATTTTACCACTGTAGGTGTCTAGCAGCAACTCCCATTGAGCACATAAATGGGAGTGGAGCAGCACCACAGGTCATTTGGACCATTGCGACTCATTCCCACAGCAGACATTCAAGTTAACTTTTCCTGCTAACTGACTATATGCTGCTAGCTCTCCTTTCTGGCTCAGTTCGTTTGCATGAAATTAAACCGGTTTAAGCTGGAACAGGACAGAAAACGACCCTACCCTAGCTGATGCACTCTGATTGTATGACCAATGTGGAGGATGCAGCTCCTTCCATGGAAAAAATGGAGGCTTCAACCAGCACAACAGAAGTTTTCTAACGCGTCTGCCTTAAACAAAATCAACCTGGCCGTTTGTCAGCGTGCTGCCCTGTAATTAACCTGCAAAATGGGTCCCCCCTGAAGGCTTCATTAACCTGCCTACGGTAGCTATTGTCCTCTGGCTCCGGTGACCCGCACTAAGACCCCAAAGTACCTCAACTATTTTCTACTCAGAGAGAGCTGTGACGGTTAGAGGAGAAGCAAACCCAGCCGTATTCCATATTCATGATAGATTGATTATCTTTGCGGTTTGAAAACACTCTTTTGGTGTTGCACTTTCAATGCATAGTTTTCTCTATTTTGCAAAGATTTTACAGGCTAAACAATTAATCTGCAGCTTCTCCGAGAAGATTATGATTTCACACATTTGCATTTGTTTGCTTCTTTGTTGGTTTGTTTGATTTATAGTGGGGGGGAAAAAATGGATTCATTCCCACAAAACTTGCTGGAAGGATGGGATGTGGGCCAGGAAAGAACCCGTTAAATGATGGTGCGAATCTGGATAAATGGATGGCTCCACTTTCCTTTAGTATTACATACAAACGGTTTCACCAGTTCCATTTGTAGGTAGTTATTAGTTTGATTTTCATGGTCACCTTATGAGTTTCTAATAAAGCCTAAGATTGTGTATTTCTGATGGCCGTGATATCTGCCAATCAATCCGCTCTCGGGTTTTTCCCCGCTGCTGCGAAAAATCTTTATTTTCTAGGCATTGTGAGATCTACTATTGGTCGACCTGCAGCTGCACACAATGCAGTTTGATAGCTAGTTTGAAGCTGAGGTGGAGCCAAAGCCAATGCTTTGTCAGGTAAGGATGTGCCGTTCCATGGCCTCACCCTGACGTACCACCTCCCCTCATCCTGCAGAAATCAAGCTGTCTTCATCTTGTTTAGTCAGCTTGATGTTTGCGCTGTCTTTCACAACAGCAGCATCCTGCGGGGGGGGGGGCAGGGGACGAGGGGGCTCTGTAGGTGTGTGGAAACGAGGAGGCTCATCTCCAGCTCGTCTTCCCTGTATGTGTGTCATTCCATGAGCGCAAGACCAGCTTGGCCCACTTCTGCCTGACCGACTAGACTCTGGGCTCTTCCCTCTTGTCTCTTTGTGTTTAATTTGCTCTCTCCTATTCTCTCTCTCTCTCTCTCTCTCTCTCTCCGTCATCCCTATGTGGGGTCCGGTTCTCTTTTCTCTTCTCTTTTCTCGACTGTCAGAATAGAACAGCCAAAGCTTGCTAAGATTGTAGAATATCCCAGGTGAATCAGGCAGAAGGTGTTGGCTCAGAGCCGTCATGAATCAGACAGGACCACCCAGCGCACACTCACACTCATGCAGTTCATATCCACACCAGTGCACACGCACATCTAGGTCAGAGAGTGAAAGGGGAAGAAGGGGAACCTTTAGCCCACATCATGGCAGCTCTGTTTTCACTGGCTGCAGGGGCTCTGAGACCTCGCTACACAATACTGTCTCCGATCTCATCTATAACTAAAAACACCATGACGGATGATGCACTTAGTTTGACATGTAGAGATAGTTGTCAAACCTTTCACTTCTTGTCTTTTGCTTTATTTTAACTCGCTGCTCAGGCTGGAGAGAGCTGCAGAACCTCGCAGAACTGCTTCAGAGAACACATGCTGGCAAATGTCAGCTATAGCCGGATGAAGCCTCAGAGAGATATTTAGAGGCCTGAGTAGATAGCACAAATAAATATCAGTAAAATATATGTTAAATTTAGTTTTATTTTTTTTAATTTCGGTGGACAGAAGTAGATAAAACTCACAAAAATAGGTTGATTTAAACCTGTAATACCTGATTTTCTTATGAGCACTTTGGGACAATAGAAGTAAGAAAGCAATATTGACACATCGTCACCTTTTAAGTTGATCTTAGGATCGTTTGGATCGACTGATATGTTTTTTCAAGGCTGATACTGATTATTAGTAATCAAGGAGCGAGATGACAGAATAACTAGTTCTAGAATAACTATCAAATGAATAATGATACCAATGTGATTCCAGATTCTAGGGGTAGATTTTCATTATGAGGGTCCAACTGTCACAGGACTGGTGCTTTCAGGTGCAATGACATAACGGGGAAAGTGAGCTGCCTAATTGCCGTGTCATACTTTGTGTGTTTAATCTCAACAGAAATTCGCATCTTAAAAACAACAAATTGCACTTTTGCAAATGTGTGTTGCTAGTCTTTATGCTAAGCTAAGCTAACACATACATCCTACAGACATGAGAGTGTGAAGAAGCTGATGTTTCCCAAAATGTTGAATAATTCCTTTAAGACAAGACACATCGGAGAAATCTGGCACTTTTTTTTTTACCGTATAAAATGATGTTTAATATCTTCTTTTTTTTACTCGACAGAGTTACATAAAAATGCTGCTATCATGATCAAAATGAGGGCATCATAAAAAGATGCTTTGAGATGCTGTTAGCAGGCAGCTCACACACATCACTGCGTATCTAGGAGACAAGACTCAGAATGATGGAGACTATGGACACATCATCATCCTTTGTGTGTGTGTGTACAGGTGTGTGTGTACAGGTGTGTGTGTGTGGGACCTACCCTGCACCCTTGGCCAAAAATGTCACTCCAGGCTGCCGTGGGCTCATTATGCCATTAGCTGCCTCAGGCCTCAGTCCATTTGCTGGGCAGAGAGTGTGACGGAGCCCTTTCACAGGGTCACCCCTCCTGCTGGAGGCCGATCAGCTGAGAGATGAGTGTGTGTGTGATGAGAGAGAGAGAGAGAGAGAGAGAGAGAGAGGCAGAGTATTCACCTCAAACTCAGAGAATGTATTTGACACTAATCATGATTTAGCGCAGGATGTGAGCTGTTATGTATTATAATCACTCCATAGATATGATTTGTGCTGCCCCGCTTTGTCTGTTGTAACACGTCAGACAGACAGCGTGCAGATCAAGAAGACGGATTCACTGTTTGCGCTGCTTCGACGCAGTAAAAAAAAGGAGCATGTATACCTCTTTAAGCACAGCTCAACAAACCTCCTAAATCAAGCCTAATGAGGTAACTGTCTGTCATCCTGAGGCACACATTCGGCCTTCAGAGTGGCGATGCTCGTGCAACACTTCACATCTCAGTGCAGGAGGGGTTAATCCATCAGAGGCAAGTGTTCATGTGTAGCCGATCTATATATTCCCCAGGCCTTTCCTGCTCATCCATCGCCTGAAGAGGACGACCAGCTTATTTTCTCTGCATATTAAAAACTGCCTGGAGGAGGTGGCAGGCTGGGCCTCGGGAGGATGGGAAGAGCAGGGGGGGGGGGGACAGAAAAAGTGGCAAGACAGAAACTGAAGGGGAGAGAAGGGGTGGGGTGTGTGTGTTTTTTTCTTCTTCTCTCTCTTCAAATAAATGATTAACTAAATACATCCCCCATTCCTGTCCAGTTTGAAAGGAGGGCCGGCTTTGATCACCGGTGCCCTTTGAAAGGATCTGAGGAATGAGAGCGAGGGAGGGAGGGCCGAGGGGGGGAAGTAAGAGAGACGGGGACAGGAAATGCCACACCTCCTCCGCCTGTTGGTGGTGGGGGGGGGAGACATCACAGGTAGGTTAGCAGAGGGAGAGGTGTGGGTGCGGTGAAGGGGGAGGTTTGGACAGATTAAGCCTCTGGATGATGATAGCTGAGGTTTCTGTGTGGTAAAGTGAGCTGTTTGAAGGCTGGATATATTAGCGTCCCTTTAACCCCCAGAATTCAATGGGGTAGAAAAATGTGTCTCCCCCAACTGCAAACAGCAAATCGCGTCTCCTCCCTCCTCGTTGAAGTGCTGCTGGATCCCCACGTCTCACTGCTCTGCTGTGCTTGGTGGCCCATATTAAGAGCATGTTAGGAGCAAAAACACACACTTTCTCTCTCTCCTCACAACAGTGACTCGTCACAGTGGCATTAAATCTCGAGGTGAATTGTTTGGCTGCTTGTCTTCAGAGTGTGTTTTCGCATGTGACTCACCTCACTCAGCTGACTCGTAACTTCCTGACCTTCTCACAAATTTACTGCATGAGTGTTTAGCAGACTGCAGACTGCATTCGCCAGCAGCAAAGTGTGTCTACACCAAAGGCTTTTTATATATATATAAAAGCATCGTGATTTTATGATTTAGTCAACTTCTCGACTGGAATTACTGACTTTTTGGGAAAAATTACTGTGGCTTAGGTGGCAAGAGCGGTCGTCCACTTATCAGAAGGTCGCTGGTTCGATCCCCACTTCCCCCCAGGTCTACATGTCGAAGTATTCTTGAGCAAAGATACTGAACCCCCTATTTGCTCCCCGGGCGCCGTAATGGCTGCCCACTGCTCCTCAGGGACAATGAAGTATAGCTTATTCACTTTTCTTTCGTTGAAGGTTTCTCTGGTTGATTGGAAATAAAATGTATATTAATGGTTTAAGAAATGTTTGACATGGACCCCAAAAAAAAAATTCCCAGTCATAATCCTGTGTCCTTGGACATCCCTCTTTATTTTCTTTTCTTGTTAAACTTAAAGATGTTTATTAAGACTTGGGTTTAAAAAGTTGTTTACAAAAGTGCGTCCAATCAAGGGCAAAGTAACATTTGCTGGTGTGTTTTCGTGCGATTACAGAGTGACATTTAAGCACGTTTGAGGCTCAATCTGCAAAACGTTTTTTTCCAAAGATTATGAAGATTATCTCGTTTTATTTCTCTTTCATCTTCTGTCTCCTGATCTGACCAAAGGGAGAGAGTACTGGAACTCACTATGATAATGTCTTGGTTTTATGCTGCTATTATTTATTATGTTGTGTAGTTATAGCTGTGCAGCCACATCCAGTTCATAACTGGTGTTAGAAACAGAATAGTTACCTTCAGTAGCATCCAAGCACTTTTATTACCCCATCTAGAAATATTTACCCGAACCTCCTCCTCATTAGATGCACAAAGAGCCGGTTTGCATCAGTGCTACTTTCTACCCTTGTTGGAACCTTGGGTACTTCTCTAAAGTCACCTGATACTTCTAAATTAGCAACATGTTATGTTTTTGTGTCGGAGAATCGGTTTAGCGCTCCTGCTCCCACGAGGCCACTGGATCCTCACTTTCATTAAAGTTGTTTGGAGAGTCTCTCGGCTTCGGTGCCTCATAAAACAAACTGCCATGATGAAAATAACTTAAAACCACACAACCCGACGCCGCTCCCCTGTTTTATTAGTACATGCACACAGAGGCAGACGCGCACATGAACAACAAAATGCTCTGTGTTTGTTGAGGTTCTAATGAGTCCCAGTAGCAGCGGTTTGATTTTTCTCTCCCCTCCTAATTTGACATGCTTCACTAGGGCTGGGTCCCTCTCTCACTCTGCAGACCTGAAATCCTCCATGCAAGAGGCCTAATGAATCTTCTCCGTGTGCACAAACAAGAGACAAACAAAGCAAGCAGGAAACACCAGCTTCCTAGAGCTTCTAATTGTCCCAAACATGTCAATCAATCACTGCGGCTCGTTTGGATCCACTTTTTTCTAATGACAAAAGAGTTTTTAGTCACCCATGAGAACATATCACTCTTCAGACTGATGTATTGTCTTCCATATTGCGCTCATGTATTTGGTTACGATGTGACAGTGGCGGATCTAGAATTTTTGTAAATCAGGGGCCATAGAGGGGCCACATTTTTTACAGAGGGGCCAACTCTATGTCCAACATTCATGCACATTTCCTTATTCAGTAAGATGTATACACAGATTATTTCACCAGTCATTCACTGTTGGCTCCATAGCTTTTAGTAAAGACACACATAATTGAATATATAATGCATATTATGCCTTTTTCAAGCACATTTTGTTCATCAAAAAAGTTTAGCAATTATTGAATTTTAAACTAGGATGCATAAATAAATATAAAACATAAGACACTTTTTTCCAATTATGTAATAGCCTACATAAAATAAATGACAAGTGACAGGACAGGGGCACTTCAGGGGCCAATCAGATTTCAGCTGGGGCCAGTGCCCCTCTGGCCCCGCCCCTGGATCCGCCCCTGCGATGTGAGAACATTGTGCTTCAGGTTTAGGAAGGTGGCGTGAAGAACAAAGAGGCGGGGCTCTGGGGGCTCTGAGGACTCCTCCATGTGGAGTTTCAGCAGTAATTGAATCGGGGCCTTTGCTGCCCACAGACGACTGTGTGAGTGAATTGTCTCAGATAGTTTATAGGGTAATAAAGTCCCTCCACACCAACACTTGCCAGCTGCGCTCAGCCTCCACCAAAACAGTCTATTTAATGCCTCCCGCTGTGCACCTGCAGCCCACCCGTAACGGTCAGCGCACGACTCAATCACACCGTTAACTGAGCCGATATATGGTGTCGCCCTCTGTTTCCTGGAGGCTGCTGAAAGTTATGATTGGGGTAATTAAAATCTTGACTCAAGTAGCCCCACATGGTTGACCTTTACAGATGAGGTTGCTGTAACTGGAAGCCAATAGCTGCCCTCCGTCTTCTGCAGCTTTCTGGCCACCGCTCTCTGTTTTAAAAGTGCTTTTCCTGGACTTCATCTTCTCTTCCTTTTTTTTTTTTTTTCAAAGCAGCTCCGGCTGAGTGGGTGAAGAGTAGGTGGACAAATGGATGCAGCTGCGATTGAAAGGACTGCATTTGTCGCAAAGACTCTTTCATACATTACAGTCTGCGTTTGCTCGGTCCAGCTTTTAGCCCAGGTCCGCACTGTGCAAATATAAGAAACGCTGCGATGAATAATGTTAATTACATCTCCCTGACAAAACTGCACTTTTAAAACGCTATTATTGGGCGAGCATGCATCTTGCCTCCGCTTCTTTCGGCCAGCTTTTCAGTTTATTATTAAGGAATCGTGCATTAACGGGAGTCAGCAGTTTTGGGTGCTGCAATCTCATTACATTTACAGGGAAGGGATGGAGAGCAACAAAAAAAAAATTAATTGGAGGCATGCGACAGTTAAGACAGGAGCCTGGGCAAGGGCAGGATAAATCAGGGGTCAGTTTGACAGCTTTATGGCTCTGGAGAGAGAAGTGGTTAACTTTAATGGGAGGAGATAGAAACGTTGAGTTACTTTATTTTTCCCTCTTCCTCCCCCTTTCCACGCACCCCTCCTCATCCCCCTTCCCCCTCGTCAGCTGAGCTGAGCCCCTCACCCCTGAACTGGTTGGACTCTCCTTGATATATAGAGTTAATTCAGCCCCTTCTGCACAATAATTCATGCGTTTGGTGCATTTAATGTCGAGCAGACACAGCGGAGGGCGGATCATTTTAATTTTCAGCCTCCCTCCCTCCCTCCCCGCACACACACACACACACACACACACACACCTCACCTATACTCTGCATCTGTGTCCCCCCACCCCCACCCCACCCGTTCTCCTCCATCCTCCTCTCTCCCAGCCCTCCTCCACCTTCTCCTTTTCTTTTTTTTTTTTTCCATTACTCTGGAACTCAATTTGACTAAAAGAGTCTCCCAGCAGTATTTCCTGCAGCATCAGGTTTCTTCTTCTTCTTCTTCATCTTCTTCTTCTCTTCAAAAGTGCTTCGTTGTTGCTGCAGCAGCCAAATCTACACTCCTCATCCCCCCCCCCCAACCCTTAAAACTGGACTCTGACCTGCTGGCCTCTCAGTCACATCCTTCCCTTCACCCCCATCCCCAAGTTCACTTAGGTCATCCCCACAAGGGGCCGACCCCCCCCCCCACACCACCACCACCTCCCCGCTGACTTAAGCCTTGTGCTTTTATAATTGAGGGTGAAACGCTGGCAAGTAAAGCAACCAGTGAAGTGGCTTCTGCAGGGTAATGGGGCCCTGCTCTCCATGAACTTGATTTAATCCTGGACGACCTCTGTGTGTGGTGTGTGTGTGTGTGTGTGTGTGTGTGTGTGTGTGTGTGTGTGTGTGTGTGTGTGTGTGTGTGTGTTTGGGGATTGTCGTATGCTTGTGGGAGCAGATGGATGAGGTCACACCTCATAAGGCATTACGAGTTCAGTTAGGATATTATTACCACACAAAGCGACTGAAATGTCGGGCCACAGCGATCATTTTCAATATTGATCCGACGAATTGTTTCGACAACAAACAAAACAAAGCGGACGATTTAATCACGCCATCTGGATTTACAAGCAGCGAGAGTCTAATTGATGCTCTGTAACCTTCTGTGTTCTGCACGTTCAAAGACGGAGCATTACTTTGCAAGTTGTTCTTTATTTTTCCTGCAGGTATTGGTAGCATTTTGGTTTCTGCACCGTTTCAGAGACCTTCAGCCGGTCAAAGATAACCTCGAAAAGCTTTTTTTCCCCCCCCCTCAGGCCTTGAACACAACAAGTATAAAGTCGGAGCTGACACCTTAACTCCAACATGGAAACTATCTCGAGTTAGAAAAAGATTTTTTTTTTTTTACTCCTGTTCTTGGCCTGGCAGAGCTGCAGAGCACATTGTGTTCATTTATTTATTTTATTTCAGTTGGCAAGGTAGAGGTGAGTAAAGTTTTTTTCCTCATCTCTTTTTTTTTTTTTCTTCCTCCGAGCAGTGGGAGGGAAAAAAAGGAGGTCACATTTGTTGGCAGAGCTGTGGGAGTGCGCTGATACGAGTGCGAGGCCTTTGTGTCAGGAGACATTTTGTGGCAGGCAGGAGAGAAGCCTCGCGCTGTGACAAGGGCTTTTCTCTGCTTTAAAAGGCGTGGCGACCCCCATGACCCTCCGGGTTGAAATGGAGGCCACAGCCGATCCTCGTTCCCTGACTGACTGAGAGGAGAGGGGGGGGAAAAAAGTTTATGATTGTGAATGAAAACAGAAAAAAAATAGAAAAAAAACACAGGAGGACATCAGAATTTTTAGAAAACTGTACTAATGTTGTGCGTTTGTGTGCAGGGGCCTCATCTCAGGAGCGTTAGCCGCCGCCGCTCAGACAACAACTGACCTAAAACCCAGAGGCGGTCAGTGTGTCTCCAGCGTGGAGACAATCATCCTTTTTTTTCATGGCGTTTCCCCCCCCCCGTTGTGTTGAGCCGTTCCTGCACTCACACACACATCTTTATGTACTCTGCTCACTCATGACCGTGGACTTTAATGCATTTAAATGGCCTATCTAAGCAGAGCGCTGATATTATACTACACTTACGGCAGTTCAGAGATAAAGCTGATGACATTATATTCATATTAATGATTTTTTTATTGGCCCCCTTTGATGTGCAGATATTTGATAAAAAATCGTGCTCAGATCGGTCTTTGAGAGAAGAAACTGTAACAGATGGCAGCTTGTAGAGCAAAGACCACAGAGCTTCTGTTCAGAGTATGGGTGCTGACTGATTTGCTGATTGGCCGATTGATAACTAATTAATTATCTTGAAGCCATAGTCCCTGATGAGGGCTTCTCGAATGTGAGCGTTTACTGCTTTTCTTTGTCATACTTACTTTAACATTTGTGTTTTGGACTGTTGTTCTGTCATTTGAAAACATAACCTTGGACTCTGGGATCTTGTGATTGGCATTTTTTTTGACACTGATTAAATGTTTAATTGGTTAGTCTGAAAAAAAATAATTACCAAATTAAGCATTAATGGAAAATCCCCATTAGTTGCCTTCGTGGTGCTGTCAGTGTAGAAGTCAGACGGATGAAAAGCCAGAATAAATGAACAGAAAACCCCAAACAAATGCAGATGCTGGTGATTACTGTATGATGCATTTAAGCAATTAACCTCCTTTTCATGCCCTGTGACATGTATAAAAATGTTGAGCGCGGCTGCACTTAAACTTAATTTGGATCAAGATGAAAACATCTGTCTTCATCCTGTGATGGAACACTTCCGTTGAGAGTGGTGTCTTACAGGGAGACAATGGCTCCATCTGCACGAGGTCACTGGAAGTGATGTGAAAATATGTCAATGTGTTGCAACAATTCACTTCACTGTTATCATGGAATTTCCTCTGCAAGAAATATGTTAATTGCCTAAATGCAGGGGGAAAAAAACTCTCCGGGAACATGGGGAATCTCTACTGCCCTGCAAAGCCAAAGTGCAGTATCTGCAAAGATGCCAAACTGAGGGGAAAAAACAGCGTTTTGTGTTTTTCTTTCAATAAATTTCAAATTCAGCTATCAGAAAAAGAGCCGATCAGTGTATCTCTAGTGGTGCTATGCGTTTTTTGAAGTTGGTTTGCAAGCCACCAATGAATACAGAGAATAAGTTTGTCTTACTCTTGACGTAAAACTACTAGAGAGTCAAACATGTACGTTTTGACCCTTTTTACAGTCCTCATGATTTTAACTTGAAATAAAAGTCTATGGGTTTTAACTCAACATATCTCAGAGCTATGGGAGATAAAATCCTTCATCTTTGCTCACTACATCTTAAACTTTCTTACCCTCATAAACTAAACTTCTTCATAAAATATGAAATCATCAGTCATCTGTATCAGCAATGAGAGGCAGGCAATGATTGGTTTTAGGTATCAGTAAAACAACAACAACAAAATAAAACAAACATATCGTGCATCTCTGCTTCTGAGCATCCATCTGTATGCAGCACGTGCGCCTGAGTATTAGCTGGAATATCAGCATGTAGAGCTAATAATGTAAAAAAAAGTGATTCGAGTTTCACACATGCTCCCAGTTGGTTCCCCCCCAAAAGGTTCGGAGAAATGCAGCAGCAGCAGAAAACGCAGATCGCATTTGTTTGAGGAAATTACCATGCATGGTTGATGATCTTTAAAAAAAAAACACACAAAAAAACTCACAAACATGGGCGAAAAAAAAACAAAAAACAAACTCGGACCGGTCGTTACGTACATGTTAACTTCTTTCCTCCTCTTCGGCGTGGAAGGAGGAGACGCAGGGTCGCTCTCCCATCTGTGGGGTGGGAGAGAGAGAGAGGAGAGAGGATGCATCCTTGGCTCTAATCAATTCAGGTGTAGGGGCAGCATTATCTGCGGAGCTGCCACCAGAGCCGCGCTGCACAATAACTCAGCGAGGGCATTTGAGAAGTGTGTGAGTTTGATCCTGTGCCAGGGTGATGAATAGCTGTTTTTTTTTTCTCTTTTGTTGCCCATCAGCACTTTTATTCCGCAGTTAATCCACCAGGCCCACACTGTAATTTTTCACCTTGGAGTGCGATTGTGTTGGTGTGTTGGTGTGTTTCCGTGTCTCGCTGTCAGAGGAAGGCGCTTCACGCTCCTGCACAAACACACCTGCATCCGCCCCTCCGGCTATACAGCATCTCGGAGGCTGTGTGTGTGTGTGTGTGTGTGTGTGTGTGTGTGTGTGTGTGTGTGTGTGTGTGTGTGTGTGTGTGTGTGTGTGTGAGCGCTGATAGGATTGACATGTCTTGAAAAAGTTAGTGAGGAGCGGCGGCTTTTATGTAGCCTGTCAGCCAGACCCGGGCGGGGTTAGACTCTCGCTGTGGTGTTTCGGGTGTTAAATTAAAGGGATTGTCGTGTTGTTGCAGATAATGCAGCTTTGCCTCTTGATTTAAAAGGCCGGTGGAGGTGAAGCTTTGGACGCCACGTCCACACTGAGACACTTGAATGTGAAAACCCATCTTTTTTCTCTCTGTTTTTCCCTTGCATGCATGCTTACTTCACCCTTTTTCCACACACAGTTATGGGTCTTTGTGCAAATGCGCTGCAGAGTGGATTATTTAAAAAAAAACAACAACAAAAAAAACACCAGCCTCATGTTTTAGTGAGGTTGGGGGGGGGGCGACCCTGCTCTGACCGTCATAAAATAGCAATTTGCTTTTTGAGTCATTATCTCATCAGTTTTTATAGTCGTGAAGTTGTCTGAAGGGGAAATATGTGCCTGAGGAGTTCAGCTCCATCATATTTTAGGTGTGATGGCTTTGAGAGCACAGAAAGAATAAATGTTCTGGTTTTTCAAGTCGTTTTAGGACGAACTTAACGAAAACCTAAAAAAAATAAAAAATAAAAAAAGGGCTACTTTTCACACTCATGGCTTCAGAATTCCCAGGAAACATCTGGCGGCTTCTATTAGATCCTTAACAGCAGACAGGTTACAGCTCAACTGCACAAACAAATGGTTAATGAGGCGTAAGTGGAATGACCTGAAATCCTATACACTCCTCTTCCTCCTCCTTTTTCTCAGACCAGCTCTGATGATGGGGGGGGTCCTCTCGGTTCATATTTTAATGCGAGCTCGAGCTCTCTGAGCCTTTCCCCAGCCTCGTGTTCGCCGCGTCTCATCGCAGTGGAGGGGCGAGCATTCCTCCAGAGAGCTGTTCTACATACGGCGGACAAGAAGCACAGCTTCGCGCAAAAGCCTGCTGAGACTCCACACCATTTATCTCTCAGCTGCAAGGTTGGGCCAGGACTAATTGACTGAGCTGTGTGTGCGAACTGCATATGTATATGTGTGTGTGTGTGTGTGTGTGTGTGTGTGTGTGTGTGTGTGTGTGTGTGTGTCAGACCTAGTCCCTTGAAGCATGGTGCATTAGTAGAGCCTGAGATGATGGGATGTGGTAAAGAGAGAGGCCAGCCTTGTGTTGATAGCCCATCAGATGGGCCTGGATAAAAAAGCTCCTCTGTCAAGTCAGTTATTCCTCCAGCTGTCCAGAATATGGCCAGAAAAAAAAAGAAAAAAAACCACAGAGACAATGCTGCATTTTAATGAAAGTACTGTTTCAATGTGGGTCTTTTATATGTTGCTTATCATTTAGCAGTTATGATTAACTTGGACTTAAAGGAATGGTTTAGATCAGGAGCAAATACACGAAACACACACATCAGATTGCAAACCGATAATAGAATAAACACTTTATTCTGTGCAGAAACCAGAAGTGAGTGCAGCCGAAACCGTGTCTGCATAAACAGTGAGCATCCATGACTGAGTGCAGCAGGTGAACCAGGATGGCAAGTGTGGAGGAAACTACTTTGAAATCACAGATACTATTTTATACTTCAGCCTGGAGGAAGATGAACCGAAGCAGAGCTAAGGAGAAATCTGGGTTGGTTAAATAAAGCTATAGTTCAAACCACTTTAAAATAAAATTACAAATTATACATGTGATTAGAAATCAGGAGAAATCAGAATTTAAAAAAAGTCACAAGCCAGCAGAGAATTGTTCACAGGTCATACATGAACCAGGAAATAAAATAAGATACAATAAAATAAGCTTAAATAACAAAATAAAATTTAAAAAAAATTGAAATACCCCACTATTGATGAGCAAGTGAATGTCAGCTTTGTTTTTTATTGTTTTGTTTTTGTCCATCAGTCAATAGCATGTAATACCTTTTTTTGAACCTTAGCTAATAAATAGCAACAATCAATGCTAATGACGAAGTGACACCAAATATATTCAAGTGACAAATACATTTTCACAGCGATCAAGATGAAACAAGAAGACGTAGTGTTTAATATCCATCACATGATGGTTGTGTCTGTAATGTACAGAGAAGTTCTATGAATGAAGTGATGATGATGATGATGGATGGAACACATTCCTGTATTACCTGGTAATAAAAAGGAGTCAAGGCTGGTCAAAGAGGGATTAGTTACAGTAGCATTGGTAAAATAAAAACAAATTATGGGCTAAAAGTGTTTGTAGTTTTTGTGTTTTTTTTGTGTAGTTTTTAGGTAGTTTTATTAGTTAAATAAACTAAAGAATGCACAAAAAATGCACTTTTCTACAAGTATGAATGTGCTTAAACTACCAGAAGGCTACTGCAAAATGCAGCTAAACCACCGGTTTAATGGCATCAGTTCACACCTTCCTAACACAGTAAACAGCCAGTGACTTTTACAAGGCATCTGTCTTTCATTTTAGCTTGTTCCCAGCAATTAACTCTGAATGCCATGTTATTGTTAGACGTGGGGTTGATGGCCAAACACTGGGAGAACGAGACAAACTGAAATGATTATATTTAAGTGTTCCTGCCTGTTTGAATCCCTGTCCTCTGGTGTGCAGCAGGGACCTCTGCTGCTCTTTCTCCGTGTTCCTCTCGCCGCTCTGCTCTGGACTTTATCAACACATTGTTTAACTTGGCCTCCTCCCAACGTAAGCCCGAGTACAGCGCGGAGTTGGCCGCCTCATCGTCCGCAGGGATTGGGCTGAGCGATATGTGTGTGTGTGTGTTCGTTGGCACATTCTGTGGGGGGTGGCGGTGGGGTGGTGGGGGAGTGTGAGCGCCTCATTCTCCTGGACCAGGAAGCTTTGAATCATGCTGGCTCTTCCTGGAAGGACCCAGAGGGAAGCCGGACCGGGCCGGCTGGACTCAGGCAGGCCGTCTGAGCCCGGGGGCCTGGCCTCTCGCTGACACCAAAGCTGGTGGCGAGCGCAGTTCTTATACCTCACCCTCGGAGGAGCAGGCCACGCCCCTCCCTCTGCCTCACCAGGTTGGCACGCCGCAGGCATTTTCCTGTACTGGGAAGTGTTTTCAGCCTTTTGGCTTGCGGCTGTTGCCTCCACTGATAACCTCAGCCTCTCGAACTTTGAAAACAAGAGTTTATTGATCGGGGTGTAAATAGCGGAGAGCGAGCTATAGTTGCTCAGATTTTACAAGTGTCTCGTTTCTGTATTCCAAGACAACATTTTTCATCACTGATGCCACTAATTCAGCCGTTCCACACTTTAATGCCATGCTTACCGAGCTAAATATAATTGTGTCAAGCTGTCACCTGCCTACGCCGTCACAGGCTCCGTTTAATTCATGGAAGTCACACTTTTCCCCCTTGCCTGAGGTGCCGAAGATGTAGAAGCTGATATTAATAGTAGAGCCGGCCTGGTGCTGCAAGGGTGTCCACACCTTCCTGTTTTCTCTTTCTTCGTTTTTGGGCCCCGCGCTGACAGATTTACCTCTGGAGGAACTCCAGAATCTGAAAGGAAGAAAAAAAAATGCCTCCATTGTTCTTTCTTATGGAAAGAAAACAGGGTGTTTTTTTTTTTTGGTTTAAAGAAAATGACACAGGGGTAATAATGGATTGTGCTATCAATTATATAAACAACCTTGTTATTAAGACCTCTGCTGCTCTTTCTAAAGAGAATCTCTCCAAAATAAAACCTGCCTCCTGGGGGTGAAAAGGGTGAGGAGAAGTTTTACTTGCTTGGAGGAGAATTTCTCTGAAGAGGCTCGTCGAGTCGAGCTCTCGATAGGAATCAGCTGGAAGTAGGATGACTATCGCTGTGAATATCTCTGTCAAATAACTTTAACAGCTTCTCCCTCCCTACAATTTTCCTGTCAAACTCCACGGGGAAATTAAGAGACTAGAAGTAACTGCTTAAGTTATCCGACTCTGTCGTAGAGAGAGAGTCCTTCGGGTTTTCAGAGTCTTTGCAAGGACCACAGGACTCGTATTGAGACGTTGAAAGAGGTTCAGCTGAAAGATAAACTTGAACAACTTGTTGAGCTTCATATAATAATCACATTACTACAGTCAGATAGATCCAATCTTCCCGACTGTGCAACCAATATAGATAATATAATATCAGGCCTCAAATTGTCTGTATTTGATCTCCGAAAGTCACAATTTCATCACTCAGCAAAATGAGTTTTCCCAAACATGCAGCACTGTCTAAAAAAAAATGTAATTTCATCTGACGATTAATAAAATCCCCATGGTTTCAGTGTGTTTTCTGTCTTTCCTCCACAAACTGAAAAGCTGTGAACGATAGTTGTACAGAGTATAAAGGATTTATGGTTACTTAATACTATTCAAACAGATATAACTCAAAAAGACTGTTCCCATCTAATCCCTCATTCTAATCTGTTTACTGTCAAGTTAAAAACTAAAGCAGCTGCTGGAGATCCGTCGCCATAATTACCAGATAAATGTTGAAATCGACTCCGATACCAGAAGGTGCTGGGAGTGCACCCCCCCCTGTGTCAATGACCCCTGTTTGGTATTCAAAAGGGGAAAAAATGTTTAGAGTCCTGATGTCTTTTCTCCCTCGTTTCTATGCGGGAATCTGCCGTGCCAATCACAACTAACCCCTGAACATGTATATTCTGCTGTGGTTTGAACGCTTTGACCTGCAGTTTGCATCTCAGCTGCAGAGGGTTGCTCTGCTTTAAAAAGTCCACACACAAAAAATCTCAGACTGTCTCATCAGCACCAGGACCAGTTGTTGAAAACTGTCTCTCAGTATCTCTGAGAATTGATTTATTTCTTCCCTTGAAGGTTAGCAGAATAAAAGGCGGGGCCTGGTTTTAATGCAGACTGAAAACATATTGAGATCCTCTAAAGGGAACCAACTGCTCCTTTGAAGCGATGCTGATGTTACAACATATTTGGTGACATTTTTATACAAATAAAACTGCAATTTCGTTATTACAGACAACCCTCCGAAATATTGTACTCTTGGGGTCCCGGTACCAAATTCCAGGTCCTGTCAGGGACCTAGGGTTGGTTCAAAAGAGTGAAAAAGTGAACAGTATACCCAACCCTGTCATCCGTCATGTAAACGTGTCACTGAGGAAATCTAGGCCTACATCACACACACTCATATAATTCCCCACGTTATTCAGAGGTTACTGACACATGTTCTGATTCCTCACGATGCACGTTCTGACATTTACGGAGATCTCTAACCGCAGAATACTTCCACAAGAGTCCTCCCCTTCAGCAGTGAGCCTCAGGCCTCTTTAGCACTTCCTCACATCCTTAGAAAGTCTTAGTGGAGCAAACCCGAAGGCTTAATGTCAGCAAATTAATTATGGATTCACCCAATTAGTTCACAAACTACACTGTGTTCTAGGGAAAATGATCATTCCCCCAAATGACTTGTCTTCAGTCTTTTTCCCATGTGTGCATTGTGCTTCTCTTAGAACTGTGTGTGCAGTGTGTGTGTGTGTGTGTGTGTGTGTGTGTGCGCTCAGCGACACACAGCAGGCAGGTAGCCTGACCTTTTTAATTATTCAATCTCTCTAAGTCATCCACCGGCGCTGTCTTAGCCATCTCTCTCTCTCTCTCTCTCTCTCTCCAGTTTGGCTTCCTCCCTCCTGTCCAAACATATTTCCGTCTGTCTTTAAACAAAAGGAAGCAGCTTCTCTGCTCTGTTCCTAAAGCCCTTCCAAAATCACACCGCTCCGTATCAACACATGAAGTGATATAGTAACTGTAATTACTGTTTTGACTGTGCGAGATTGCCTCGGATCTGTAGCACCCCCCCTCCCCCACGTGTCTAATAAAGTAAGTAATCACTGCTTTCTAATGAGAGTCTGTCAGGGGCGGTGCTTGTATCTGTTTACAAAACTAAATTAATTTTTTGGCAAAGTCAATTAATCACATCTGAGACAATTCTGTTAGTGTTTGCTTCTCAATAGGAAGATGGATCGTAGCGACGCCAGTGTCATCATTAAATCTGAGCACATTACAAGAAGATGATGTCGCAGATTAATAGGACTTTTTCTTTTTTTTTACATTCACTTTAAAGTCATAATCATGTGGAGACTGAAAACAGACTGCGACTATTGAAGAATCTCATCACTGATTAATATATATATGAAGAAAAGTCAATAACTTAATTAAAAAAATAGAGTCCAAAGTGCCATCTTCATATTACTTGTTTTGTCCATATAAAAGGTAAAAATGATAAAAAAGATAATAAATATTTCATGATAATAAACAGAGGAAAGCAGAAAGTAGTCATTACTGAGATGGTTGAATGATCCATCCATCATATAAATAGTTTTTAATTATACAACAGCAAATTCATCAATTAGACAGACCCCTTACTGTACCTGAGTGCCATGCTTAAAAAAAAAAAAAATCCTTTTCAAAATGTCTCTGTGTTATCTAACTTTAGCTTAATAGTAGCTTTTATACTTTAAATATAGTCTAAAATGGGTAAAGATAAAAGTATTTAATGCCCAGATATTTACAATTAAACAAAATCAGAGTAATAATACAAATCCTTACATTTGATAAGTTACGTTTTTTTCTCAGTGTTCTTGCTTGTAAATGTTTTTTAAGGAAATATGCTAATTGTTACCTCCACCGAGGAGGTTGTGTTTTCACCCATGTGTTGTTTTTTTATTTGTTGGTTGGTTGGCAGAATTACGCAAAACCTACTGGACAGATTTCCTTGAAACTTGAACCCAGTGGTTGATGACTCTCTGGGCCGTTCACATGACAACGGTTCTCCAAGGCGTTTTGGGGGCCTGAAAGCGCAAAAAAAAACGGGTTCCAGAGTGTAATTTTTTTGAAAACATGCCGTGTGAATCGTCAAAATGTAACTCTACCGAAAACAATGATGACACAGCCCCACTTCCAGCCTAATCCGCATCCACAGAAAGAACAACAACATGGAAACAATGTCGGACTGTCCCGTTTTGTTTGTACTAATCGTTTCCAAAATGTTGCCGTGTCAACGGGGCCTTTAACGAGTGCTAGCTACGTAGCATAACTGTGTGTGAGGGGATCTCAGAGGCAGCAGCAGTACAGAGAGATGGACAGACGGAGAAGGAAGCAGGAGCTATGAGAAGGAATGAATCTAGTAAGAAGGGAGAGGCCTTCTAGCATGTTAACATACTGAAGCCAAAGTGCTGCCTTGTTGGAAAGATGTTCTGTGTAGCTTCCTCACATCAGATTTGATCCGTCCGACTGTAGAAAAATTAGACAAAAGGGCGTTAAAGGCCCTCTGGTACACAACACCAAAACACGGTATGGTGTTGAAAACCTTTCATGCAACATGATGTTTAAATATATATATAAGGTCTTACAAGGGTGCAACTATTCTCATACTTTATTAATGTATTCATTTTTTCTCACGAATTGAGTCTTTGTTGCATAAAACATCAGAAGATGAGAAATCAGAGATAAAAGCATCAACTTCTTCTTGCAGCTCTAAAATAGTGTTTTTATTTACATCCAGGTCTGTTAGCTGCTTGTACTCTTAAGTTTCTCTTTCTACACCTTTCCAGGCACATTGTTGGGGTTTCTTTGCGCTTTATGGCCTCCTGCTGTGCTGGCAGGACTGTGTATCGTGTCAAAAACAGGTACTTGGTGAAGCGCATGCGTCCGCCAATGCTAACAAACAAACAAACAAACAAAGGTGAAAACATCACCTCTATGGTGGGGGGAACAAAATGAGGACAGCATTGGCACATTGCATTACCAGTGGTCAAAGAACACCTCAGGGTATCTTTAATGTCTAAATAAATAAATAAGTTTGCTGTAAGTAAATAATTTATCCTGACACTATTTAATTATCTTGATCACTTAGCCCTGGTGCTAACGTTGGATTTCACTCAGAGCCATTTCTAAAACTCAGATTGTAAATGTCAGTTATTCTGTTCTTTTTTTTTTCTTTAAGTATTTTCTTTCTGATGTTCAACGAGAGAGAAATCCAGCGCTGAAAAGACGGAGGCGTTATCTAACACCTCATGCCTGACCTGCGTTTTGATGACAGCGCAGCAGGAACTTCAGCAGGTGTCTGGATGTCTCATTTTCATCTGTACAGTGTGCACTTTTGATTGACTCTTAGAGGTAAAAGTCCCTGAAAGTAAAATGTTGTAAACAACATTAAATCTCTAGAATAAACCTACAGTAGCAACAATATGCCTGTTACATATCATCAGTTAAGTCTGAGGGAGGATTTTTCCTGCCGTTGCTGTTTACTGCTCTTTCTAGGTGTCCATACGGTCCAACATTTTGTAGACGTGTCCTGATGATGTCACGTTTTCATTAGCCTCACACAAATCGCAAATTCCACTGACGACCCGAGTCGAGGGCAGCCTCGCATCCACACCACCCTGGTTCCTCGAGGGGAGAGCCTTGAGCTTTGCTGAACTCTTTACCAACTTGCCTTCCCTTCTTTTGTTTGTTCTAAATCGAGGCTACAAAGGCTTGATCGTGACTTTGAGTCTTCGGCCCTGGCAGACAGGGATGTTTTCACGCGTCTTAGTGCTTTCAGAGACGAGAGGCATTTCTGGCTCCGGTCCCGGACGATGTGGAGTTATGAGAGCAACATTTAATCTCTGTTGTGTTGCAGTGATTTTTACTCTGGGTCACCAAGATGCTGATCTATATTGTTCTCTTGTTGAACCACCAGTGAAAAAAACCCCATAATCTTTGGATTTGATCATGGTGTCGAGTACCATGACAGCCTGCACAAATTTGTGTGCAATCTGAAATAGCAAGTGTCAGGGACATTCACTGTCAGTCCAAATCCTGGTGAAAATGAATTCCCTTGCACACAACTATATACTTTCCTCCATCCTTGCATTAGGGGAGTTTGAAGTTGGAAGAGTTGTGAGCTCAGAGGGAGGATTAGAGATGTAATGAATTGACACTGTGGTATTATAGAGGAGGTGTAAAGTGAGATGCTTCCCTACCCTCTGTTGGCCTGAATGTGTCATTACATGACAGGCTGTCAACCTCCAGGTGCAGCACATCAAGTTCAGAGCTTCATTTCGTCAGGCGATGAATAGTCTTGCGAGTTCTGTCGGCTTCTTTCTCGCATGCCTGGATCAGCTTTCTGTCTGTGAATAAGTGCGTCTGTGTTCACTTTGTGTTGCTCCGATGACGAAAAAAAAAGAAGAGAAAGAGGTAAAAGGAGATTGTCGTCCGTGTGAGTCGACATAGTGCACCTCCATCGTCACGGCGATCGATAAGGAATGTGACGCGTCAGATGGAGCTTCAGAAGAGTGTTCGTTAGTTTTTTTTTAAAAAGCTCTTCAAATAGGAGAAGAGTGGAGCTTTTAGAGCATGGAGGTTTTGTCACTCTTGAACAAATGGGTCACTTTGTCACCAACAGTGTCTGAGTGAGTGTTTGTGTGTGTGATTCACTGATTTTCTGTATATCTATCGCCTGCAGCTTCCTGGGCTCTTTGTGAGCAAGAGGCTGAGTGACTTTGTAGTCAAGGATTCTTTAATGCCTTCTCATGTCACCGTTTGTTGTTTTTTGCACCTGTACATCAATAATGTGTGTGTATGAACAAAACGTGTTCCGTGCTCCAGTGTTGTTTAACCAGATTTTTCTCTTTCTTCAAGGTGTATGCGCCGAGGCGGTATGCCCCGGGGAATAGTGCTGACAGTGCACTAGGAGTCTGATCTCGTCAGTGTTTGCGGCTGAGGAGGAGAAGAACCCCGCCGTCCTGTGCCAGTGCCAAACCGTGCCGTCCCGTGTTTGAAGCCATGTCCCTGACTGACAAACACAAAGTGAAGAGGCAGCGGCTGGACCGGATCTGCGAAGGTAAACCTTCTCCCAACTTCCCCACAAACACTCAAGCGCGTTGTCCAGTATGTGCGAGCAGAGAGATGACATCATATTTTTACAATCATAAATGTGGATTTCACAGCTAATTTAACTCACTCTGGGTGTGGGAGTATTGATGCTTTGTATTTGGAGCTCCAGCGCATCAAATCAAGTGCTCCCTCTAAACAGTAGGATTATTATTATTATTTTTATGAATGATATGAGGGATTTTAACTGTTTTCTTTGTTTTTTTTTCCAAATGCATTCAATCTATTTTGCTCACAAAGATGGAGAAACATTCCAATTAATAATAATTACTTTTTTAGGAGTTATGATGTGAGGTGTTGCTTCACCAGCCTTTTATTTTGAAGGGACACATAAAGGAACACAATAAAAGCATATTGTATCCATCTTCTCTTAAGCGGCTTTGCAGCATCCTCCTGAACAACTGAAGAAGACGGATGTTTACGTCCGAGTCTGGGGATGTGGGAACGTCACATAAAGAGTATTATTATTATTGGTATTTACAATAAATGCTACAAATAGGTGAACGTAGGATCTACAAATAACCCTCGGCGTCTTCTGTGCAGCACGATGTAGGCGATGTTTACTCTTAGTTTACAGTGCTGTATAAATACTGTGCAGCTACAGAAATGTTCCCCTGACTTTCCATTTGCATGTTGGTGAGCAGATAATGACTGAATTAAAATTTTTTTAAATGAACTGTGCCTTTAATCTGTTAACGACACGTCGAAACATGAAACTACACTCTCCTCTCTTTGTTTTTTTTTGTTCTTTTCACAGCTTCAGTGCTGCACACCCCGAGCCAATCATCCTTATTGTTATTAGCACAACCCCCGAGACCTATTGGTTATCAATACCTATTGATTGCTGTAATTTTCTCCTGGCACAAAGCACATGTCAGATACTACAGTAACCACTGTATAAATGTTGACCTCAGCAGCGAGACCGTCGTCTGGTGGATGTAAATGAGATTATTGCTTTTACTCTGGTCTCCGTAAACTGCTGCTGCCTCTGTTTGTGTAGGAGTGTCATCTGCATGACTTATGGTTATTGAGACTCTCTAAACATCTTGAACTCCAGTTAGATTACCACAGGGGATTGAATGGTTATTACGCCATCGTTGCTGTTTGGAAGAAGCCAATTTTACACCACGAACTGCAGTGATTATTAGGTTTTAGGGTTGTGGATTAGAGAGCGGTGGTGTTGTTCTGAGGGCCTTGAACACAGAATCAGAGCACACAGAGCACAGGGCTACAAAAACAGCCCAGGAAAAAAAAAAGAAAAAGAAAGAATATGAGCCTTTGTGTGGGAGTATAAAACTGCGTCGGAAGCCTTGTGAATGTGCATTTTTAAACCCACTTGTTTGACTTTGCCCAGCACGCGTATATGTGTGTGTGTGTGTGTATGTGTGTGTGTGTGTGTGTGTGTGTGTGTGTGTGTGTGTGTGTGTGTGTGTGTGTGTGTGTGTCTGTCAGACAGTGTCCTGAGGTAAAAATCATCTCCTCTGTGCTGTCTGGGTCCCCGAGAGGCTTGTTAAGCTGCTGGGCCCTCCTGGAAGCCAGTGCAGGGAGAGGCAGACATGACTGCAGTGCTGGAAAATGAAGCTAGACGCACCATTACCCCCAGTGCCAGCATATTTGTTTTTGCAGCATGATGGAAGCACCTCAGCATTGAAATGAAGGACATACGCTGGTGTATCATGTAAAAGCCTATAGTTGGGCTGAAGAATCCTAGTTTCCGGCCCCTGACACCGCTTGTAGAGAAGAGATTATGTTGAATATGTGGGAAGCAGTTGGAGAATAAGTCTTAAAATGTCAACGTTAATCAAAGGAAACAAGAAAGAAACTTTTCTTAAGAAAGAAATACCCACCAGAAATGCATTTAGTGTCATGCATTCAGGTGGATCCAGGTGTCTGAATCTGCTGGATGCATATGTGAGACGTCACACTAGACACTGCTGGGTTACACATCGTGCTTCCTCTGCTAATTTAATGCCGGCACGCTGTTTAAAATCACACATCGGAGCGGAGTCGTTCCGCCCTTGTGTGTTACTGCTCCTAATATATAGTAAATACTTTTAAATTATTAACTTCATCCATTTATGATGACAAGTGTCTTCTTTGTTTAACAATAACAGATCCCAGCGAATAAGTTAATAAACCCTGTGCGAGTCATATTTCATCACAGGTGTGTCATTCGTCGGTGGAAATCCTTCCTGATTAGAGTTCCAGTCCACATCCAGCTGCTTGCATGCGTGTGTGAATCAGACAGCTGAGGCAGTTAGTCATTCCTGAGGGAACAACAGTTACGTCTGCTCTGCTGGGCCTGAGCTCAAAGCCCACAAGAGACGCACAGAGAGATGGTAACAGGTGTTGCTGTGATGCATACAGAGCTAGCGCGTGGTGAGCATATACCTGGCGATGTTCCTCCTCACACAAACTCAAACTCGCACACACAAGCTCTCCAGATGGCCATCATGCAGGATCAGTGAATCAGTCCTCTATAGCTGCCATTGTGAGGGCGCGAAGAAAAAAAAGAAAAAAGAAGCAGCTTGTGATTTGTGACTTGTTCATGAGCCAAATGCCCAGGAAAAAGTTGTCCCACTGATTGCATGTATTGGCGTGATAACGCCGCCGTGGCCATTGTCTCCACGCAAAAGGAGAAAACGCACATGAAACAAGGCTCTGTTTGTGGTTTCACACGCAGGTAGAATCCTCACAGGGCTTATTTGGCTGCTGTCAGGGCTAACTCATCTTAATCCAGGTTTCCACTTCAACCAGGGCCGCAGTTGGCAAACGGATGAAGCCGTGATTGGTGCTGTCTCTCCTCCTTCAAAGACGAGACCACACTCTCTCTGCACAGTCCAGCAGAGCCTCCGCCTTTGTTTCTACTGTTTCCCAATCATCTCTAGTCGTCCGAGACAGCTTCCAGCACCATGCAAGGTGTGCATTGCATTGCTTTTTTTTTTTTTTTGTGTGTGTTATACCATCACCCGAGTTGTTCATTCTGGCTGCTATGCTTTGGCATTTATTGCAGCCAGGGATGAGAAATTTAGAATCTGAGGAAGCCTGTCGGGTAGATGACGAAACTGATTTAAGCCATTAAACTCCTTGATATGTATTTAGCATAATCTGGACTGTCTGCAAATAAGGTGGCAGGGAGCTGGTGGCGACTGTTTTCATCAAAAGCTGCTAGTTAGCTCAATCAAAGCAGCTGCTGGTAAGCATCAGCGTTATGAGGAAGAGAGAGGAGCTCCCTCTCTCTCTCTCTCTCTCTCTCATTTCTCTCTGAGGGGTGAGGAGATTCATTTCTGTCACATGAAGAGATGAGGAGTGATCCGCCACGGCCCGTGCTCCTCATAGCCTCAGGTCCTTTCATGTTCCCAGCTTAATTTGAACCAGTGTTTATCATTCTGCAGCAACTGGGCCCAGTGACTGGGAGGGAGGACGCTTCTTTTTCCTCATCTCTCTTCTTTTTATGTTGCTGAGATTGTTGTTTTGCCTGTAGACCGCAATCCTGTTTCCCCTCCAGGCTAGAATAGAGCCACTCTTAATCTAGTCAGATAATGTTTTAATCAACATATGAATTTTAATAATGCTGCATTACATGATGACATTTCATGGTTGCATAATCAGGAATATATTTTATCCATTGGTTACTTAACACAAACGTAGCTCAGGAGCCTATTGTTTTTTTTCTACAGTGATGATTATATTTGCTTATCACCAGTATTTATGTTAATTTATGCTGTGTAAACTTTTAAATGAAATTTGCATAGAGTTATGGCATTCGAGGATAAACAATATGATCTCATATCGACTGAACGATGCAAACCCATGCAAACTTTAGCCTTTGACCCAACCGTTTTTTTCTGGTCCAGTCCGGTGTACGAGCTTGAAACAGGTTTAATTGTATGCAAAACGACTGACCCAGCATTTGTCAGGTGTAGCTGTACAGAATTAGCAGCTTGTGGCCAGCGATCATCTGTGAGACGACGGCCGATGTTTGTTCTGCACGTCTGACATCAAACTTACTTCATCTGCAGACAAAACTAGCCATTGATTGTTGAACTGTGGATGGATCTTCTTCTTCTTCTGGTGCTTCACTCTCTAATGATTGTGCATAGTTGTGGTAGACTAGTGATCAGAGTTGGTGCTGCACCACATTTTTCCTTTATTTATTTAAAGGAGTTCCACTCCGGACTTTTTGACAGCTAGGATGCTTCTTCTTTTGTTAATAGCGGTTGTAAACAGCCTGTAGGTGTATTACCGCCACCTTCTGGCAGAAGCGCTGCATTAGTACCAGATGCAGGTCAAACATGTGCTCAGCTGATACAAACTCAACATGTCCATTTCAAATTAAAAGAACTCGTGTTTCACTGGACAGAAACCTTTCCTTTCTTAACAAGGCTTTTATTGTGAAACAGTTGCAGGAACATCTGAGTTTAAAAACAGAACAGTGGGATCTGCATTTGTAAATATGACATCATCTGACATCATGGCACCACATTTTGTGCAATCTGAGCAAAGAAATTAACTATTTTTTTCACTTGTGGGTAAGCAAATTAGAAAATTAAAAATATGTAACAGTAACTCCCATGAATCTTTGCAGTTTTAACTAATTTATCAAAAATCAATATAATGTTTAGGAGATTTGATGCAGTATCACAAATCATAATATTACGATATTCAGGCTTATTAACTTTTTATTGCACCCATATGTCTGACTTTAAGCCATTATTCACATTTTCTTTATTATTATCACTTGATCAGATACATTATTGATTGATCTAATGAATTAGAAAGTGGTGACTGTTAATTAAGACAACTATAAACGCTCATGAATAAATATTTGGGCTTATTTCTTGGATGAAAAAGAGACAATCCAAAGGATTAGAGTTCAGTATGTGTCTACATTTACTCCCCACTACATCTCTGCTTATAATCCACAGCTGAGTTGAACATTATAAAACTGGACTTTTTTTCTATCTTTTTTTCATCAGTGATATGGAGGCAAATTGCATTTTCCATCCTATCCTTTCTTCTTCTTCTCTCTCTCTCTCTCTCTCTCTCTCTCTCTCTGTCCTTCCCTCCCTCTTCTCTCACTCAGCTGCACACTCCTCGACTCTCCAAAAAGCAAGCGGGCTGTCGTCTCTCCCTTCTGTCTCCCCCATCTGTGGTGCAGCATGGGCCACTGGCTTGATAATGGTAGGCAGGCGGAGCAAAGCGAAACCAAGCCGCTAAAATGGAAGACAAAAATCTAAATCAGTCACGTCACTACGGCTACCAGAGGTCTCGCCTTGCTCAGAGAAAGGTTTTCGGTAGCAGCTCTCGTTCTGTGCCTCTCCTTGACCCTCCCACTCATGCAAATGTGTGTCATTATGTCGTGCACTGCAACAGATGCAAGGTGGTAAAGAAGGCGAAGGGACAGCGTCTCCATAACGCAAGCAGATGTGAACCCTCTAAAAGCCGTCGGACCAGAATTGGTACCATGTGTTTTTCTTTCCTCGTCGCCCCCTTCCTCCCTCCATGTACTCATGTAAGAGTGAACAAAAGGCCCAGAGGCTCGTTAAAACTTTAATATACTGTACAATCAGAGTAATTGAGTAGAATTTTCAAGTTCTCCCAGTCATGCTTTTAATTTATGAAGCCCCCATGAAAGTTTAATGGATCAGCAGTTGTAGAGTTGCAGCTATCTAAATCATTCTGCGGCTATCTCTGCCTGCGCTGCCTGCCAAGTCCTGCCGTTAGCGTCCCGCGCCCTAGAAAGATGGCCAGATTGCTCCAAAGGCATGACAGTCGCTGGACGTCTGTTCAGCACATTGTACCTAGAGGTCTTTCACAGAGCCGTGTGCGATTGGCTGCGAGCGAGTGAAGCCGAGCCTTGGCATCGATTCGGATGCTGTACACCAAGTATGCTGCGTTTAAGTTTAGGCTTTCTTTTCTTCTGTTGTATTATTCATGCTATAGCAACTACAGGGTCCCTGTTGCTTGATGAATGTAATATAGCATGCTCACTTAATTATGGAGCAGCTCTCATGAGAGACATATCAGAGAATGTAGACAAGATGAATACCATGTCCCGGCTTCTCCTGTTTATGAATCGTGGGGAATGCAAGCAATTTGCATGGCAGGAGATATGATGTGCCATATCCTTGTTTCAGTTTTAGCAGCGCTGGCCTGACCGTACCCGAGATGATTATTGTTGTTATTAATATTTTTTTTCTCCAGGAAGCAGGGATCTGAGTGACACACGGCTCTGAAAGGGCCTTATTAAAAGAAGTTATTGTCGGCGATCACCATAGAGAGATACAACGCTGTGATTAATGGTGTGTTTTACAGCTGACAAAAAAAGCGCAGGGAGACTCAAACCTGAGAGAGATGGCTGCACGGAAATTGCAAGGCACACTCTACCTCTAATGAAAGAAGCCATCCTTCAGATGTGCATCATCCTGGACTGCCAGGGGCCGCAGGGGAAAATGAAACTGTTCTGATTTATTTTTGTTTTGACCTACTTAACGTTCTCCAGTTAGGATGCTCCGTAATGAAACAATCTCATGTTTGTTTTGAATATTAGATCATGATTGCATCACTTCACCTCTAAAATGACAGCAAGCTTGTTAGAGCATCTCCCTCTGTGATGTGACAGGTAGTGGGACAACATAAAGAGGCACAGTTCACACACTGCAGCAGGCTTTCCACTCTTAAAAGTAATACATTTAGCCCATCTCAGTCACGCTGCGTCTGACTCTCAGCCACATGACGTCCCTGGCAACTCGCTGCAAACGCTTTCCTTTAAAATCCTGCTGCCAATTTCGAAACTCAAATAAAGCGCAGAATAGAAACAGGCTTGTGGCCATCTAGTTGTCACAGTCCAGTGCAGTCCAATCATATCCCCTCCTGCCTCATCCTATCCCTCACTGTCTATCTCAGAGGTGAAGTCAAAGCCTCCTGCCTTATCAGCCTTTTTTCCCCCCCATCACACACTTATCAAGGCTCCCCTTTCTTCTCCACCGCCGGTGTTTTTTTTTGTTTACACTGCTCTTGTCACGGCGAGTAAACACCTGTCTGATGCCAGCATCTCAGATAAGCCACATCTGCTCTGCCGTATATTTCGGTGGATGTAGCAGCAGAGCGAAAGCTGTGTGAGGGGAAATGCGACTCAGCAGGTAAAGGTGCAGTTCATGTATAGAGTAAATGTAGAGACTGACTTTATTATGGCTGTAATTTAGGACACTTTTCTAGATGCATGTTGATCTTTTGTAACTCTAGAATCGTGCTGATTTGATAAAAGTTGAATAATTGATTGGCTGACTGAAGGAAAAGTGGAAATTCTATGAAGTGATTAATCATTTCACTTATTTCAGTCAGGAGAGACTAGCGGTTGAAGTAAATAAGAATGTTTATTACATCAAATGATATGTGATAATTAGTGTGTCTGAAAGTCTTTGGTGTCAGAAAGTCTTTGGCGCTCAGACTCTTCAGGGAGATTGAGATCGAAGCGCATCTTTCCTGATAAGCATCAAGATACTGTATATATCCCCCCTAGACCTAGACACTGGTGGTGGTGGTGGTGGCTGATGACCCCAGTGAACCTGATGAATGATGTCATTGGTGAATCTTTGAAGACTGGGCGGTGACGGGGAGGTGGAGGGTGCCCAAAATATCAGCATGAAAGAACTAGAGGAACGGAGAGAGTCATATTTAAAGAGACAGCAGCAAGATGATAGGCTGACAATAAAGGTGTGACGCTGTGCTATTAGATGTGAGCAGCTGATGAGAACAGCTGATAACAATTGATCATTTGATATATTGTTTGCATTATTAATGTATTTGGTACCTACTTTGTATTATGAACCAGAATCTCTGACTGTTGGTATGTTGTTGTAAATAAATAAAGTAAAAAAAAAACAAAGACAAATAATCCAAAATAATTCATTATAGAGCTAGTTTACAGCAAACTGTAGGAAAAAATAGGATAAAAATCTTGCATGGGTTTTCCTCTGTGCATGTTTTCATGCATTTGTCTTCATTGCTACTGGAATGTTTGTATTTCAGTCTGTGAATCTGTACTTACTAAATAGAGTAAGTATTTCCTGGCCTGTTGCTAGTACCGGATTACATCTGACCCTCAGGACTACTTGTGTGTCTGGCATTTGCAACCGCCACCCTCCCCTCCCTCTATCCAGTGACACACTACAACCTGTATACAGTCTTCAGCCTCCAAGGTCCCTCTGGGAAGATCCATTCATTCCTAGAGGGATGCTGACCATAGATGGGGTTAGTAGTAACCGCTAAGCACCGTAAACAGCTGTAGCTTCACTCCATAAACACATCGCGGCGTGCTTGGCTGTGTACACTATCTGGTTCAAGTGATGTCACAGGGGACAGTGGATTTAAGCAGGTTTTAGTCGGATGCTAATCCCCTTGTGGCAAACGCTGTGGCTGAGAGGACCGTCCCTGCCAATGGCATGCATCAACCCCATTGGATTAGGCCGTCTCGTCCCCTCCTCCATTCAGCTAGCATTGCCCAGCATGTGTTTTTACCCCAATTTCTTTACCCTCAGTCTTAGTTTGCAATGTAAGCCTCATTCCCAGCACAAGCATGGTCCCTGCAGTAGAATGGAGCAGAGCCTCGTCCTAAAGGTGTGTTTCTTTCTGTCTGCATGTATGTGTGTGCTCTGTCTGTCTGTCATTTTGTGCCTCTCTTCATGGATTTCTAATGTTTCCAGGGCTGAATTATTTAGATAGGCCACCAGCTGGAAGCTACGTGATACCACAGGTAAAAGGGTACCTCATGCTTCACCTTTTCTCCTCTCCTGTCCACTCCTCCCTTTTTGATTAGGCCTGAGTGTAACTGGAGAGATGAAACACAACACCCAGCTCTATTTTCTGCTTTTATAGCTATCCTCTTTATTGTCTTTCCTGATGCCTAACTCAAGTGAGCAGTTGCAATTTGGTGGCTCTCTGGGCCAGCGTCACCCTGAATGGACTGAAGGCCAGAGTAACAGGGCCACGAGTCGCTGTCACACCTGTGGCACCGTTGCAGGTCAAAGGAGTTCTTTGCCACTCTGTGGTGGAGACGGTGGGGTGTTGTTTCACCGTCACCAAGATCTTGGCGAGAAACAGGATGCGCTCCTCCAGCCCTTCCTGTACAGGCAGATGCAGCAGGACCGGCATGTGCAGCAGCTGCTAAAGAAGAACTCTGTGCCTGATCTGAGCCGCAGCCTCCACCTCAGACAAGTGATGGCAGGTCGGGCCTCTGCACCGCCTCAGGATTACTATCTGGCTGACGCTACCTTATCAGGTCATCCACCTGAGTCCGGGTGTTATAGGGATAACCAGCACCTGCTCACCAGATCAGCCTTGCATTATGGGCCCAGCGTAGGGGGGGTGAGGCCTACCTGGGATCAAGGACAGGCAAGGGCCACACCTTCCATGCTGGCCTCTGCTTCTACACCCACCCCTGCACCTCCTCCTCCACCACCTTTTCCCCCGCCTCCTCCACCACCTCCTCCCCCTCCCGTTCACGAGCTGAGCCGTTTGTACAGGGAATCTCTCGGATCTAAGGTGATCGCAGACATCCAGCATATTGGTGGCTGCTCTCCCTCTCCTGCAGTCTACAGGATTCAACCCCCTCTTCCTGTTTACGCCGCTGAGCCACCATCTCTCTCTGCGAGCCAAGCTTATAACAATATTATCTTGTCCTTGGACCCAAGTCGACCAACTGCCACCATTTTAGGGGTGGACCCAGCTTGTCAGGGGATGGACGGTGCTCTTCCTCGGGCTTATGGAGCGATAGCTTCCCAGAGGCTGCCTTATGATCCAAACTATGACCCCAGCTCAGCCATGATTGCGGCCACAGCTGGAATGACCTCCGGCCTGCCTCCTTACCATCCCAGTGCTGCCGACCCCAAGAAGATGGTGGACCCTGTCTTCCTAGCTTTCCTGCGATCCGAAGGCTTGGCTGAGAGCACTATCACTCTCTTGTTGCAGCATGGCTTTGATTCAACTGCCACACTGGGGATGATGGAGGACCATGATGTCCGCTCTGTGGCCCCTAACTTGGCCCAGGCTCGTGTTCTGTCTCGTGTGGTGCTTGCCTGCAAGACGAGCTGCCCGGTAAGTCGAACCCGATCCAACAGCTTCAGTCATCGCAACGATATATACATGCAGCCACAGGGTTTGACCATGGACCCCAGCCTGATGCAGCAACCTTCCACCACCATCCAGACGGTGTCTCCCAGGATGGGGGAGTTTCTTGGTAGAAGACCCAGTAGCGCACCCTCCCAACACCTCCTGGAGACCACCACATACCCAGCAGCACGTCCCATGGCAACTGGAGCTTTCCCAGTCAGTCCTGCAGGATATAGCAATGCTGTGACTCAGGGAAGACCCCTCTCTTTGTACAATGCCCACACTGGTCTTGCCATGTCTGCTCTTGGACAACAGCCTCCACCAGCTCCGGGCACCCCTGGAGCGGCACCCAAAACCTTCTCTGGCTCCTATTCCCCCATGGAGCTGATGAAGAGAGCCCCCAATCTTGCCCCAGCATCACCAGTGGCAGTGCAGAGCCCCCTTCACAGCCCCCAACTCCTCCGGAAAGGGATCGGTGCCGCTCCTGAAAATACCATTGTTCCCGTAACGTCTTCCTCCACTCTCCAAGCGCAAAACTTTAACAACACCAAGATGGTAGGACGGCGTACTGGTCCACCTGTTATAGTCTCAACCATGACCACCACACCTGACACAAGTAATGTCAATCTCTACCCTTCTAATCTCTTCTCTGTTGTATTTTTTCTGTAGGTACAATTTAGTTTTGTTAGTTTCGTTTCATTATAGAATAGATGCATGGTGCAATGTCATTCTGTGTATGATAGATCACTTTGTGCCAAATCAGACTGACAGTCTTTACTGCGTAGAGAAGCTGTTTGTAAGATGCATCCGACAAGTTAAGCAGCTTTGCTCTGAGAGGTCTTCTTTTTAAAAAAAATTTATACATGTATTTCACCACAGTTGTGTCATTTTGCCAGAGGGGCATCCTGTCTCATCAACAAGATGAACTAGTTCTCATCGGCAGCTCTTCACTTATTAAGGTCAACTATTGGCTGTCTTTTTCTTTCACTCGGTTTAACAGTCAGAATCATTTTGAAGCAACAGTCGGCTGCTGGAGTTATTTTTTTAGCTTTTTCAAGACGTCTCAAACATTTTTTCTTGACTTATTTTGCTGGAAATCTAACAAAACCCCTCCCACACCCCTTTTTTTTTTTTTTTTTTACAAGACATATTTATTTGATATAAACCTTTACATACTAAAGGCGAGCTGCTTGTTTAACTCCTTCATGCAGAATTGCTGTCATTCTATTTTACTCTCTCTTAATCGGTGGCTTAATCGCCTCAAATCCAATTACACTAATTGGATGTGTAGTTGTGTAGACTATAATAGGTAGGTTTAGGTTTTTTTTATAGACACCCTGTTTGTTTGAAATTCTAGTTGTTTGCTATACTTTATAACTGAACACAGTCATTCTCTCCTTGGGCAGTGGGTGCATGGGGAAGGGAATTCTCTCTCTACCTGTTCAAACTGAAGATTCCCACATAATTTTCCTCTGCTTTGTGGTGTTTTCCGTAACTTTCAGGCATTTACGTCTTGACTGCCCATTCTGAAGAAGTAATTTACATTTTTATAGAGTAATGAAAGAAATGCGTAGAAGACCCCAACTGGCCTTTTTTGTTTCTGTCTTCTTTTAAACCACATATTTCGACGGATATTTTAGGTTCGTCTTCAGTGGCCTCTCAGAACAGACAAATATGTTGATTTTTATTTCGCCGAACCTGTTTATTAATAAATGTACGGTGAATGTCTTCTCTTCTTAAGCAAGGCATCATTAAATCTAATCAAATATTTTAACCTTGCTCACCCTGTACACCCTGTATCTCGTGTGCCTCTCTAATGGGTCTGCTGCACTTGTTAAAGCGTAATGACTTTTATGAAGTGACTTCCCTTCATGTGGTGTCAAGGAAATTAAAAGTGAGGCGTGAGATCTAGAGGAGAGGGAGGTTTGGGTGGGAAGTCCCTTTTTTGAGCTGCTTCCCAAGGTCACACACACACACACACACACACACACTGCTCTCTACACACACATTTAGCACAACAAACTCATTTGCATGTAGCTGACATTTGTTGCTTCAGTAACTTCATCTGATAATGGGCAGTCCTTGCCGCCGATCGGAAGGCATACTTCTTAATTGTGTGTTGCTAGGCGACCGAGGTTTTCGGTGGTAATAAGAGATAGATAATCTTCACGTTTAAGGAAAGGAGTTGTGCAGTGTTGCACATTTATTTTGTGCTCTTGTTATTCGTTTTTTGAGCAGCCATTTGCAGTTTAGGGCCAGAGCAAATTGAGTGAAAAAAATAAGATGTTGCAGGGCGCTTAATAAAAACATTTCTCTCCGTCTCTTTCCCTCTCTCCCTCTCTCCCTCCCTCTCTGAACAGTGTACGTCTCAAGAGATTGCTTCTCATTCTTGTGCAAAGGCTTTAGCAGTGAAGTACCTCTCTTATTACATGCATGGTGTTTCATGTTCAAACATGCATATTGATGAAAAGTTGACACATAATTCCTTTTGCACCTACTGAATAAATTGGTTGTTCTTCAAATACCAGCCAGTCCTCTCTTCATCATCTCACATCAGAGTGTAAATTTACACATAGCCGCGGAGGCAGCCACGTTTCCTTGTAGCTGAATTCTTATTTATTCTCAAAGAAGAGTTTTGAAAGCTAAGATGTGAGCAGCAGTGAAATCGGTCGCTCCTTAAAATACTTATATAAAGGGTGTAGGTGGGAGGGCCTCCTCTCCGCTGGGCGCTGTCTTGGTTGGCTAAAGCCGTAAGTAGAGTTAATAATGGCATTAGACGGTTGAGTCAGGCTTAGCTGCAACATTTCCCTTTCGCCCAAAGAAGGGAGAGCGCCTTGCAGCATTCGCATTGGCCATGGAGTTGTCTGTCAGTGGCATCCCACAGAGCAGCACAGGTAGGTAAACCTAGCCTCGGTGTCACGTGACGCAGACTAGCCTACCCGCTAGCTAGAGACGCGATTGGCTCGTAGCCTGCATCGTGTGCTTGCAAAGTAGATTAAATAAAGTGGACAGTTGCACGTGGTTTCCTTGAGGAGATAATCCGCAGAACATCTTCAGCTGTACTTTTCCGGGCTGGAGAATTAGGAGGCGTTTGAAGGCAGGGGGCTTGTATCTTACAGGAAGTAGAAAGACATGTCATGTCATTTGTTCACCTGTAGAGGTCTGTTCTCTTGGTTCCAAGTTTTATCCACTCCTTCTTGGAAAGTTGAAAGTCAAAACATGGCAGATCCTTTTTTTCCCTTTTTGACAGGAAGCCATCACTGCTGCTGACAGTTATGTAACCTTCCAGTGCGTGGCTCCCATGGGGGGCCTGAATGGGATTTTAATTTCCCTGCTTGCATTTGGAAGGACATCCACGAGGCTGCATGCCTAATGTACTCTCAGCTGTCCTTGGCGAAACTGCTATGTTCAGGTGTCTGACATTGATTTCATTGGGCCTGTTTTCCACTGGCTGGTCAGGAGGAAAACATTCTCTCTGTGTCGGTGTGGCCTTAAACTTTGTTTGTCAAATTCAAAAGTGTGCCTTGTGACACATGCACGTGTGTGTGCGTCACATGTAAAGAGAGACCACAGATGTCCCTCCCTCTGCAGCAGGAAGTGTTTGTCTTCATCTGAGGCCGGTTGGATGTGACAGCAGGACGTGGGGACAAGACCTGAAGTTTCCTCTATCTGTCACTTTCTTCCTGTCACTCGCTCTTATTACTGTGCATATATATTGTAGTGGCTACAGGACCTGCAGCTTTGAGGCTGGTTCAGGGTCTCTTTGACCTCTTCTTGCGTCCCAGAGGAATGGCGTAGTGAGCCCTCATACCACTGCCTGTAGCGAAGGCTGTTGACAAGGACGATGCAGTTCTTCTCCAGGGTTATGGTTCTGACCAGCTGATTGTTGGAGGCGTTGTAGACCACATCAGTGATCCTGGTCTTCCCGTGTGCAGCACTCAGAGCCCCATGAGAAGTTCCCAACATAGTCTCGGAGCACGGTACTTCTTGTTGCCGCCACGGACCCTCACTGTGTGGATACGATGAGGTCCAATCTTAATGTTTGCAGGAGGAATTAAATATGATTTATGATGCCCAATTACTCTTGACAGACTTTGTTTTAAAGGGGTACAGCTCCTACGCCATTTATCCAATGGGGATGTAAACACGCTCTAATCCAGTCTACCAACTTTTTGATCCCATACAAACCGCCTCAACCAGTATTTGTCAGGTATAGGTGGAGAAAGCAAGCAGCATGCGCCTAGTTAGCAGAAGCCACGGGATAGCTAATCAGCTCAGCCCCACAGGGCGGGGCCTCCTTGTGTTTTATTGTGATATCCTCAATTTAAAAGTTGTAATACATCCTGATTGCAATATTTATTGGACCCGTTCCTTACTTCTTGTTGTTGATGCTCTAACAGGTTAGGCGCCCTTATTTTGAAGGGCTAATAGCTTACATGTCTATGAATAGGCTGAGAATTAGAGAGGCGAAATCCTACTGACCATCTGTGTGTGTTTGTGTGTATGGATGCTACTATACAGGCATCATGTGTCAGTGGGAGTGTGTGTCATCCTCACTAATCCTTCTGATATGAATGAGTGGAGACAGACAAGAAGTTTCAGCTCACACTGCATCAGTCAGGGTTCTTACAGGGCATGTAGCTGTACAACAACCAGACTTACTCTGCTTTACTCTGCTTTCACTTTAATATCGTACAACAGCACATGTATGCAATGTGGGGTCGGTCTCCATGACACTGAACTTAAAATGAAACAATGAGGTTAGGATGTGGAGCTTTTGAAAATCTGAGGTAAAAATGGGGCATTCTGAGGATACCTGAGGGGGGGAAACGTTTGTTTCTTCTTGCATTCTTGTTCGATCGATCCTTCAATGGTCCTGATCTCGCTTTCGTTACCATCTTTATCAGCTTTGTGACAGAGGAAAAACCTTAATCGTCTTCTGTCCTGGATTGTCCTCAGCTGTCGCGGGTGAATCCAGAATCGGATGATCCAGTATCCAAACTTCATGAAATCAAAGCTGTTTAAGGCCACCTGACAATCTACTTGTCATGATTTTAAACCGTTTTTAATGAACAGACATATTGTTTAATGGCATTACTTTGATATTTCTACAGAAAAAAAGATCATTTTAAGGAAGGCTGCATGTTGTGTAATAGCATAATGTGTGGCATTTAAAGCTAAATCAGCGTTTTGGCGAGAGGGTGCAGTGCATCTGTTAACGGGTTAAAAAAAACAACCTGGGAACAACAATCAGATTAACAAAACCAGACAGCACTCAGTTCACTTTCCCCATTATATCATTGCATCTAAAAGCAACTATATTTATGTATCCTGGATCACGAGATCCAGATCAGACTCTGATGTCTGTTAGATCCTATAGGGATGTGTTCATGCAATTTTTGTCCAATCATTTTTGACTTTATCCATGAAGTTTAGAAACAATATTCCAACCCCAATCCCACAATTGTAAAGACGCCTTTAAAAGAATTCTGGATCCAGATGATGATCCAGATCACCACCAAAATCTAATGGATTATTCCTCTGGCCGTACCTTACCTCTCTTAAAACTGTCAGCAAAATCCATTCATAACTTTTTGAGTAATCCTGCTAACAGACAGACAGACAGACAAATAATAAAGTCATTATGGTTAATATGTTTAATATCACCTCACGTCTTTGACCCACAGATGTCAGCAGACATTTGTTTCCAGGACTTTTTGCATCTGGTCTTCAGAGAGAATCATGAATGATTGGTTGGAATGAGATCATGTGACTGTCTTGGTATGCCAAGCATACTCCACTTTTTACCCTTAGAAACTCCTGTTGCCATGTTTTGAGCCCCTTCAGATTAAAGGTTTAAACCGACTTAAACCTGTAAACCAAAAACAATGAAATTCTTCTCATTAATGTGCCGCTAAAGGCCTCTGTTTACCTCTAGATTCTCAAATGCTTATCTGTGTGCAGACCTTCTGTCATGTGTCTCCAGTTTCCAGAGGACCTGGTAAATGTTACATAAACTATCTGCTGCTGCATCTCCATTCGGCCTCTGTATTGTTTGTGTCCCAGGGGAAATATGGCCAGGAAAATCTATTTTTCCACTGCAGTAGTTTTTCCTCCGATAAAAACAGTGAAAGAAAGAAAAACGCTGTCGAGCCACATCCCCTCTCGTCCCTGCCACCCCTCACCCCTCCCTAGTCGTTGTCTCATGGTTGATCTTTCCAAACCATGGGCTGCGTTCACAGAGGGATTAATGGTTCGGAGCCAACCAACCCGTAGAGGGAACGTAGCCTTCGAGCGAATGAGGAACAGCTGGTCTCCCCCTGCTTGTGACAGCTTGAGTGTTTGTGATAGTAGCAGCTGACCTCTGCAGAAGTGGTCAGAAGTGCCATCCCTGGTCGGAGAGTGGGCCTTAAAGGTACAGTTCACCCAAAAAAATTTGTTTTTAAAGTCCAGTCGTTATCCAATCAGTCCCATGCTGATGGAAAGAAATCCACAAAACATTTTAGGAGCAGCATCGCTGCCTTCTCCTAAACATCCGAGTCCCCATCTTCTTCTTAAGAGAATGCTGCAACAGTGTTTTGCCGTGAGGCTCGGATAAAGAAACTTCTCCCGACCTTCCATCAAAAATATTCATGAATTCAAACTAATGGAACTCTTTCGCCGCCTCCCCTCTGGGGAGGCCGTGGCGGGCAGCGCCGTGGTGGTGGTGGTGGTGGTGGTGGTGGTGGTGGTAGGGCCACAGAGTAATCCAAGGTTAGTGCTGTGGATAGAGGTGAATTATTCCACGAGCTTATAAAAGGCTCCCATGGTTGTAGGACAGACAACAATTAACTTAAACGACACCGATGTCCTGAGAGGCATCTGATGGTCTATTTGCTATGATTTGATATTTTTTGGAGTAATTATACTCTTTTTTTAATGTTTTCTTTGATATTTTTACAGGGAAACCATCATTTTAAGGAAGACTGCATTGAGTTGTAGCACAATGTTTGGCATTTAATGCTTTAAGGACACCCTCCAGAAGTAAGAGTCTGCAGCTCCCCTTGGTTTTGTAAAGCCCCCGTTTTTCTATAGTCTCCTCATCCCGTGGCGGTTTTGTTTACAGGACGATGTGTGCTCACTGCTCATGCTCTAAGAATGGCAGCACTTTGATATAATCTCTCCAATTATCTGTCGTCCATTCTGCCACACATTATTCCTCTTTCCACGGCAGCTGGCGAGGAGATTGGTTTTTGTGCATGTCCAACGGCAACAGCTGCATCCACTAAAACAGACAACTACCTCCGTACACCTCCCCACTCCCTTTTTTTTTTTTTTGTCTCCCTCCCCCTTCTTCTCTCTCACTCAGTGGTGGGCAGGTCACCCTGAATTATTCATCAGTGTGAAATGAAAAAGCTCATGGATATTGAATATCCCCTCTGAAGTGGTGGCCAACCTTGTGTTTTTTTAGGGTTTTTTTTTTTGCAGCTGAAAAGAGTAAAGAGCGGCAGATCTCATTGCCAGGGTATTTCAAAGGTTAACCGATTGCTTAGCTACCTCATGCACATATTTGCTTTCTCCATGGTCTGCTGCCGGCGATGAGGTCGCGGAGGAAACGAAGAAAAAAGACTGAGGAGGAGAGGAGATGAAAAGAATATGAATAGAAACAGCAATCTGTGTTCCCGTGGATATTTTTCTCCTGGAAGGAAAACCTCGTTGTGAGGCTGCACCTGATTCGCTAACCTCTCTCCTCGCGCGTCGCGAGGCCCGTTCCTTCCCAGAACTGTGGTCGGTTGTGGTCGTCCCGTTCGACCGGTTGTCATTTGTTTCCCATGCAGCCCGCTGTGTTCCTCCATTGTCCTCCTGCCCAGTCTTTTGTCCTGTGGCTTGATCTGCGGCCCACGCTGCAAATCAATGCTACTGGTTGCCATTCAGTCAGCCCAGCAGCCAACAAACACAGCAGAGACTCTCAGAACGTCTCCCATGCGAGAGCATATAAAAACGGGCAGTGGGATTGAGAGTGGGGGAAATCGTTGGAGCTTCAGATCTCTGTTGTTTTAATATAAATATCTTTAGGGCGTTTCAGTCACATCAAAATATTTCTGTGTCCATTAGTGGCATTAGAGTCTTTATTTGTCTAACAAGCAAAATGAACGCTGTTTCCCCCGAAGGACAAAATGCTTATAAGATTCTCTGTTAGGCCTGGAAGCAGATGCTAAGATTATAGATAAATAAGATAGATAAAAGCTAGTCACGCAGCGAGCCTGTGTTTTATTCATTTAATAATCTGTTGCTGGTACCCTGCACCATTTCAGTCATTACAGTTCGTCGTCCTCCCCCCAATCCCCAATTTCTCCTGCAGCTACACAATTACTCAGGAATCCTTTTAAGAGTGCTCCCAGGCCATACAAAGACCGATGTGCCTGCAGAAAGCAGCCAGGGGTTTAACTGGCTAACCTTTTCCAAAAGTATTCTAAACAGAGTCGTAATGACTGACAATCGGGGAGGGGAAAGTGATTTTATTTTCCCTTTGAATAAAATGAGTCAAATCATTTTCCTTCCAGGAAACAGTTTCTAGACATTTGTTTTTCCCTTATTTCATCCTGTTTCGTGCAGCAAAGCGAAGCCTTGACGGCGCACAGGAAGTAGGGCAGCGGCGGCGTGCCTAAGAGGTGTCAGGTGCTCCAGGTGCTCGTATCGTGTGACCAAAGTGCTAACTCCGGTTTCAGCAGGTTCGGGGGATGCGGTGGATGACGGCGAAGGGGTCTGCTTTGCCAAAGGAAGTGTGAAATATCATCTGCGTGATGGAGGAAAATGAGTGGGTGGGAGTTTCTTTCCAGAGGGTGCAGCAGATGAAGCGAGGGGGTTTATGATGATGAAAATGGCTGTAACTCTTAAGCAAAGTGAGCTTTAAAAGGCTGTAATTGGACACCTCATAGTATCTGATGGCTGACTCCTGGTTGACAGGACCCCGTGACCCTGGTGTATTTATCGTAATGGAGCACAGCTGGGCCGCTGCTTTCTATGGGTTAATAGCCATGTGTGAGGTTTAGGAGGAGTGTGTGCATTTGTGTGTGCGTATTTCATTTACTTGTGTGGCACTCAGGGGCCAGCACTTGGGAGGGTGGGACTCTCCGCTGCGTCTCAACTCTGTCTGCCAGGCCAGATGGCTCCTGTCACCGGGAGGAGGAGGAGCGATGGAAGGGAAAAGTGGAAGGAGGGGGAGCTCTGCGTTGCCCTCAACAGCGCCAGAGTGGTCCGTCCCCAGAGCCACCACATCTGGAGACCACCTGCAGCTGGCTCCCCCCCACCCCCGCTCCCTGTCCTCGTCACTTTTTTCCCCTCCTGCACATGCTCACTCTCTCGCCTTGTTTTTCTAGATGGGGGGAGGTTGCGGTGTGTTTGGTCAAATGCTGTGATTTCTGCCCATGTTTCAGTAACTTTCTCTGCTGCAGAGGGGAAGTGAGTGAAGGAGGAGGAGGAGGAGGTGGAGGAGGCGGTGGTGTTGGTGGTGGTGGTGTGAAAGCATAGCAAAATATCATTTTATTTTATGACTGCACCAGCCTCAGAGAGTTGTGGGTTTTGCATTTGTGATATTTCTTTTTTTTTAAATTTTTTTATTCCTCCCCAAGTAAACAGGCAGAGCGAGAACAGTCGCTTTTCTTCCCTTCGCTGTAGCTGATCCAGAGGACAGGGGGGGGGCAGTTCCTGCCTGGAAAACTAAGCCTGCTTGCCCTCCGTCGCCCCCCCCCCAAAAAATAAATAAAACATGCTAATTTGCATTCCCGTGCTGTAATTTAACCCTCCTGTTTCCCCCGTTTGTGTTCTCATTCACTATCTCTCCTTCCCTCACCCCTGCGTCTTCTCAGCCCCGTTCCTCGCGGTTTCGCAGGGATTGGAGAGCGTGGGAGGGGAAGAGAGGAGGAGGGAGGGCAGATAAAACAGAAGCAGAGAGACAGTGTTGACTCAGGGTTGTTATCTGGACCGGTGTTGAGGGGGTGGCGACTCTTGTGTTGACGTGTAGGTGTGTGTGTATGTGTGTGTGTGTGTGTGTGTGTGTGTGTGTGTGTGTGTGTGTGTGTGTCTGCACACATGCCTGGGGGGGGTATTTACCCTGGCTGCTGCTGCAGGTGCCTCTCAGCGGATAAACCTGGGCCTCCTAAATAAACATTCACCACGGAGAAATTACACTTATGTCACCAAAAACGACATCACTACTGCTCTCTCTTCCCTCCCTCTCTCTCTCTCTCTCTCTCTCTCTCTCTCTCCCCCCGTTCCTTGAAGATCAGCCTCTCAAATCCCAAGAAGAAGTGGCATAAAGGACGAAGAACTCTCCTGACATTTTGGTCGGGTGCCCTCGCAGCTCGTTTCCTCGGAGGTTTAAGCTTTTAGACTAAGTTGTTGTGCGAGCACACATGACCTTTGGCTAGAGGAGATTGCATTATTCATTCACAGTGCATGAGATGTGCATGAGACGCGGAGCGGGTATAAGCACTCCGGTCTGAATCAGCGGATGAGTTGGTAACCTTGCTGAGTTTTCCCCTCGGAGCCGACGAGGGAGAACGTTCACTCCACTAATTGGTTAGATGTTTCTGTGGCGGGGATGAGACGGTAAACACAAGAAGCTCCTCGCTGCCTAAAATTCAGACCTTGATCCAGTCTCTGCAGTGGCTACGGGATCCATGTAGCTCAAACTTACAGATCCTCATCGTCGGGTCAGATCTACGTCAGATCTGCTCATTTAAAGAGTCTCTGCACTGTTAAGTACAATTACTGTGTTCAGATCTGCCAAAACAAATCATACAAAAGAATTTTAATTGATTTATCTGTAAGAATAAGGATGTTTTTATTTTAGTATTTTTTTGTTATCAATATTTTTTATTTCAGATAAGACGATAAGAAAAGTAAATACAAACATGACAAAAAATATTCATAAAAAAAGGAACAATATTAATGATAAAAATAATAATAATAATAACAAAGCAGCAGTTTGCACAGGATTTGAAATATCAGCCCATGAAACTTATGCCTTCATCCCAAAACTATGAAGGCGATTTTTTTCTGGTATCTGAAATAAAACCATGCATCCTGAGTCAGCAGTAATTTTGAATATATTTGGAACTGACCCTCTAATTATTGATCCAACATTGACCCGTGGCACGGTTCGTACTCTTGATGTTAAGTTAAAGGTAGAGAAGTCAAAATAGTAGTAGAATTAAAAACGGTAGAAAAATTGCGAGCCATGAAAAACTAAGCTGGCAGAGCTTTTCCCTCGGGTATAACTGCTCCTTCACTGAACCTAATCCTGCGTCCAGCAGCGGATGTGGACCTCTGAACCTCTGGCCATAATGTGGTCAACTGAAGCCTTGTTTCCAAGCAGCAGGTTGGCTCGTCCTCCCGTTCGCTCTCTCGAAAATCCCTTTAAGTGCTTTAGTGGGATTTAACAGGCCGCTACATCCAGCGTCCTCTCAGAAGCCAGGAAAAGGGCACTTACAGTATAATTAGGCTGGTTAAAGAAGAGGGTTCCCTCTCGACGGTAAATCCGCACGGACTGGAAGGAGGTACGGGCCATTTGTCGGGTCTTCCAGAGCGTGACCGCCGCTCTTGATGACTGACTACGCTATAAAAGGTCGGGGCTGTAACAAGTCATGCAGCAGCAGGAGGGAGGATGGAGGGCAGACCCTGAACTGTACATTTTTAAATCAAAAATGTATTATGCTTCTAAAAGGAAAATTGCACTGTGGCTCTTTTGCCTGTAAACCTTGATCTGTAGTCGTGTTGAGGCTTTTTTTTTTTTTTTACAGATTTGCTCTTTTGTATGTGGAAAAATATGAGTAGCGGTGCAGTGTGTGCTGGAAATCCAGCTAAGATAGGATTTGCTCACAGTTGCAGAGGCACACGATAAAAACTTACATGTGAGGAATCTACAGACAGGAGTCCACAGCCGTATCGTGACTGATAAGAAGAGCAGGTTGGATCATCCATGAGCCAAAGCAGTGGGCCCACTGAGATGAATGAGCATCTGACAAATCTTGTGTTTTGCATTGGGGGGGGCGTTAGCATCCTTGTTTGTGGAAGTATAGTCCGGGTAGATAGATCTACCGTAAGCCCCATTTCCACACAATACCGGCTCTGCAGCTCCTCAATATAGAAGCTGTGATTTAAAAAAAAGTAGCTTAGCTGTCTGGATGTGGCGGCCATTGATTTGTGCTGTGCAGGATAATCCATGCGTGCCGGGCATTGACCAATCAGTGGTCTGTAACGTTTCACGTGACCTTTTAGTACCTTCGCTTGGAACCACAACGGACTTGTGACTTTATCACAGCGGTTGATTCAGCAAGCTTAAAACTACAGTAGTCAAGTAAAATCCACTTTAAAACAAATGGTTAAAATTAAAAACCAATGGTAAAATATCCAAAGTAAAAAAAAACAAATGCACAAAACAAACAAGTAAAATGAGCAAAAGGTAACTTTAACATACTAGCGGTTGTAAAAAAGAAAGAAGAAGAAAAAAATAAAGTAAGTCCAACAGTTCCTCCAGCAAAGGAACAAACATAAATCCTCTGCTGATCCAAAATCCAAAAAGTACAGAGCAGAAAGTCTGAGAGAAACTCAGACACTGGAGAGAACAGCGAACGCATGAAAAGCAGAAGAGCTGACCCCTGAAAGAGGGGCGGGACAAGAACTGAATACACAGGAGGCTAATTACAGGTGAAAATATCTGGGGGCTAAAAACGATGGGAAGGAAAACAAAAGACAGGAAGTGACAAGAAAAAACATGATACACCAGGAAACAACAAACTAAAACAGGAAGTGACTAAACTAAACCCCAAACCCTGTATAAGTATTATAAGCCTGATCAAGTCTACCTCTAGTTTATAACTAATCAATAAGTTGTGACTTATAATTCATTATAAGCCACATCTATAATGACTTTGGACTGTTTCTCAGTGTCGTCATGAAGCCTCATGAATGCATTATAAATCACCATGAATGTCCCTATAATGCACCATAGATGTCATCTTGATTTGAAATCAAACATTCTTTTTCTATTGAAATAAGCATAGACTCTTTTGAGCTTTAAGTTATTGATTAGTTTTGTTTCAGGTCACAAATGCATGCTGGAGTTTGTGCATCAGGTTGTCGCAGCTGGAGTTTGTGCAGAATCCAATGCGCCTGGTCTGAGGTGTGCTGGTGGCTTCGCTTTATGGCAGCAGAGGCTGAGGGGCAAACAGATGCAGCCTTCAGAGAGCCAAGCCTGGTCTGAAACAGCAAACCTGTGTTCTGCATGTGTGTGTGTGTGTGTGTGTGTGTGTGTGTGTGTGTGTGGGGTGGGGGGGCCTGCTGTGCCAATCTGTTCTCATTAGTGTTTACTCACCCCCCTCCAAACATGCAGCAACATGCACGTCAACTGCTGCAGTCAGAGGCTGTTTGTTTGCACCACGTCTGGGGCTGCATGTAAACAACAACACCCCCCCACCCCCACCCCACCCAGGCCGGTCCAGAGAGCTCCTCCACTGAGACCTGCAACTTTCTGGGCTCATCAAAAGCAGCCATGTTTGAAAAGGTTTTGTTTTCAGATCCCCAACTTCAAAGAATCCTGCGGTTTCATCCCAAACCCCCCCCCCCAAAAAACCACATTTGTGAGCCAAAACTAAATTAAAGCCTCCACTAACAAACTTCTCTAATTATGCTGAGAATTTCCCCCAGAACTTGTCCTCTCAGGCAGCATTTGATGGTCAAGACCTCGACACGCTCCTTAGACTGACCGTTTTCATTTGCAACCATCTTCTGTTCAGTTCCCTCAACCATTTATTACTCGGGTTCCATTTTCACTCGTATCAGTTTAGTTTGTTTGATAGCAGGATTGCATTTTTTTTAAAAACACATCATGAAACTTGGTGGAAAGATGGGAGAGAACCTTTAAATTATGGTGTGGATCCAGATAAAAGGGGCGGATCCAGGATTTTTTCTTTTTTTTTAACACTCCTTAGCGTTTGGAGATAGAGCATGTGTTTGACATTTCCCCTCATTGTGCAAAATCTTCCGAATCGATTTGTGGAGGAGGCGGGACATGTGTCAGGCAGGCTAAACGGACATGTGCGCGGTTGTTTGGCTTTGGCGGAGGGATGTGTAACTCGTCCTCCGCCAGCTTTGTGACTCTTTGTGCTGCTTTTTGGGCAGAAAACTCTGAAGGCTAAATCGTCCCTTGTACTAAAAAAACTGTTGGAATTCAGCCACGCTGGGCAAAATAAAACAAAAAACCTCTGAGATCCAGTAACTCAACCTTGGAAGTGAGCCTCAGTGATCAGATGTAATCTTTAGCTCCTTATGCTTGGAGCTCAATAATATGTGACCTTTTGACCTCTTCTTCTTCCTCTTCCTCTTCTTCTTCTTCTTAAAATATCCCCAGCCTCACAGAACAGCTCTGTCTGCTGAGGATCTGTGATCTGCCACGTTCCATATGAAAATCTCGCTGTCAGTCAACCCCCCCCCCCACCCTCTCTGCACATCCTCTAATGTTATTGAAGACGGAAAGATCAGAGGGGCAGGCGTATCCTCACACTCCAACAACAGTGTGTGTCTCTGTGTGTGTCTGTGTGTGTGTGTCTGTGTGTCTGTGTGTGTGTGTCTCTGCGTGTGTCTGTGTGTGTGTGTCTGTGTGTGTGTGTTGGGGGGGGGCAGGAAGTGGGGGCTGCCGGTCACACTCCCTCAGATGTGTCATTGCTACAGACGGCGGCTCGCCTGACACGCCGTGTCTCTGCTCATTGGGCTCTCGTTGCTGAGAAACAACAACCCTGATTGTCGGCTAAACACACACACACACACACACACACACACACACACACACACACACACACACACACATGAAAATACACTTCAAGTGGATACACACAATTATTCCACTCAAAAAAAAGAAGATAAAGAAAGAAAGTGGCTTCACACTGGCACGGACGCATCCACCCACCTCCTGAATCAAAGCTCTCGGGCCGTTCCACCTTCCCACTTTACTGTCAGTGATAATCGGTTGTGGCGTGTGACCGTGCCGGGCTCTTTGTCTATTGGTCGCGCCTGTCATGCAGCCGGTGCAGTGTGTGTGTGTGTGCGTTAAACGTGCATGTGCGTCGCCGTGCTCTGGCCGCGCTGCAGAATTGCAGGGAGGCTCCGGTTACATTGTTATTCTAAACGGGGTGTTTTCAGCCGCTCGTCCTCGCAGTCATTCAGCAGAGTGATCTGTCAGTCCGCTCCCCTCCCTCCCTCCCTCCCTCCCCCCTCCTCCTCCTCCTCCCCCCTCCTCCCCCCTCCAGGGACCAAACTGTGAACTTAACACACTCAGCTCTGATGACTTCCCTGATGGTGCAAGAAACAGCCAACTCTACAGCTGTAATGTTATTGCTGGAGTGGCTTGAATGTTGCATTGTTCTTTTGGTTCAAGTGAGGGAGGGGAGTGTGTGTGTGTGTGTGTGTGTGTGTGTGTGTGTGTGTGTGTGTGTGTGTGTGTGTGTGTGTGTGTGTGTGTGTGTGTGTGTGTGTGTCACCATTCCAGTCTCTTCCCGGTAACCCCCAAAATGCCAGGCTGGGGTGAGGTTGTGCTCGTGTGTGTGTGTGTGTGTGTGTGTGGGTGTGGGTGGGTGGGTGGGTGGGTGGGTGTGTTGAGGTGTAGATGAAAGTGGAAAAACAGAGGAGGAAATAAATAATCTGGATGGAGAGGGAGGTGAGGCTGGGAGCAAACTTGTGTGTGTGTGTGTGTGTGTGTGTGTGTGTGTGTGTGTGTGTGTGTGTGTGTGTGTGTGTGTGTGTGTGAGAGAGAGAGACGGTGGGGGGGAAAGTGGGGCAGGCGTTCTTAAAACAGTGTGGAGTCCAGATCAGAAATAAAACATAAAAAAGGGGAGACGAAGAGGGAGGAGGAGGGAAAAAGGGAGGAGGGATTGTGCTCGAGTGTGTTATGTGTGCAGATCCTATGAAGTGAAAGCAGCCGGGGGAGTAAATGGTGCGAACCCAGAGAGAGAGAGAGAGAGAGAGAGAGAGCTCGGCTCTGCATGTTCGAGCTGGCACTTTAGATTTAGACAGAATTTTGGGTTGGTTTTTTTTTAGGCTGTGAGATCTTTTTATTCAGCCCCTCCTGGTTTATTATCAGCTAAAGACAAAGGCGGGAGAAAAAGAGCCAGAGAGAGAGAGAGAGAGAGACACGGGGAGAGAGAGAGACTCGGTGAATAGATGTTGCGCAGCTGACAGGAGAGGAAGCGGCGGAGAGTTTCCAGCCATCGCTCCACGACTGCAGCCTTTTCTTCCTGAGAGATTTAAAAAAAAAAAAAAAGGACAAAAGCGTCTCCTCCCCGCCTCCTGCAACCTGCTACCATCTGATCGCCAGCCAGCACGTCTGTGTGTGTGTGTGTCTGTGTGTGTGTGTGTGTCTGTGTGTGTGTGTGTGTGTGTGTGTCTGTGTGTGTGTGTGTGTGTGTGTGTGTGTGTGTGTGTGCATAAGGACGCCGCGGGTGCTTTTCTCCCAGCCCTTTAAGGCATGGACTGAAGATGATGCAGCCGGGGGCTTAGTGAGAGCTTTGCTCCGCAAAAAAAACCCTGCCCCTCAACAACAGGGCCAGACCAAGAGGAGCAACTCCAGGGGAGGAGGAGGGGGGAGGGGGGTGAAAAGAGGAGGAGGAGGAGGAGAAGAGGAAGGAGGGGGTGCCCTCCTTGGATTATTGCAAAGGGTCTTCCACTTCCCCTTTTTGTTTTTTGTTTTTTTTCGCTTCTCCTCTCGCCTCAATCATCCTCAGTTTTTGCTGCGATGTGTAGTTTTTAAGCCGAAGAATGTGGAGACAACATTTTCCAGGCAAGCAGCATGTTTCCTGTTTTCTTTTCTGGATGTCTAATAAAGTCTGGCATGTGGGGAGGGAGGGAGGGAGGGAAGGGGGTGAGTGTGGGTAAGAGGAGGGGGGAAAGGAGTGTGTGTGTGTGTGTGTGTGTGTGTGTGTGTGTGTGTGTGTGTGTGTGTGTGTGTGTGTGTGTGTGTGTTGTGCAGTCGGTAAGGAAGGTGAACCGTCCAACAGTGTTGTCATTTCCCGGTCCGCCCGCCGCTCTTGGCTCCGTGTTTTCGCTTCCTCTGCGGGTTCTGAGTGTCGCTCGGGGCAACGCCGGAGAATAAAAGAGCGGGAAAAAAGAGAGAGGGAGGGCAGGGGAGGGGAAGGGAAGGGAAGGGAGGTCCGGCGTGGCTGCGCCACGGATGCTGTTGACACCCGCTTTTGTCCCGCGTTGGAGAGGCAGCCCGGCCCGCCCACACACAGAGGGTACCATTTAAAACAGGCGTGCACTCGTTTTCTTGGCAGGGGATGGATTGGCGTGGCAGGCAGCCGGGTGGTGACAGGGGTGGGGCACTTGGCAGCGCAGGACAAGTCGCCTTTGTGTGCTACTTTTTGGGGAAGTGAAGGGGAGGGAAAGGGTTAGGGAGGAGGCCGCCAACAAAGGGTGCTTATACCCACCCATCCCTCACCCGCATCACCCCCCCCTTACAACTCATGCAGTGACCTGCGCTGTCACGGCCAGATGAAGGTGTGTGTGTGTGTGTGTGTGTGTGTGTGTGTGTGTGTGTGTGTGTGTGTGTGTGTGTGTGTTCATGGCAGGTCTGGTGTGTGAGACGGGAGGAAAGTAGTAAATGAGTAATTCAGCCTCAGTAAAGCAGAAGTGCAGACCTTGGCAGGGAGCCACGTGAAAAGGGAGGAAACTCCAGCGAGGAAAACAAAGTGTTGTTTGACCCAAACGCACATCTGTGCTCGATGCCCGGCTCTCCAGTTTCTCCACAGTGGAGCTCCTGGCGGTCGGCCAAGGTTGTGTGTGGGTTCTTATTCATTTGTTGCCACATCCATGCAACGCATTCCTGTTGTGTTCGCGTTCTCATGCAGAACTCCAGCAGAACTCTTATGAGCACATGTTGTTTCACTGGAGAAAACTCTCCCGTTGCTTCGTTGCAAAATCGCACAGTTATCTCACAAATGCAGACTGATGTCAAGGAGTTTTGTTCCCCCCCCCCCCCATCTCTTTAACCAACTGTCTTTGCATAAAGTGCAGAGAGCAGGACAGCAGGAAAGTTTCAGTTTGGCCTTTGGATGAGTTATTTGGAGGATTGTTAATTATCTACAGTACAGCTGATAAAATCACCTGCAGGGGACATTTGCCATTTCAAACGGCAGAAATGTGCATTCAGTGATGATTTGTGATGAGAATCCTGCAACCTGGACGTTTTCTAGATTCCTCTTCTCTAACAAAAAAAGAGATCCTTTGATTTGTTTTGTGAATTCAGCTACTTGTCAAACTTTGCCTGTCTGTGCTACGACACAAGCTTTGGGCCATGTTGTGGCACGGTGGCATAATAAAGGGCCATAACTGCTGGTGGTCAGCAGCAGCAGCAGCAGCAGCAGCAGCAGCAGCTCCCTGCACCCTCCCCTGTAGTCCAGAAGGAGCCACCTGCAAGCGGCAGCTTGAGGTTGCTAGGTAACCGGTGGCGGCAGATGATGACAGTATATGGTGGAGGTCTTGTCTGGTCTCCCATCACCGATCTAAAAGGGACTCCTGCTCCTTTTCTCTTTTCATATTTTTCCTCCCTCTCCGACACAACTGTGTTCCCCCCTGTTCCCTCCCGATCCCTCTTCCCCCTCACGGAGGCAACATAAAACCAGCAGCAGGGGCCAGTGGTCGGAAGAAACTCCCAGCTCCCCACATAATGGAAACTCTGGCCTCATCTCCTGGTGCGCCGCTCTGCTGCGTCCCGCTGCCAGACTCTGACTAAGTGTTTCTGGCTCGGGAACCGCAACCTCCAGCCCGGACCCAGTTCGGGTTCATTTGTCTTCAGGAACAATTAGAATTAAAATGCTGATGGATGAGAGCAACAAAAAAAAACAAAAAAAAAAGTGAAAAAATGAGTCATGAATACGAGTATAAGTACATGAGGTGGTTTTTAAGCCTTTTCATTAGAGACCTAGATTTCCAAAATAAATTTCATTGTGACCTCGTTCTCATTTTTGCGCGTTCTAATTGAGAAAAATGTTCTGTTTTTAGACGGCTAACTGAGCTGAGCATGTTCTCTCTGCAGGGACTCGAGTAGATTTGAGCGTCTAACAGTAATAGATACAAATTTCAAAAGAATATTTTCAAGGCTCATTTTCATCATCTTGAAACCGACAGTCTTCTCTGAGCTGCGAGGAAGAGGAGACTCTATAAAATCTTTATTTTCACTCCAAGCTCATGGCAAGAATTAAGTATGGATTCAAGGTCCTGCTGTTGTGTCATTGTATTATCGAGGTCACTTGTGTTATTCTCACAGTTGTGGAGGCAAAGGTGTGTTTTTTTCCCGTTCTTTCATTATGAGATGAATAATGAGCAACACGTGCAGGAAGATCAGCGGAACGTTGAGCTGAAACCGTTATTAAATCAATCAGTGGAAAATAATTGATCTGGTATCCCTGTAAATTAAATTATCAGTGATATTATAGGCTGACTTTCAGCTCTCGTTATTTGTGGCATGTTGATTCACTGTGTTTTGACATTTAATAATCCATGCAATTATTTAATAATGAGGGGGAAAATTCATCACAAGTGAAGAAAATCATGGGTTGCAGCCCTACATTGGACAGAGAGGGCCCCAGCAGGAGGTGTGTTACATGCATTTATTGCTTTGGCAGGTAGATTCACGACAGCAGGGCCTCCCTCCTTTAAAATGTACTCTGCCCAAATCACCATCATCATCATCATCATCACACGTTCACACCCAGACTTTTGAAGCCTTGGCAACAGTTTATCAGCAAGCAGAGGAAAAACAAATGAGGAGTATTAATGAACGGAGAAGTGAAATGAAGACCCTCCGGTCTGATTCGTGGCTCAGTTTGAACCTCCGGGTGTCGGCGGCGGCTGCAGACCAACAGAGAACGTGGCAGACCGGCTGCTGTTTTATTTCCGTGTGGCGCCTCTGAAGCAGAGGAGAGATTGTTAGAGTGGAGGTGATAGAATTAGTTTTTAATATTTATTGCTGTGGGAAGGCGGAGGGATGGAGACCAACGCAAAAGAGTTGAGATCAAAGATCAATTTAAAGGTGCAGCCGGTAAAATTCAGAAGGAGAATAGATATTTTTTATTTAGAGAAATCAGCTTATTGCTTAATGGCACAAAATTATTAAAATGGTAAAAGCAAATCCAAAGTAAGTTTTAAAAAATAAAAATGTCTAAATGCAGCTCCTCCTTCATATTCGGATTAAAGACTGGGGTGAAATTATGACAAACAAATATTTCTGTTTATTTCTCTGCAGATTTTGAGTTCAACATGAAATCTCACCGACATATGAAGTAATTTCTGTTATTGCTGCTGAAACAATAATTAACATAAATCTCTAAAAAGTCTCCACTTTTCAACCAAATTCAGCCCAAACTGAAACTAGACGCACTTTTTTTTACCTCTGATGTTTTCATGCATGTCCGTTTGTCTGTTTGCAGGATGATTCTGCAGACAGGAGCGTATCCAGTATTTCCTTATAGATTTGATTTGATTTTTTTCCGATTTCACTCTTCTGAGTGCAAATGTAATTTAATCTGTAACTCATGGGTGAAATGAGTGAAAATCTTGAAGATTATCGCTGCCAATCTGCATTATCACCTGAGGTAAAGTCATATGAAGCTGCAGAGAGACTGACACCACAACAACGTCTGTTTTGCTGAGGTTTTGCAGTTATTTGTCACATTTAACACATTTAAGCAGATGATTTTCTATACTTTTACATACTACAGACTGTTTCAGATGCACAATCCACAGGTGTGATATCCAGTGTCACCACAAAGAGAAATAGTGATGAGAACATGAATGCATCAGTAGTGTGTGTTGGTGGAATCGTGCAGCTGACAGACCCAGTAGTTCTGTTTAAAACTGGTTTGATGTGCATGCTGTCAGTGTACCACAATGGGAGTATTGCCTGTCACCCCCCCACCCCCCGCCTCCCCTGCCCGAATCCATCATCTCCCCTCCATCACAACCAGCAGAGTGAGAATCAATCTGTCACACAGGAGGACGCGCAAAACACACACCGACTGCAGGAAAGACAGCGGCTGGGAAGGAAGGGAAATGATGGAGAAGGAGGAGAGGGAGTGATGGGTGAGGCGAAAGGATGACAGAGAGAGGAGAGGCAGTGATCGATAGCAGAGGTGGGGAAGATATTCACGTGAAAATAGAGACGGAGGAAGGAGAAGCGGATGCGTTTGAAGGAACGGAGGAGCTGCCAGAAGAGGGGGAAAATGCAACACTGCAGACAAAGTGGAGAAATGTAGCAGCGAGAGGAGTCGATGAGGGGGAGTTGAAAGAGTGAGAGAATGAAAGGTCAGAGAGAAACCCAGTGGATGATTCATGGAGTTCAGCCTGTCGAACCTCCGCCTGAGGGGTTCGCCGCTGCCTGGCAGTTTGCCCCTCCCCTCTCCTCCAGCTTCTCTCACCTGCACTCCCACTTCTGTCTGAGTCTGCATCAGCCAGCAACTGGTGGCTGAAACGGAGCCGAGCGAAGGCTTCAGGCGTCCCGGGTCAAGGATGCCCTCGCATGCCGTAAATCTGCAACGCCATAATCAATAATAATATATTACCCTCAGATGTTTGAGTTATGAAAGAGGTTTGGTGCAATCAATCAGCTGTGGAGCTCAAGGTGATGTCTTCTAAATGCTTTTCTGTTTGATCAATGGCTCAGAGATATTCATTTACAAGTATATGAAAACAGAGAAAAGCAGCAGAGGTGCAGTGATTGGTCAATTAGTCAATCAAAAGAAAATCAGTCGCCAACTATTGAATCATTTCAATCGTTTTTCAAGCTCAAACGTCAAAACATTCGTTGGTTCTGACTTTTAAGGTTGTGCAGCTTTTTTGTCGTCTATGATTGTAAATGAAGTTTCATGGACTCAATTTGGAAAAAGTCACTTTGTGTTGAGGGAAATTTTGATGAGCTTTTTTCCACAACATTTATGACCCTTTTCCGTCTGTTCGGATTATAGTCTGACCACATCTTATCAAAAACCCATGGACAGAATTCAATTAAATTTCACACGTGCCTTGCAGGAGCCCTAGAGATTTTATTTTTTATCTATTTATTTATTTATTGGTTTATTTAACAGGGACAATGCACATTGCTGTAAATCCACCAGAGTTAGCCAAGAGGCAAAAGTCACCCTAAAGAACAGAATATAAAATTATAAGTGCAAAGTTATTCATCATTTGTGAGCCTGCAGAACAAAAGGAAGAGGAAATGTTAAGGACACAATACTACAATGTCAAGCACTAATTAAAACATGCAACACGGGGACTAATAAAACAACACATGCAAAACAAATACATGCACGATACTAATATTAATGTTAATAGAAAACATGGACTAAGGGCAACATTGTTAGAACAGAAACGGACTAAAACATGGAGGCAGAAGCACAGACATAAAAGCACGACTGACATAAAAGCCTGACCGACATAAAAACAAACCGATCAGTCTGACAGAGAAAAACAACACTAAAAACATGCAAACAGGTTAATGAGGGTGTGAGATGTGCATCTCATAATTGGTTTCCTCTGTTTGGTGATTTTTATATTTTTAGGCACATTTGAGCTTCGTGTCATTTTGCTCACATTCACCTACGATAGAGGTTATTGGTCATCAGTGTTGGCTTCGCTGTCTTTGGACACAGATTTCCTAGTTTTATAATTGTACGGACTAAAATGATTAATAATAATCACCATATTAATATATTTTGATTGGTTTTTGACACCGGTTTGGTGTATAATGGACTCCTCTGCCCAGCTGCCGCCATTAATATTCATATTGCAGATGCAGATGTGGCCGAGTTGCTCACTTCTCCTGCCGACATGTCAGCTGTCTTGAACGGGGAGTGTGATATGTAGACGTTGGAGCGAGAGGGAGGAGGAGGCTGTCTGTCAGGAGAGAAAACATGTCGTCCACCCTTTGCACCAAGAGTGTGAGGAGGAGGAGGAGGATAGGAGGCATTAGCTCCCCGACCTGAACTCAACAGACGCCACCAGCGCCAAAGATAAAGTGCATTAAAGCTGGCAGATGACGCCTGCTAAGTGATCGCCATGACAATAGGCGGATGGTGTGGGGAGATGACACCATGCCGATCATCTCCTGCTGCTCGCTTTCTGTCAGGGAGGCTCTTTCAACATGTCTCAGCTCTCTCCTCATCCTCCTCTTCCTCTTCTCTGCGGAGCTCTTTAAGCTAACAGGCAGGCTTCAGTCTGTTTTTTATATTTTCATTTCACTCTGCTGTTTTCCCTCCTCTCACCTGTTGCTGTCAGGCCACACACGACTTTTCTCCATCTCCTAATCTCACCTTTATGTGCTGCAGTAATCCCACAGAGCACTCCTCCACTTCCCCTCCGGCCCACCCTGCTCCTTATCTCGATTTCCCGCCGTCTGACGTAGCCGCCGGGATAACTTGTGTTGCGCACACCTACATTTTACATGTGCACCGTGTGAGGTCACGCTAGAGCCTGCAGCAACACAGGAAGATAAGAAAGTGACGTCATGAACTAGAGAATCATCCGTCGAGCATGATGTTGTCAGCTTGGACAGATCCAAAGCTGCTGAGACTGAAGATCGTAACCTGTGCGGTGTCGGAGTGGTGCTCCTCAGCGGGGGAGCAGTCGCTCTCCTCCTCAAGTTCACCCACCTGCTGGCTGGCTGTCTTCTGAGCAGCGTGTGGCATGAATATTGATGCTCCTCACTTGTTACCGTATGAAGCATCGCTCACATTGTCTGTCAGTGGGATGTGCTCGAAGGTCGGCCCACCGGGGGGAGCTCGGCTCTCCTCGAGTGAGAGAATCGGCGAAGGGGGAGAACGGAGAGTCGAGCGCAGACAAAACCAGAATTGAGACACGCACTTTGTCAAGAGCACTTAAGCGCAATCTGTGGGTTTGTTTCAGGCTTGTTTTTCCTCTAACATTCTCCATTTCAGTGACACACGGCTCCTCTGAATGAGAGCAGCAGTGAAACTCATTTCTGCAGGTGTAGCTGGCAGTTTTTCCTCGATTTTTCCACAGCTGCTGTTTCCATGTATGCAGGATCCTCTGGTTGAGCTGAGAAATGAGAAGTGCGTAGATGATGTTAGTGTGCATATTGTTTCTTCTATCCATGTCTGTGTGTGTGTGTGTGACGGTTTCTGTTTGTGATGGAAGGAGCTGTGAGATCGAGAGGATTCCAGTAAATGAGGCTGTGGTCTAATCCAGTCGTCAGTGGATGCATTGATTTATTGAATAACGCTTGGTAGTTCACAGAAGCCCCTGCTTCCTGCTACGTCCTAATCGGCACATGTTCACACACACACAGAGCTTATTATCATCTGAGACTTTTATTTCTTAAGGAAAATGTGATTAATTGACTGCAGCTGACAGGAGAGTCTAACTAGAAAGCTTTCACAGAGAGCAAACCTCCGCCCAGGCAGCTCAGGCCGTACCCGACCTCCACGCCAGCAAAAACATAGCCTCTTTGGCGGAGGTAATAATTTGCACATTGGGCGTTTCTTCCAGTAAATCTTTAATAATATTTGTGATGATCTGTCACAACTGCAGCATATTACATTTTAACAAGAAAGAAAGCACAAAGGATGTATTTGATCTCTTTTTGTCACAGCTCACAAACTTGCTTTAAAACCTTAGTGCTGAAATTAACCATGAGGAAATATTTTGTAGTTCAGCCAATGGAGGAGACAGAGGTTATATGTATGATCCCTCGTGTTTGTTTATCTCTTAAGAGATTTAAATTAGATTTTGTGGAAGGACAGAGAGGACTGAGGAAGAATTGATTGGATTTTTATTTCAGATCCGAATGCAAATTCAGGATTTTCTTCATTTAAGCCCTTTTTTTACACAAAGGTCGCGGAATAACGCCACAACGAAGACATTTCTCTACGCCGGCTTTGTTTATTTACACTGACCAAGTCAACAACAAAAGACACAACAAAAGAGACAGAAACATCATTTACTTCCCCGTTACACGGCGGTTGATCTCATCTCATAGACTTTGTGCTGTCGCCCCAATTTGTATTTGTATGCCTTGTACATAAAAAAAACAAAAAACAAAACAATATCCAGGAAATGCAGCCGTAGAACAACGACTGATTGGAGACAACATACAGCATTTTAAATTGGGGGGGGGGGGGGGGGGGGGAAATGGTATAATAAATGTTTAGCAGTATTATAGTTTTTTTTGTCTCTGAGCATTTAATATAAGGTTTTGTTGTGGCTCCGTTTTGAAACTATTTCCTGATTATTTCCTTCTGCTTGGTGTAGGTGGAGGTGTGTAAGGTGGAGGTAACCGCCTTCTTTCCCAAAATAATTTTCCTTCCTTCCCTCCCTCCGTTTCTCTCCAGGTATTCGGCCCCAAATCATGAACGGGCCCATGCATCCGCGCCCCCTGGTGGCACTGCTGGACGGGCGCGACTGCACCGTGGAGATGCCCATCCTGAAAGACTTGGCTACTGTCGCCTTCTGCGACGCTCAGTCCACACAGGAGATACATGAGAAGGTAAAAAAACAACAACACACAGACACACACTGCACTCCACTTTTCCACATCACAGCAGCAGGACATTGATGGACCGATGGAGCCTGTCAATCACTCACGCCCGCCTCTTTCTCCTCCTATCACAGCGCTGATATATGAAGTGCCTTATATTGGCTCCTTACGCATGTGCCAGTTAAAATATAGTGGCTTCAATATGATTTAATGTCACTTTCTGGTGCAGAGTCTCGTGCTTATATCAACGGCATTGCTCAAATAGAGTCTTGTATAGCGGGGATGCAGTGTAATTACATTGGCTTGTAGAGGCTCTTTATTGCTTTTTATGCAGCACTGTGGCTGCAAAACAATATATGGCCCCGAAGATGGGTATCGCTGAAGTGCTATCTCTCCATCTGCAGACGGAATGAGAGGCGCTACATCTTTCCTCGCTGTTTTTATGAAAATGGGACATATTAAAAACAAAGCATTTGCATAGAGATCAATTCAGTCAAAGACCTTGGGCGGTGAGGAGGAGGGGCAGGCGGCGTTTTGTTTGTTTTAACACTGCCTTATCAGGAGGAACATGATTGTAATGTTCACCTCGCCAGCATATTCAGCAGTTCGCTGTAATAACTTGCAGTCTTGGATACCCAGAGGGGTGGTGTAGATTGAAAATGTCCAATCTCTGCCTTCTGCAGCACAGATGTGGAGATGCAGCGTCGATAACTCAGTGTGATGGTGTCACACCAGACAGCAGCTGCTACATACTCCTCCATCTGCACCAGAAAACACAGGAACTCATGGGAAAGGCTTGTCAAGGGTGGAGTGTGAAAGTGGCCCGAGGTTATGTCAGGTCTTCCACCCAGTAATCTCTTATTTCTGGGCTGATGGAGGGACATGATGAGAAACACAGACGGATGCTGATAACGATCGAATTACAAGCAATGCAGCAACTGTGCTCTTATATCATCGTCCAAGGTTGATGATCCCGAGTCTTTGTCACAGTCACAGTTGGCCTTTTAAAATCGGACGACAGCCAATGGCATAGAGTCAACATGAGTCTGTCACACTGAAACATCGCCGTTCATCCAGATGTGGTGGTTAAGATAAGGACAGTACAATACAACAACAATACAAACAATACAAAACCCAAAGATCATCAAGATTATCAAATTATAACTACAAAAAACAGAGAATTTCCAAGTTTTTTAAGTGGAAACCAGAGAATATTTTTTGCTTTTTGTTTATTATGTGATCATTAAAATTGTCAGTTAATCTTCTGCATCGACTGCTAGCTGATAAATCAGTGGATCATTTCAGCATCGGTTAAGAAACTATTCAACATTTGGGAAAATACCCGTATTTGCTTTCTTTATGAGAATTGGTGTCAGATGGGTGAATTGCTACGACTCTCGTGTCTTTACAGAATGATCTTTATTGTCATTATTACGCAAGTACAATTAAATTTCTCATGGCTTCTCTCCAGTGCAGATAGAAGAATAGAACAGGTAACAGCAGAGGGGAGGAAAAAAAACCAGTGCAAAAAAATAAATAAACTAGAAAGCACTCGGAGAGCGCAGACCTCCGCTTCGGCAGCTCAGTTTCCCCATGTTGCCATTTCACTCCAAAGCAAAACTACAGTCATTTTGTTGCATCCTCGAGGTTCGAGTACAAGTGTAGAAGAAGTACAGCCACTCTACACAATATGATGACTTGTTCCACTGTGGTACAGGCCCGTGTCTACGCTCCTGCTGACCTTGTGATGTCTGCAGCTCCCATCGCTGTGAAATCTGAAATGTTTTCTAAAGTGTCTGAAGCAATGGCATTTGTCATGGCTCTCAGGGAGAAATGTGATCTTGTGATTTTCATGAGGTCTTATGAACTTCAAAATGGACTGCTGCATGAACGATCAACAAAAGAAAAGAAGTGAAATAGCTGGCCATCGCACTAAATGTTGTTAATGCTGCAGGTGCTCAACGAGGCCGTCGGAGCCATGATGTACCACACCATCACTCTGACCAGAGAGGACCTGGAGAAGTTCAAGGCTCTGCGCATCATCATCCGCATCGGCAGCGGCTACGACAATATCGACATCAAGGCTGCTGGAGAGCTGGGTATGAAGTCTCACGCCAAAATCATGACCAGTATCCAGTCACATAAAGTAATGCATAGTGTAATAGAATCAGTAACTAGTCACAAAAAGTAATGCATAGTGTAATAGAATGAGTAACTAGTCAAGTAGAGTAATGCATACTGTAATAGAATCAGTATCTAGTCATATAAAGTAATGCATAGTGTAATAGAATCAGTAACTAGTCATATAAAGTAATGCATAGTGTAACAGAACCGGTAACTAGTCCTATAAAGTAATCCATAGTGTAATATAATCAGTAACTAGTCCTATAAAGTAATCCATAGTGTAATAGAATCAGTAACTAGTCTTATAAAGTAATCCATAGTGTAATAGAATCAGTAACTAGTCCTATAAAGTAATCCATAGTGTAATAGAATCAGTAACTAGTCACATAAAGTAATGCATAGTGTAATAGAATCAGTAACTAGTCCTATAAAGTAATCCATAGTGTAATAGAATCAGTAACTAGTCCTATAAAGTAATCCATAGTGTAATAGAATCAGTAACTAGTCCTATAAAGTAATCCATAGTGTAATAGAATCAGTAACTAGTCTTATAAAGTAATCCAAAGTGTAATAGAATCAGTAACTAGTCTTATAAAGTAATCCATAGTGTAATAGAATCAGTAACTAGTCACATTAAGTAATCCATAATGTAATAGAATCAGTAACTAGTCCTATAAAGTAATCCATAGTGTAATAGAATCAGTAACTAGTCCTATAAAGTAATCCATAGTGTAATAGAATCAGTAACTAGTCCTATAAAGTAATCCAAAGTGTAATAGAATCAGTAACTAGTCTTATAAAGTAATCCAAAGTGTAATAGAATCAGTAACTACTCTTATAAAGTAATCCATAGTGTAATAGAATCAGTAACTAGTCCTATAAAGTAATCCATAGTGTAATAGAATCAGTAACTAGTCCTATAAAGTAATCCATAGTGTAATATCATAGTTTGTAGGATCATAGCTGTGTGCGTAGCTTGTTGTCTTCCTTCAGTGAAATCCACCTGTGTCGGGGATCTTGAGGATTTCATGCTTGTGCTCCTGTTGTTGTAACTCAGGAGACTTGTGTTCTAAGTTCACCTTATCCTGAGCTGTATAGATTTTTTAATAGGGGGTAGCAGTGCAGATCACTCATTTTCTCGTTTGATTGTTTGTTCATTAATCAGATGTGATACAAGAGGCGCCAGTAATCAGATTTGGGTGGATCTTGAGTGGATGATTCATCACACCACTGCAGTGTGGCAATTTTCAGTGACTGGCTAAAGGGAGGGGGGGGGGGGGGGGGGGGGGTCTGTATTTAGAGGTCAAAAAACAAGATTGCACAGTTGATTGTGATTTTGCCTAAACTGTTATGGTTTCCACGTTTTTTTTTTTTTTACTGTATATATTTTTAGAACGCTGAATTAAAGAGTCAGATGAATGCTGGACATCCTATTGTGAGCCAGAGAGTTCAAAGAGGCAGAAAGAGAAAGACACACAGAGACAGTCTGAACCACCACCCAGGCTTATATCAGCAGGCTGGTGCCTCAAAAAGCCCCCCCCCTCCAGTTTCCCTGCTGTTGTGAGATACTGTTTCTAACTGCCACCCACTCACAGAGGGAGCTCTGCCTCTCTGCAACGCTGGAGTCAAAAGCTATCACGCCTGGAGAAGGCGGCACTGATGTGACGGCCGCTCTCAGGGAGAAGAAAAGGGGCCATTTATCGAGCAGGCTCCGGCTATTTTTCGCTGTCCAGAGACTGATGTGCTGCTGCTCTGAGATACAGAGTGGGATGATGACATTAGAGGAGAGGGAGGGCAGGCAGGAGTGCTTAAGTGTCGATAATGGAAATCTTTGTGTTGTTGGAGGATAGGCAAGGCAAATACCACAAGGTCAGGGGTTTGGATTCCCAGAAGACGACAAAATTGTTGCTTTATTGTGCACATAACTTCAGAATAGAGCTCTGTAATAATTCAGTACAGCTTAACTTTTAGTGGGATCATATTTACAATCACATGATCAGATTAGAATCATTCTAAATTGGTGATTCAGGACATGACATCGTCACCCCTGCCACCTCACAAAGGGTGGTAAAAAAGGGAAAAGTTTAGCAGTCAGGTTGAAATAAATATCAAAATCCTGATAATGAAACTAAATGTACATGTAAAAATTAGCAAAAGGAAGAATACATCATTTCTGGAAATGAACCTTACCCTCTTGTGTTGCCATGGAGATCCAAAAAAAATCTAAATTATACTGATCTGTACTTAACAAAAGATCTTTTTTTTAAAAAATCATCCCTTGACAATTTGGCAAAGAAGGAATCAACGGTTAAAAGATTTGACTCAAAAACATCCTGAACTTCTTGCCATGGAAACGCAAAAAAAAAAAACTATTTGAAAAAAAATTCTTGTATAGTTTCATAGGTATGTGTTCTTTGTGTTTTTATCTATAAATGTGTGTGTTATATATTATTATATATTATATATGTTGCATTATATATGTGCTTATGTCTTATGTTTGTTACGTTGGAATAGAAGAGTCAAAAGGCTGGAGAAAGATGACAACACTGCCATCTAGCTGCCGGAGGTTTAAGCACAGCACAAAATCCCACAAATCTTTGCATATTGATTAAAAATCGATGTAGCTTTTTTCAGAATCGATACAGTATCATGTGAGAAAATGTTGCAAAAATATTTTCTTATAGTCCTAAATGATTATAGAGCTGGTCAATAAACCAATTCATCAAATGTCCTCCTTTATGAATCTCTCACTGGCCTGAATTTACTCATAACTTAATTCCCAAGATGACATCCGTGCAATGACAGTCAGCTGGTATCTTACACTGTGATTCAACAGGACAAAGCAGGGAAACTTTAATAGAAGAAATATGTTCTGTTCATATTGATTTCAGGCATGTTTTTTTTTTTTTTTGCCCTTAGCTAATGAGCTGCTCTTTGTTCTGTGTGCGTTTTGTCTTTCTTCAGGAATCGCTGTGTGTAACATTCCCTCAGCGGCTGTGGAGGAGACGGCAGACTCCACCCTGTGCCACATCCTCAACCTGTACCGGCGAAACACCTGGCTCTACCAGGCTCTCCGGGAGGGCACGAGGGTCCAGAGTGTGGAGCAGATCCGCGAGGTGGCATCGGGCGCCGCCCGCATCCGTGGCGAAACTCTGGGCCTCATCGGCTTCGGTCGGTATCATTCATTCTCTTTGTTTTTAGTTGCTCACCCACCTCTTACCTTCTCACATTTCCTCTTGTTTGTGTTTTATTTTCCCTCCTATTCTTTGCCCTCCTCTTCTTGTTTTCATTCACTCCCCGCTCCTGATGCCTTCTGTTCTCCTGCCCTGATAAGACTATTTTTCCTTCTCTGCCCGATTATCTCCAGGTTGTCTGTTTGGCCTCCCTCCGGACTGGCTTCCGTTTCTCTCCCACTCTGTTCTCTCATCCCAGTTCTCTAACGCTCACCATTAGATCCCTTTTATTCTCTCTCCTTCTCCTTTTGACTCCTCTTTCTCTCGCCGTTGTCCCTCGACACCTTGTCCTGCCATAATCAGGCCCCTCATGGTGGACTGGATTCTGCCTGTGAGCATAGGTTCCAGTCTGTTTCCCTCCCTGCACCTGTTTTAATGCTGATTGTGTGCGTCATTCTGTTTCGGCATCAGCCGGGCCAATGGAAGCTTCTCACAAGCCCTTCCAGAGTGCCACCTTATCTCTGTGTCCACATACACTCCCCCACACACAGAAACACTCACCCTCCGCCTCCCCTATGAGTCCCGGACAGCCTCCTAGATTTAATGTGTCCAAATAGCAGGTCCTGGCAAAGAGAATGCCCCCTCTCCTCCTTCCATCTCTCACCCAGTCCTCCCTCCTCCAGCCTCCTCTCTCGGCTCAGGCCCTCTTCAAAACAACATCCATTGTCAGAGGGAGGTTTGGGAGAGCGAGGGCCTCCTGGGGTTTGTTTGTTGGACTCTGCACACAAGCCAGCTGCACAACTCTGAATCACGCTGCAGAAAACATCAGGCTCTGGGCTAAAGAGCGACTCAGGAGTACTTTAAGTACCGGCCATGCCAATGTTTTAGGCACTTACACTCTACAAATCGGTGTTTGGCTGCTTTAAAATGCATTAATTTGTAATCGTACTGGTTTGGCTGCACTCCCTGGATTAGTTTTACACCCACCAAAGCTTCAGAAATAAGGACAGGTTTCATTCCTTTTCCTGCTTAATGATCACTTTTAAATGATGATGTTATTTGTGGGTTAAAGGTCACTGACAGCATCTCTTTCATCAGCCTGAATGAGGATTCATGAGATAAATTATGAGCAAAACAATGCAGCAAAACATATTCCCATTATTTATTATTATTCCCTCCACCAAGGAGGTTATGTTTTCACCCATCTCTGTTTTATGCAAAAACTATTTCCACAAACCTTCACTGAAGGCTGGGGCATAGGCCCCCGAGGAAACCGTTTAAATTATGGCACAGAACAAATAGATGGCCTGAGCCACCGTTTGTTTTAATACCTTTCCTGTTTTAGATTTGTGAAAATAAATTCTGACTAGAGGTCAACCAATGGTGGATTTTCAAAGGCTTGTATAATAACACAAGTTTGGCTCAGGGAACAAAGCTGATAGCTGATTAATTGGCTGATATCGCCCTGCCCTCCATCCCCGCAAAAAAAGATTCAACACATGTTGTTGCTCTACCAGTTTCTACTACTCAAATAAATGATTCTGTAATTTAAAACTAACTAAATTATTTGGAATATTTTGAGTGTAAAACATTAGTTTGGTCTTCTTCAGGGAAGTTGCTTAATTGTTTTTAAATTTATGAACTTTTATAATACATTGCATTTGACATCAGTTTGATGATCTAATACATGTGACATATATCAATTCAGTCAGACAACTCATGTGTTTGAAATGTTTATTATTACAGCAGCAGGACATATAGACTTTGAGTTTGGCTTCCAGGCTCCAAACTCATCACAGTTTGGGGCATCGGTTGCCGACAAACTGTTCGTGGGTATCTCCTTTTTTTTATTAATTTTTTTATTAGGACATTGTTTGAACTTGGCATATCATAAACACAAACATTTCCATTTTTATATATATTTTATATATATATATATATATATATATATATATATATATATATATATATTCTTTTCCAACTCTGCATCACACTCTCCCTCAGCTGAGCAGCAGCAGCCATCGCCTCTCAACCCACACAACAAATGGCTGAGAGACACATACAGTAAACTGCAGCTCTGATTCACTGTCTCACAACCTCAAACACAACCAGTCGCCAATGTCATCATCAAAACTACTTTTAACTTAAGTTCTTAACTTAACTTAAGTTCTTAAGGATAATCAATATTTTCTACATATCTACATATGTTTTTGTATCTCTCCAGACCCATTCCTTCTTCTTCTTAACTTAACTTACGTTAACTTCTTAACTTACGTTAACTTCTTAACTTGACTTACGTTAACTTCTTAACTTGACTTACGTTAACTTCTTAACTTACGTTAACTTCTTAACTTACGTTAACTTCTTAACTTACGTTAACTTCTTAACTTAACTTACGTTAACTTCTTAACTTAAGTTAACTTCTTAACATAACTTCTTAACTTAAGTTCTTAACTTCAGTCTGACAGACCGTTCATGTGGTCTGCCTGAACTAGCTCCATTAATGGACAATATCTTACCTAGAATAGCTTCAGCGTATACCTTTGCCAAGGATAATCAATCCTACATATGTTTTTGTATCTCTCCAGACCCCTTCCTCCACCCCTCCCCAAAGCTTGGTGGAAATCAGTTCAATAGTTTTTGTGTAATTCAAACCATGTTACTGATTTTAAGCAGGTGGATAGTCGGGAGATTCACCCACACAATCTGTTCTGGAGAAATCCACAACATCTCCAGCATCAATCTTTTGACTGCCACATGTTAACATTGAATGGGCTATTTCACAATAAAGACCATTTTTTTCTTCTTCTTGTCCTTGACTGACGGCCGCATCGCCACCGGGTTTGTTGAGTAGATTTCACAAATCTTTTGTGTTGCAGTGTCGCATTTCAGCTCCATCCTCGTCCTTCGACTGCGAATGAAAGAGTAACACTAAGAGACAGTCTCTGCTGCTGAGAGGGCCTTAACTTAAGTTCTTAACTTAACTTCTTAACTTAACTTACGTTAACTTCTTAACTTACGTTAACTTCTCAACTTAACTTACGTTAACTTCTTAACTTAAGTTAACTTCTTAACTTACGTTAACTTCTTAACTTAACTTACGTTAACTTCTTAACTTAAGTTAACTACTTAACTTAACTTACGTTAACTTCTTAACTTACGTTAACTTCTCAACTTAACTTACGTTAACTTCTCAACTTAACTTACGTTAACTTCTTAACTTAAGTTAACTTCTTAACTTACGTTAACTTCTTAACTTAACTTACGTTAACTTCTTAACTTACGTTAACTTCTTAGCTTAACTTACGTTAACTTCTTAACTTAAGTTAACTACTTAACTTAATTTACGTTAACTTCTTAACTTACGTTAACTTCTTAACTTCACTTCACTTAATGGAACTTCTTAACTTCACTTCACTTCTGAACTTAAGTTAACTTTTCAACTTAAATATTGTGATATCGTGTATCCTAAAAATATTGATGATGTTTGAGATTATTCTCGTGCAAACCAATGGAATACTAGGGGGAAATATTTGTGTATATTCTCTTTCATTAAGGTCATATTAATCCCAAGAGATTAAATAAAAAGCACCTGCACTTCTTTCCTTTTTAAGGTTTGAAGACATTTCAACTCTCACTAAAGAGGCCCCATTAGTTCCAAGGAGTTCTAGGTATTCAACTTCCTGTGACATCTCAACACTTTGCAAGTCATTGGTGTTGTTTACCCACCCAGCACAATTTTGGGACTTTAGGGTGGTCTGCGCCACTGACTATCAGCCACATGAAAGGCCAACATGTTTCATCAGGGCTACAAACAACATGGGTGTGGCCTCTCCTAAATATTAGTAACAGCCAATGGGAAACAGTCGACCTATAATTATCTGTGTGTGTGTGTTGTCAGGTCGTTCAGGCCAGGCGGTGGCGGTGCGGGCCAAGGTTTTCGGCTTCAACGTCATCTTCTACGACCCCTACCTGCAGGATGGTCTGGAGCGCTCTCTGGGCGTCCAGCGCGTCTACACCCTGCAGGACCTGCTCTACCAGAGCGACTGCGTCTCCTTGCACTGCAACCTGAACGAACACAACCACCACCTCATCAACGACTTCACCATCAAACAGGTGCGCCACTACAACACACACACACACACACACACACACACACACACACACACACACACACACACACACACGACCTGACCTGACCAGGGCTTAAAGGAGCAGTTCATCAAAATAAAGATTCAGTAATTTTCTACTCGGCCTGATGTTGATTGAAAGGAAGGTGACGTTTCTGAGTACACTAAACCTTTCTGGAGCTTCACAGCGTTGCAGAATTCTCCTAAACAACTGAAGACTTGTTTTAAAGAGATACAGCTAGTTTGACAAATTCCAGATCTGCAGTCCTGAGATCCTAAACTGATCTGAAAAGATGTTATTTACACTCTTTTTAAGCTGAAATGTTCACTGTAGCGTCTAAGCTAAAAATGTTAGCATGCACCCCTTCTGAGGATGGTGCACAAGCTCGAGCCCATGTGCATGCGCTGCTAGACGATATCGACAAAACTTATGATTGTTCAAGCCGACAGTCACTTGTTGCTGCAACTTGAATAGATGCAAAGTAAACACAGATGTATGCAGAGATCATGCAGAGTGGCGCACGAACAAGCGTTCAAGCTCACGCACCAACCTCAAGGGTGTAAATAAGATCTTTGTAAATCAGTTTGGGATCTCTAGGTTTCTACAGACTCAGATTACAGTGTTTGGAGTCATATTATGTTGATTTTTGGTTGTTTTTTACGTTTAAAATTATCTTCCCATCTTCTTGTTCAGGAGAACGCTGCAACACTGTTTTGCTGTGAAGCTCCAAAAATTTTTTGTGCACTCTAATTGTCCATCTGCATGACTTGTGTCACATTGTCAGGTGAGCTGTTCTTTTGACGTGCTTTCTAGCACGTAGACAAGCAGAGCTGCTGATGAATTAATACCCTGTCTGCGTGGAGGCCGTTCTACAGAGTCTTACGGTCGATAGAAATAGAGGAGGGGGGTAAAAAAGAAGAAGAGAGGAAACAGCAGCAGCCTTTATTCCTGCACATTCTCTGTTCTTTATCTAAAGCTCCACCAAAGCAGGACACAAATTCATTCCTTTGCTCTGTCAAATGCAATTAGCGGCAACCCACGGCTACAGCAAATATATCGACCAGGCTGCACAGCGGGGGTGCTGAGAGCGCCGCGAGTGGAAAGTTCTGTTCTCCGAGTCAATAGATGGGCTCCGAGGCACCGCCTGGGGTGACACCTGCAGGGGGAGCCGGTGAACTGCACAGGTTAAAGAAGCCTCTCCCCTCCGTCGATATCGCCCCACGCTGCCACTCTCTGTTTAGCCTAACCTCTAAACTCCGCGTCTTCTCCAAAGCTTCACATTCTCTGCTGCCTCTTAAGTGGTGCAATGGGAAAAAAAAACACTTCCCTCTCCTTCCTCATCACGAATGTTGGCAGTCGCACTTAGCTTCTACAGTGGAAACACGTCTGTGTGCGTGTTTGTGTGTTTCTGCGCGTGTCACAACCACCAAGGCCTAATAAAAGACTGCCTGCCAGCATAAAGGCTTTTCATGCCCCTGGATTTGAGCTTTTGTCAAGATTAAGGGATTACTGTCCTCTGAGCATATTCATGTTTTTTTCTTCCTCCCTCTTACACTTTTTGTTGTGCCTCCCCCCCCCAAAAAAGCAGCAAAGCGGTGATGGCGCTTCCTCTTCATTCAGCTCATCCTTCATTTCATCTCATGGTTCTGGATAAAACACTCCATCCCACATCTGACACTGTTTTTTTCCCCCAGGTGCCGCCTGTCTCTCCTAAATCTGTAAGATGTCAGGTGCGACAAAGGTGTCGCTGATGTTGTCGTCTTTGTGTAACATGTTTTAAAACCCACAAACGCAGACATTCAATCCAGATGGATGTTCCGTTTTAGAGCACAAGAGATTAATTTGACTTCCAGGCTCTGAGAGAGAACATTTTCAAAAAAAACACACACACACACATCTGTTAGTCTATCTGTAAATAACCGCGTTGGTTTATGTGTCACGTGCACCACAGATGCGTCAGGGGGCGTTCCTGGTCAACACCGCGCGGGGAGGCTTGGTGGACGAGAAGGCCCTGGCCCAGGCGCTGAAGGAGGGAAGGATACGCGGAGCCGCTTTGGACGTTCACGAGACGGAGCCCTTCACGTAAGCACGCGCACACACACACACACACACACACACACACACACAGACACACACACACACACAGACACACACACACACACACACACACACAATGATGAGAGCTTCACTCACAGAGACAGATGCAGACAAGGAAATAGATGGGTGCAACCAATCACACACAGGCAGAGGAGCTTAAACAGCTGAGGAGACGTGACGAGTTAAAGACGCCTCATACTCTTCTAAAAGGCTCCATCAGGGCCCTGCAGGTCAGGGATGCAGGAGATGGAGAGCTTTGCTTTGTGCTCGTCAGACGTGACACAAAAAGAAGGACTCTCTGAGATGCATTCCTCTCCGCCGAGGCTGCAAAAGAAAAAATGTCCCCGGATCCTCGATCCAGATCGGCCTCAGAATCTAATCACCTCTTTCCCGTTCCAAGGTCCACCTCTCTAGAAAATGTAAGCAAGATTTTTTTTTTTGATACATTCTGCTAACAAATAGACCAGACATGAACTCATAACCTCCTCATTGGAGGTAATCCAGCGAGCAGCTGGTGACGATGTGTTCATGCATCAGGGGCAAGTTAGGGAGGTTCGGAGGCTGCTTGTTTCTGTCAGGCTGTCTGGCCGCTTGGGACGACTGAAAGTCAGCCCAGTAGAGCCAAAACTCACGCTTCACTGGTCCAGTATGTCAGGAGGGGGGCTGTTTCATACCTGGCCCTCCATCCCACGCAACACGACTCTGGTTCAGGGGGCTGCTGAGGCGTTTTACACACACAGACACACAACCAGGTGAGGTGTTACAAGGATGGAGGGAGGGAGAGGAGGAGAGGGAGACAGAGGAAGCTTTGGAAAAGGAAGATTGGAGCATGTGTGAAGAAAAGGATCTTTGCTCCCATCTGCCATGTTTCTAGACAAACTGTAACACATTTGACTTTTTAGAAAGGAATTAAAAGGGAATTAGTTAGAACATCGAACTAATTGATCCACATGAATGGCCTCTCTGATCGCCCCGGTAATAAAAAAACAAAAAACATCTGCCAAATCTGATGCCCTCAAATAAAGCACAGACAAATACCTTTGGTTGTTTTTAATGCACCAACTTACATTGGCCCTGCAAGAAAAAAAATGAAGTAATGCTGGTGCTCCATGGACAGATATCCAAATTCCAGAACATCAGTGTCACCTTTCAGCTACCAGCTGTAAATAATGGTGTTTGTCATTGCTTGAATCATGTTTTTATGACAGTATGTCCATCATGTGAGCATAAAAAGATTTTTTTAAATCCCCTCAAGACATGTTAGATGTATAAAAATACTGTAATAATGGTACAATAATATTCAGATATGGTTGTTACATGAATTCTTCTTCTTCTGTTGGATACTCCTCACTGTTTGTAGTTGTGTCTGCGCTGCAGGGTTTTCACATCACTCATTCATTCAGCAGATGAATGTGAAAACAGCCTCATTCATCTTTCTGCACAGTGAAAGTCAGAAACACATTCAACACATTTTTATTAAACCTTTGTCTTCCTCTGTGTCGGTGTAGTTTTGCTCAGGGCCCGTTGAAAGACGCTCCAAACCTGATCTGCACACCTCACACAGCCTGGTACAGTGAGCAGGCCTCCCTGGAGATGAGGGAGGCGGCCGCCACCGAGATCCGAAGAGCCATCACCGGTAGGCATGAATTAAAAATCTCCCAACATCTGACAAACAAAAGCCCAAATCCTTTCCGTCATTAAGCCCTCCTCCACCCCTCAGCCTCCGTCCATGTGACCTGTTGCACGTCTTTCTTCCCCCCAGATGTCACATTTCCACTTCAATAGGCTGCCGTTATTAAATCTGGACGTCTTAATAGATGTCACCATTAGCTCCCTGACGCAGAGCAGAGCCGAGCCCAGAGGCTGGAGCGCCACAAAACATCCACATGCTTAAATGATCCTGTTTGCATGCGTGTGACTTATGCTGGTGTGCTTTTACGTGCGACAGGCCGCATCCCGGACAGCCTAAGAAACTGCGTCAACAAGGAGTTCTTCATCACCACGGCGCCATGGGCGGTTATGGATCAACCAGGCGTTCACCCTGAGCTCAACGGCGCCGCCTACAGGTAGGGACTGAACGTGCAAATGTTTAGCAAATCTTAGATTTTATAAATATGTAAGTAAAAATTAAATGTTTAAATCTCTGTGACGGCTTTTGAATCGGTGTTTATTTATTTCTTTATGTTAATGCCGTGTTTATTTGCCTTTTAAACAAACTCACTACCCTATAAACCCTAGTCCCCTGACTAACCGCCCTCTCCAGTAGTAAAAAAGGTGCCCCTCTGCCCACCATGTCCCCCCCTGTGGGCTCCTCCTGATCTCAGTATGTCCGCCTTCATGTGCTTCTTTCATGCAGCCAAGTGAACCAAACTCATCCGGCCGTAACGACCGGCATCCCCCAAGACAAAATTAATGCCTAGATCAGGAGCAGGTAAATACGAGCATCTGGGACGACAGCCTCCGTTTGGTCTGGAGGTCCTGGATAAAGACCCTCTCAGCTGATGTGTGTCCCCCTCTATGACTCCCCCCCCCCAGTACTCACCCGTTTGACTGAACCGAGTAGAGGTGGATGTGGGTTTTCATTCTGCCATTAAACCATTCAGATGGATGGAGTCATGCTTTCCTTCTTATGGGTTTCTGGTGGAGTTCTATGGAGTCTCTGAACTGTCCATTCCCCCCCCCCTGATTGAATGGTGTTATTGTACGGAAACCCGGAGGGAGTCACAGTGGGAATTTTATTACCTCCCAATATTTTTTGCTTTCCCTCTAATCCATAGGAACAAGTTGTTGATCCATCCAATTTAAATTTAGTTAAAGCTCTGTGGATACTGGAGAAAGGAGAGCTGTGGTCAAAACCACTGCTGATCTGTTACATAATGCAGATACATATATAATCAGATTTCCTAATGGAACGTATTGGGAGGGGAAGCAAAAGTAGTTTTCCCATCATGACTCTTCAGGGGCTCCGAATTGTTGTGATCTTTTGCCCCAGTGTGTGTGTGTGTGTGTATATATATTATATAATATATATAATGTTTGGCTTCTTTCCACAAATAGTCTCAGGAACTAATTACACATTCCTGTTTGTGCTTGATTAGGCAAAATAAACAAATACAGGATTAAATATTTGCTTATTCTACAATTATTTTTAGCAATAAAATACTTACCAGGAGAAAAAATGACAAACATTCGATGGTTTCAGCTTCTTAAATGTTTCATATCTGAGAAAACAAGCAATAGGAAGTCATTAATTTGGGGCACACAGAGCTATAAGCTGTTTGTTTTTGGGGGTTTTTACATTTCTGACTTAACAATTAACACTAAAATTAGAGTAATTAGTAGTAGCAGCCCTGCAGGACACAGTATGTTGCCCTTTGCAGTTTAACCTGACCTGATTGTGTGAAAAAAAAATCAGCTGTCCATAAAATATTTAAGGTTATATAATCATAATTATATTGAAGCAGTTGCCATATCTGGCCTGAGACAAATGATCATCATGGATTTCGATGTTTATGACTTGAAACTCATTTCCAACTTGACTGAAGACTTAGTTGACTGTTTATGAAATGTTGGAAAACGGTGAAAAAGGCCCATCACAGGAGACATCTTCAGATATCTTGGTTTTGTCCGATTCAATTTACTCTCATTTAAGTCTCAGAAAAAAACAAAATATTAACATTTTAGAAGCTGGCAACAATGAATAAATTTTTTTTTTAAATTTTAAACTAGAAAGCAGAAAGAGCCGGTTGGAAAGCAGCTGAATGGTTGTAATAAAATGACCTGAAACAGTTCCTGTGGCAGAAAAGAGCTGGTAGCATATCGTAGACGTCAGATTCCTGTCTTGAATGATGTTTATCTGTGAGCATACTAACCTCTACTCACCTTCCCCAGATACCCGCCGGGTGTAGTTGGAGTAGCTCCAGGTGGCATTCCAGGGGCGTTAGAGGGCATGGTGCCAGGTGGGGTGCCCATCGCCCACACCCTGCCCTCTGGTACACACCCCTCCCAGGCCCCGTCGCCCAACCAGCCCTCCAAACACGGCGAGACCAGAGAGCACCTCACCGAGCAATAGCAGCAGAGGGGACACGACAACATCTCATCCGATTCGTCGACTCTCAGAACCAACCAATCACAAAACAAACCGACCAACCGGGACCAAGAGACAGTGAAACAACACAAGCGGCTGCCAGTCAGCATCTGGGAACAAAAGAAGTGTTCCAGGGGAATTTGTACGTTTAACGTTTTAGTTTTTACTCTGTCTCTTTGGGCTCAGTACCGACTTTACTCTTTGATGATTTTTTTTTTCTTTTTTTCGGGACATGCCTATGATTGTGGACACAGAGTCCAGTGTTTTTAGCACTCTGGGATTACCTGATGAGACTCTGCCCCCCCCCCTCCCTGGGAAACCCACATCTCAACACACCTATGGGCGAACAAGAGAAAAAACACTTTAACATCATGTGCTACTGGACCTTACACCCCCACCCACTCCCTCCTCCTGCTCCTCCACCCAGCTCCAACCCTCCTTATGTAACTAATGTGTGTTGTTTAGGCCCCTCATTATGGCTCAGAAGAGAATTATTTTTTCTTTCAATCTTAAGTGTGAATGACTACAAATGGACTTATATATATTTATCATTCATCAAATAAAAAGATTGCTCATCAGTTATGGTAAACCAGAGTGGGTTTTAACCCTTTCCTGGCTAGAATACATAGGAGAGCTGGAGTTACACGATTTCACCACTCGATGGCGCTTCTACACAGTTTGAGGGATTTCTTCTGCGTCTGAGAACTAAAGTTCCTCCAAGAGATCAATTATCAGCAGAAAACACTAAATATTCACTTTATACATTTGAATGTGGCTGGATTTTAAGCTGCCATCCAAGTACTGAACTTTTTAGTTGTTAAAGAGTTGGTGATGTGTCAGTGTGACTGTGAAGAACAAAACATTTTTTTATAATCATGAAGAGAAAAAAAAAAGTGACGTTCTGATGACCGCCGACGGACGACCGCTCTCACCTTTGTGGCGTCACGACACCCCTGGCTTCTTTGAGCACCCCGAAGACAGGAAAGGGTTAAAGCGACCTTCATTTTAATGACTCAGGAAAACACTTTTTTGCAGATAGTTTATTCCCAGAATTTTGTCTTTGAGGGAAAAAAAAGAAAAAAAGATAAGACTAATGTGGTTAGTCTGAATATTTTCGCTCATCCTCTCCATTGTGGTATTTTTTATATACAAAGGCGCATCCCATGTTTTTTGGTGTTAAAAAGTTTTGAAGAGTCCTGTTAGATTTGTATTGCCTAGTTAAATGTTCCTATAACCATAGTCCTATGTGATCCACCCCTCTCTCTTCTCTCCTTCTATTTTCTTTGTTCTATTGAAGGCCAGGTTCTTTGGGGCATCCTGTACTCTGTAAGAGCAATAGCAAGAAACTCCTCCTTAGTGTCCCGACAATAGCAGACGAGGCAGCCAGCATTACATTTTTGTTTCTAGTGTGAGTATTTGTATTTGTTTCTTGTACAAGGTGAACATTTAGCATTCAGTGCAGTTCAAATAAAAGATACGATTCTGACAACTGGCCGTCTGTACCGACACTTTTTGTCTTGTTTTGTTGTTGTTGTTTTTTTTTGGTGATGCATTCCTTTACGTTCATACAGATTGAACTTTTATCACACTGGGGTGCCAAAGAATAAATAAGTCCATAAAGATGAGACAGATTGAAGCTAAATGTTGCCTCTCTCTGCTGTTGTTTCACTTTCATACCATCCTTGTTGAATTTTGTTTCCCAGGACAGAAAAATCTACTCTCGAAAACATCCGGATGTTTTTGCATCTCATGCTTTTGCTGTTCATCGCAAGTCTATTGAATATTATGTTATTTTAAGTAGAGCTATTTCATCATCACTTCGCGCTCCGAGAGGGTGATGAAAGGAGCACAAAATGTGTGATTTTGGCACAGATCTTCCTTCTTTTCTTTTTTTTCCCCTGCTGAAATAGGCTTCAGCCTAGAAGAGTTTGCTCCAGCCTGCAGCGATTTGGACAACATTTCGATGGTTTGAAGCCTTATTGACTGTCGTCTTGTGTCTGAGATCAACTACCAAACAAAGCAAAAATCAAAATTTAAAAACATTCCCAACAAAGAGGATGCAAGTGAGTCAAGGTATTGTATTACTCTATTGAAAGAGTCACTGGTTTTTTCCACCACCACCACCCACTCGACTAAATCACACGTTTATATGTCAGTAAACTTATTCCCCTCCCGTCACAGACTTTAGGTAATTATCTGTGCAAAGTAAAATTCTTCTAGACTGATAGATCAAACGGAACACAATGGAAAAGGGATCCCTAAATCCTCCTAAACAAATAAATAAATCCAACATCAGGTGTAGGGGGGGGGTGGTTTGCAGAGGGATCAGCAATCAGGAAAACAGGTGCTCTTTTAAATTTAACACACACATGTATTAGCAACCTCTCAGTTTGAAGCAAAATTTCTGTCAGGCAATTCAGCAAATTAAAGTTCTCATTTGGAGCAGCTTTTCGGGATTTGAATAAATAGCATCTATTTTCCTACATGTTGTAGTATTCCAGGTGGAGACGAGGAGAAATCTGGGCAAAACTAAGTGGACATGATGTGCTTTCATAGGAGCAGTAATCAGGATTCTGTATGTCGTTCCTTGTCTATCACAGAGCACACAGAACATGCATTATTACAAGTTTGAGATTTACATGGCGGAGACAGAATAGAAAGAAATGTAGATAGTAAGGTACTCTCCCAGTCCTTTTTTTTTTTTTAGAGTCCTCTCTTTTCTCCCCTCCCTCACTCGTCCTCGTCCTCCTCTTCCTCGCCGTCAGACAGAGAGGCACAGGGGCGGATCTGGCGGTATCTGTCCAACCACTTCTCCACCATCTGGGTGACCAGGGGGTGGTTGCGGCGTCGAGAGCTCTTCTGCATGGCTGCCAGCATGCCTCCTTCTGTCACGCAGCAGTCCAGCCATTCCCTCAGCAGCTTCTCCTGCTGCTCCTCGTTGCCCATCTGCGTCGCAGACACACAAACACACACAGCCATGTTTGAGATGTGAAACGACTGGTGACAGCAGTTGCGTATCACAAGCATCCACGTCACAGCCGCCTCCTGGAGGCAACTTGTGGTATAACCATAAGCTGTGCATGATTCTCATTGTGTTTTATTTCTTTTAAAAGATATAATAAGAGCTAAAAATGACTCAACCTGTTCTACTTCTTGTTGAGTTGTAGATTTACATTCTCAAAAAGGTTTACGACAATGTTGAAAACCCCATTTTTTAATTTTACCTAAGCTAACGATGCATTTCATTGGAGTATCTCAGAGTGAGTCAGCGAGGAGGAAAGTCTGGAAACGTGGTGAAGATCACTTCAAACATCGTCACGTCGCTTAGATTTACATCAGCATTGGTGGGTTTTTTGAACAGCGGAGACAACAAGTCCCATAATTCCATTATAATAATAATAATAATACGGCAATCTAAAGAAAAACACGGCATGGACTACTCATGATGTTCCACCACTAAGTGCAATTGGATCCAGATCCAAATCATAATCTGGATCTGAGAGATTAAAATATATATACATATATATATATATATACATATGTATGTATATATATATACATATATATATATATACATATATATATACATATATGTATATATATATATACATGTATATATATATATATACATATATATATATACATATATATATATATATACATATATATATACACATATATATATATATATACATATATATATACATATATATATGGAGGGGGCAGCATGTATTGAGTTACATTACAGTAACAGAGAGGGGTAGAGACGACACTGCCATCAATATGTAGCTGAGATCATGTAGATTCAGAGTCATTTGAATAGATTTCATGCATCTTTGTCTGATTGTTCAGGTTTTGGTGGAGGTTTGCGTTGTCTGAGTGCTTTCCAGTTGTAAAAAAAAAGGAGCATGCTGGATTAAGTTCATTTTCCCCCATGTTTTTATGTCCCCAGGTGTGTTGGGCCTTCTCCTGCATGAACACAGTGACTTGCTATTTACAGTAAATAAGGTGACTTACATGCAAAACAAACTATTTTTTTATCTAAAAAAAAGAAGAAAAAAAAGGGGAATATACACAAATAACATGCTGATTGAGTTTTTTTTTTATTCAATCTTAAACCAAACTAACAGATTAAATCCCCATACTTTATTTTGGAAATATAAAACATAATAATTATGGGCTGTAGCTGTGCCTACCTCTTGTGCAGAGAGGAAGTGAATGTGCAGCAGCTTCCTCTCGCTGTCCACCAGCGGCAAGAAAGTGACCGTGACGTCGTCGTCAGTATTGAGGTTGGCGCCTGCACCGCGATTGTCGTAGCCGTCGTTCTCCATGGCCACCAGGGCAGAGAAGTGGCCCCTGGTGTAGCCCAGGGCGATGGGGCTCTTCCAGCAGAAGCTCTGCTCCCATAACAGAGGCAGGTACACGCCTAAAATCACACACAAAGCAAGTCAGACGACCTGGGAGCGACTGTGCGCCGAACATTCTCAAGTTGCCTGGGAGGAGCAGGCCCTGCAGCTGTAAACTCAAATTACTGTTGTGTATGAATGTCGGTCAGGGCCAGGCACCGACTCAAATCGGACCTGACATCAGAGGTGGCTGTGAGACAGCCGACTGAAAACAACTGGCCCATTGTGAGCAGAGGGCAGCTCTGCTCTGCAGCCTGAAGCCCTCACACTCACTGCTCTAGTTTCTGCCAACCTGCTTCTTTGCTGTTGGTGTGCAATGCAGAATAAATCCATGCCTCCTGTTTTTATACCTATTCCACTTATTGTCTGGTTATGATGACCTGCAAAAATGCACCCTGATCTGACGCTGCAGCATTTATTAACTGTATCTATAGGATACATAACTACATAAACTGCTCCGTTTGTGTTTTCTCATTACACACACACATACACACACACACACATACACACACGCACACACACACACACACACGCACACGCACACACACACGCACACACACACGCACACATACACACACACATACACACACACACACACACACACATACACACACACACGTTTGATGTGTGCGTCACTCTGTTGTTTACTACAAGGAGAGAGTCGTTTGAGGGAAGGCTGCGGGCATCAAGACTAAAAGACAGCTGAAAAAGAGGAGTTGGGAAATCCCTACATCAGCAACTCTGTTTGCTCCGACCGACCAATCAGGGGTCTGCAGTGTTTCAACTCCACCTTTTCGTATCAGATCAGTGTGTTCGGTGTCTAAACGTAGGGCTAAGGCCCCCTTCAAACAGAACTGTCTACAGGCACTGCCACTTCAAAAAATACGCCCAGGAAGAGCAGGACAGCGGGGAAACAGCGTGATGCGCCTGTGGAGATGGGCTCTGTGCTCTTTACCCAGCAATGACATTTAATTACAGGAAAAAAAACCAGTAATTTTAACTTTAAATCCGCTCCTAAAAACCACCAGGAAAATGCAACACACAGGGCACCATTGATGAACACGCCATACCATATCATACGATCTCTAATTGATGGCCTCTAATTGCAAAACGGGACAGAATGGAAGGGTTATGTGCAAAATGGAAAACATAGCCATTCTTACGTGTATAGAATGGATCCGAACCAGGCTGCTTGGTGGAAACAAGGTTTTATAAAAGGCTCAAGGACCTTATTTCACGCTCTGTTGTAGATGTACAGCATCAGAACACAGTCTGCTGAAATCAAGGCTTTCAGAAACACAGAGTGAGCCTGAAAGGTTCAGTTCATCCTGAATCACAAAGAAGTGACCTCTGCTGGCATCTAATCATGAGGACAGTTATGCTTTGATTTGACAAGATATCTAATCTACATCACATATATCGGAGGTCACTGAAATTTCATTTGTGGAGCTGGCAGCACTGACAAATTCAACAGTTTTCATGGCGACGACTTCTTCAGAGGAAAGTCGCAGGGATTAAAACTTGCCAGAAAACAAAACAACTCTAGATGAGAAGGGGTAAAAGAGAAATCACATCGATGTGTTAATTACCATGCTTTAAAGAGGAATAACTAAAAAAAAAAAGTCCTTAGTCCCGCCTCACCTTGAAAACGAGTGTAGCCTAACGTTTCCCCACGGAAACTTTTGTAGTATTTCACTCCGTAGACGATGATCGGTCTGCGAAGAATATGTGCAAGAACGAAAATGTGGGTCTGCTCCAGGCTGGCCCCCGGCTGAGTGGAGGGGAAAACAGAGAAGCAAAAAAAAACATCATAATGTAAGCATTTAGAATCCCCCCTGAAATACCCATTGCATATTGATTGACAGAAAATACTGCAGGGTTAAGCCTGCCAAGAACTGTCATCATAGTTGCAAAACAGTGTCTTGCAGCGCTGCAGGTCTGAATACATCTGTCTGCCACCTTCCCTCCTCCTCCTCCTCCTCCTCCTCCTCTCAGCCCTTGCACCATCTGAAGAGGCATAAAACGGTTAAAAGGGGGAGGCTTCAAAACATCCACACTTGTGGGATGGGATATAAAAAAGTCTGCTCTTATCCTTTGGCTCTCATCTCTCCATCGCTGTCAAAGCCTCAGACGAGGTTATCACATCACTTTATCTCTGTTTGTACTGCCAGTGGAGTGGCTCTCAGTGGAGCTGAATGCCTGTAATCCCAAAGTCACATGTTGAGGAAGAGTGCTGCTGCAGCAGGCGTGCCAACCAGGCAGATGAGCTGCCTGTCAATCTACAAGTCCATCTTCGGAGAGAGGAAAGGGGGGGTGTCCCATTATAATTCCACAGTGCTACTCTTCCAACTGCGTCTCCCATTGGCTCCAGTTCACTTTGTTGGCATGCGAGTTAATGAGCAACACTCAAAAAGCAGAGCTGATACACAGAGTATTAAATTGCATTCATCATTATGTGCACTTATGAGTGTGTGTGTAATTGGGGGGGGGGGGGGGGGGGGGGGTATGTGCCACTGCAAAGCAGCATCCATATTTAGACCTTCTATCTCACAGAGTGGATTAATGGTTTTAGAAGACGAGTGTTTGTGAAGATCATGCAGTTCAAACACGTCTTTCTCTCTTTCTCCGTTCCAAAGTAAACAGAACTTGCAGGCCCGTCCATTTAAGCCAGCTTTTAAGAAAGCTTCTCTAAGATGGCGGCTCTTGCATTTGTGAGAGGAAATGACAGAAATGTTCATTAACATCAACGTTGAAATCCAACACGTGGCCACAGCTGGTGTGAGCTTACAGCTGATTAAAGGGAATCCTGTGGAGTTTTTGACTGCGAGCCGGGCTATGATGTTTTTGACGAGCAGGTCTCGAGCTCTGCCAGCACACAAAATAAGGAGCAGCATTGTACAGTTATGTAAAGGATGGTGCAGGTACATGGTACACATGCCTGCCGACTGCAGAGGCAGGTAGAGTGAATGTTGAGGGCGCACACTTCTGCAAAAGCCCAACAGTTCCTTTTCATTTAAAAACATTCCTGAATCAAAACCATTAGCCTGACCCATTCAAAAAATCCAATGCCAGAAAGAAGTTAGAGTTATTTTTTTTAGAGTTATGCCCTGGAAACCCTGACCTGAGACAAATCTAACTCACAGAATGAGCTTCAGTTCAACATGTGACCATGGAAATAAATTTTAAAAAACAAACAAACAATCAAAGTTCCTAAATAGCAAAAGGGTTCAGAAAGTTTCGTCAATAAATAATAAGCTTATGAGCTATGCTGCGGAAATGTAGCGTAACATAACGTAACGTGACGGAACTCATTCCTTTATTTCTCTCTTCACTTGGTTCATGGCAGAGGATAAAAATACTTGTGTTTGTTTGAAAGAAAAAGCCACAGGCCGCCTTTAAACAGGAGAGGGACGACTTTGGCGGCCATTTTCTGGCAAAAATAGAAACAACAAAACCAATTTTTTTTTTTTTAAAAAGGAGATGGTAAAAGAGAAGGTGCCAAACCACAAAAGAAGGGAACCTGTAGATACAAAGGCTGTATAATATTAGAGGAGTATTAGGGAGGAGGTTAGCATTTCTAAATGTGTCCAAAGCAACTGAATGATTTTCTGAAACAAGTCACTTAATAATGAACTTGGTGTAGTTTCTGTTTTTGGCTGGCATCTGAATTTGACGTCTTTTAGATGGTAAAAACATGTCGTGTTTTAGAAGTGACCTCATAATTACCTGGCTGGCCAAAGAGAGAATGAACGCCCAGTCCTCCTGCCACTGCTCCTCTCTCAGAGAGAAATGCAAACCAAAACTCTGCGAATACCACGACTCCCACTCCTTCCAGCGCGTGTAAAACCTGAAAGGTAGAAGTTAAACAACGTCATCCTGCTTACAAAGCGCTCATTTATTTATATGCACAAGCTAATTTATCCTTCCAAAGAGCACCTCAACAAAGCCAACAGTATTCATGACAGAACTTCAACAGCACAGAATGACCAAATCAAAAAGAGTGAATTTAGATGACTTTAAGGGAGGCTAGATGACATGAACAGAGTCATCTACTACAATTACAGTTAAAAAGGAGAACATGTCATTTCATGACCTGCGTAATTCTTCTATATTTGACTTTGTGATGGACGGATGTAAATATCCTAAGGAAACGCTTCTACACTGAGCCTCCAATTCAAATTATTAAAATGACTGAACTGGCAGCACTGGAAGTCTACTGGTCGCAGACAACCAGGTAAAAGTCTTTACATGTCTACGACACAGGATCCTCCACCCTGGTCCAGCTTCAGACTCATGATTACTTGGTGATGAAATGTCTTTTTTCAAATGCTCATCTTTGCTTAAAATCTTTAGGAGTTAATGTGTTGAATCACCTCAGATTTCATCATTTAAGGCTCCCACTTTGTTCTTATGCTGATGACACACAGCTCTATTTGAAGATGAGGACTAAGAACATTTTGTTGATACTTGGAATTAGAGATCTTAGTTAATTCAGATGACTCAGATTCACATGTCCAGGTGTGTTGAATTGCCATAAGGATCAAAAACACATGTGATAGATGGCATTTTGCATAAAGCATTACAGTATTTCAAGTTATAAACAGTTTTTTTTTTCTGGATTCGAATGACCAAAGGGACACAAAGGACTGGGTGTCTCACCAATGGGAGCAGTCATGCAGGCTGTCATGGAGGGTTTTGCGAAGAACGGAGTCCTTGTCGTAAATGCCCCAGGTGGCCTGTAGAACAGAATCTAAGAGACAGTCTCCAGCTGTACGGTTCCACAAGGCGTACAGACGACTGTCCAGGCGTGTGCCCACCTCCAGAGACCAGTTGATGACAGTCGATTCCTCTTCCAACTCTTTATTATTGCAGACAGAAAAAAACCAGACAAAATGTGTGCATGTGGGATCGGGTTGGATTGCTGTAAGTTTGATACGAAGACGAAAACACAGGACTGGGCCGGTGTAACAGATTTTACCACTAGGTGATGGACCTGACTCAGCTCGCACTGAGCCCATAAATGGGAGTGTGGCAACACCGTAATCCATCAGGACCAACTGTTGACAGATCGTGGTTTTATTTCTCACGACAATCATTCAGATTGACTTTTCTCCTTGAAACTCAATGTGTTTTCCACAAGAGGCTTTTCACATTAAAAGCCTTGTTAAGAAATCAAGGGTTTCTCTTAACTGTCCACTGCTCGAGGACTTTTAATTTGAAACTGATGAGGGGAAAGTGTTGAGGTCGTATTAACACAGCATATTGCAGTGACCTGAGCAGGGCAGATGGGAGCGGATCAAAAATACCAGGCTCCATACTGAGGTATTGTAGTGTGTATCATAACCTTAAGACAGCCTGACCTGCACCAACTCACTACTTATGAGCGTTCTCTCAAGTGGACTCTGGTCAGCGTAGTACAGCTGCACTGCATGCACTATTGACTACACTAGTACAGCACAACAAAACACAAGGAAGCACCACCCTGTGCCACTGAGTTCATCTGCTATTCTAGGGCTATTGCCAACTATCCGCACCATACTAGCTCACCTGACAAATGCCAGTCTGCATGTAATTAATCCAGTTTAGTCCGTCGCACCAGACTGGAAAAACCAGAAACCTACAAACACCATAGTGTTGGGCACTATTTGAAGATGATGTTTAGTCAAGCCCAACCGTCGTTATCCAACTTTGCAGTAAAAAAAAAAAACCACCAAGGGAGAGAGAGAGACGGGAGGATGATTTTTTAAGTTAAATCTTTGTAGATGAGGAAAAACATGACAGGTAAAAAAAATAAGACTGGGTTCAAGAAATATAAATGGTAACGAAAAAAAAATGCTGTGTCGAGTCTTTCAGACTGCTGCGGCATTTCATTATGGAAACAAATTGTGTGTCTCTTTAACTACTTTCCTACATTTGTCACTAATATTAAACACACCTTTACTGCTTCTTCAGCCTCTTTCAATGCAAAAAACAACCCAAATAAAAAAACAACCCAAAAAAGGCAGAGCACCTCACTTTCAGCAATCCAGTTAATGGAGCTTAAATAGGTGACAAGACTCCCCTGATGGAGTCAGTACAACACACAAATCCACATGTATCTTTCCAAGCATTTACACACACACACACACACACACACACACACACACACACACACACACACACACACACACACACACACACACACACACACACACACACACACACACACACACACACACACACACACACACACACACACACACACACACACACACAGAGTGTAGTCCTGGGAGTGTGTCATTGATGCAAAGGAAGGAGCTCAATTAGCCTAATTAGAAGAGGGTACAGAAGATGCAGATGGAGCTGGATGGAAGAATACAAGAGCAGATGTTGGTTTCTAGACACAAGTCACAGCCAGATGATGAATCACAAGCAACAAAACCATCGCCTGTAAATTCTGGTGCACTGATCTGACTTAAATGAATGCAGACTGGGAATATGTGCAGATAACATACAGCATATGATCTTTGGTACCTTTCTGCACGTCTCGATCCAAAACCTCATCAAACAGTTTCTCTTGAACAGCAGGTGGCAAGTCCTCTATATCTGCAGAGACACATGGTGAAAGACATGTTTCATCCTCATTATAACCTAATGGTACACAGAACAGAGGGGCAACAGAAACGCTGCTGTAATGACACACAGAGGGGATGTTCTTTGCAGTCCCATTCACTGGCTTGACATTTTGTCAATGGCACACAGTAAAACACAAGCTCCGCACAGCATGTTGCATTTGTGTGTATTGAACTGTGCACACACAAAGCAAGATCACTGGTGGCTATTCTCCGGCTCAATAGTGAATGGCACTGGCTTCGTCTGAAAGGGAGAGGGATGGAAATAAAACAAAGGAAGAGCGCCCTGCAGCTGGCCTCAGGCCAGATTCAGTCAGCAAAGAAATACTTGGCATAACATGAAAAATAAATAAATTCAAATATGTCAGTGGAGCCTGCATTATCTTTTCATCCCAGCAGCATAGGCGGCTCTGAATCTGAATACGACTGGAATCTCTCTGAAAGAGGAAAGTGCATGTCAGTTCAGTGAGGGCGTAACCCCAGAGGGACAGAACACTGAGCTGCTGTTTCTCTGAGCAACGCTGCACAACAAGGCTCGTCGTCATTCCTCTAATTCAGGAGCGAAGGAGGTAAACATTGAATTCTAACTCAAATGCTGCGAATTTGAAAACTGTTTAGGGGAAAATTCTACAGATGTGAATGAAATTTAAGGCATGACTACAATCTAAAAAAACAACAACATAAAACTGATTCTGTTTCAATTCTATTTTCAATTCAATTCTGTTTCAGTAGTCGATCTCAAAAAGATAAATCTACATCTGTTTTTGGGGTGGATGTTGGGAGTCAGTGGAGGCCGTGAAGCTAAACGTATGTTATAAATAAGAGGTGTTGGATTATGCGTAATGACAGGAAGTCCAGTAAGGGAAGCGATGTCGTCATCAAGACCACCGGTACCTGCAGGCAGGGTGAAGGTGACCAGGTCAGTGAAGAAGTAACAGGCAAAGTCTCCTTTGCGCTGATGTAGTGAGGCGGCGATCTCCCTCCTGATCTGCTCCGTCAGCTCGGGACACACCAAGGAGGGGATGCACTTAGCCGCCTGCTGGCTCACCTGAAAGACACACGCACCCAGAGTCAACTGCATGTGTGTGTATGTGTATCACATGAGTGTATGGTGTTTGTTTTATGGAGCATCATATGAAGAGGCCATCTTTTCCTCTATTCCTCTGCACCTTTCCTCATCGCTCCTTGCCCTCCTAGCAAAAGCACATCAGCTCTGTGGCATCACGTCCATTAGGAACCCGTGGCAGGACTGCAGCCAGGCTAATCCTCCGCCTAATCCTCAAAGTACACTTCTGCTGTAATTAACAGCACAACAGGATTCCACTATGTATCATCTACTCTGGCTCGGAACAATTATAGACTACTGTGGTCGACCAGGAAAAGTACAGAATGCCAACAAAATTACATCCTGATGTTTTTTTTGTGTAATATAACCAATTTGTTTGCAGGACTTTGCATAAATGCATGTAAAGAAAGCCACAAGATTACTGGTAGTTACTTGCTCCTTTTCATAAGACTATAATCTTCAAACAAGTGTTGTTGGAGAAACGCTTTTAATCCGACTCCAATGCTCCTTGTGCTGCTCGGTGTATTCTCCTGCAGGAATGTGTGCAGAGACCTTTTTTTGGCTGGCGCTTACCTCCGTTAGCAGGATGGCTAACATGTCCTGCCTCTGGAAGCGGATGGCAAGATGGACCAAGGTGAAGCCTACGTCAAACGCAGAGGATCGGTTGAGGAGCTGCACCTCGTCGGCAGTGAGCTGTCGGGCGATGTCGCCGCCGGACGACTTGTAGGCTTCTACTGCTGCAAGGTCTCCCTCCACCACGCCTGCAGCAGGGGGAGGAAGGGGGGGACGGAGGGTCAGAACAAAGGAAAAACGTCGGCATTGAAATGTAGAAATGGATCAGCGTCTCTGTATACCGTTGCTTTTGAAAGCTATTAAGAGTTAAATGGAAATGACATCCATCTACATTGTTAGCAGTCTCTGTTTAAGGAAGGAGGAACAGTATTGTTCAGCAAAACAACACATTCAACAGCTCACACGTGTTCTCCTGTTCCCATCACAAGGCATATATGCTCAGCTGCCAGTTTATTAGCCACAGCATTTATACCAATAAAGGAAAACTAAATATTAGTAACTGATTTAACAGCACTACAAAAATGCAACCACAAAAGTGATTCAACACATCTATAAAACAATTTCGACTACAAAGGCACAGAGAAGCGCGTACCTCCTCCACGGGCCACACAATCCTACACATATCCTACTGGAATAAAAGAAAGGCTTTAGTTTAACACAAATGTTTTCAATGGAGCAGAGCCAGAGTATCTGGATCTGCACCACACTCACAAATAAATACCATAAAAAGGTTGATTTTTTTTAAAATCATGATTTATGGATCATTACCTCCACCAATTCCTTGGTGGAAGGATGGAGCAAAGCAAGAACCCATTCGTTTTCAAGATGTAGGAATTTCCTAATATTTTGCTTGGCACTGCTAAGACATTTGCCCATAATTTCTCTGGAAATAATCCATAAATCTACAGTAAGAGCTGAACAGACATATGTAGGATTGTTTGGCCTGCAGAATGGGTTTCTAGTTTCCTGAATAGTGTTGAAAAATGTTCCATTTCACATTAGTTTTTTAGCATTATCCAGCTAACAGACAAGCATACAAACAAAAGTAGGTGGAAACAAAAACTGAGCACGCAGACAGGACTGTTGCATTACAATGCATGACTTAAAGCTAATGTAGTGCATGTGAATTTACTCTGCCTGTTCAAAAGAAAATCTATGAATGTAGAAAAGACATGGGAATCCCTTTTAAAAACAGACCTTATTCTCTGTAAATGGATTAGACTGGCTTTTGGAGCAGTTCCAAACCCCCAATGTCCTTTGCTTATAATAGAAGCAAGATCTAACAGACAGCTTGTCATGTTTGATGAAAGAATTCACACAAATATCCATCAAACTGTTCCAACACGCCAGTCACAAAGAATTAATATTAAAATGTGGGACGCATCGCAGATTCAGCTGGAGGAGTTTAAAAACAAACGAAAAAAGAAGCTCTCCAGCTCTTGACGTCAATCCACCATTCGGATGACCTCGAGATGTAGCCACTAGCTAACGCAGAGCGAGAACAGTCATCACACTGTCAGGCTACTACACGGGGAGAACAGACTGAGCTGTGTAGCTCGTGATGTGGGGCACTATCAGAGAGCCGTGTCAAACAGGGAGAACAAGATTATACCGTCCTCCCTCTCCTTTTGGACCGAGTCGTCAGAACATCTGTTACGGTAATGAGTGACAGCTAGGTAGCACGCTGATCATTGAAACCTCGCCTAAATTTTAATGGACTCCCTCATGCGAGGATGATTTCTCAAGGACAGTTACCTTGAGAACACACTCTGGAACACGCCAAGAATGTCTGGTCTCTTTTTACACATGCTGGCTGAACACGGATCCGTAAATAGGTGCCGAATGGTTCTGGCTGCGCTCTAGTTACTGCCATACTGGACACCTCATACGAATAGTAAAGAATATGATGACCTGTTTTGCAGTGTAAGAATATAGGTCATTCGAGAAGAAAGTTGTTCTAATAAAACATACAGAACATGCCTACAATAATACATAGAAGTGCAGATTCGGTCCTGTTAGCACACAAGGTGTGCATTGCAGTGGACAGTAGAAATGGCTGGGGCCTCCTGATGACCAAATGGTTCAGGTACTTACTGCATAACCACAACGTTCCACAGTTCAACTTCAGCCAAGCATATCTGTGCTGCATTCAAGCAACACTCTGTCCTCATTTTTGTCAAATCTATACTGTTCGATAAACCGGAATTACTCACTCAGCGATGTAACTTGACGACAGTAGATACAAGTACAAGTAAGTGTTAGACAGTTGGGAGAACATTTAGTCATTCAGAGTACTGCAATACCCTTTTTTTACTGTTCAGCTAAAAGGCTAAGAAGTCAACAAGAAAATTACAGCTAATTCAGGGCCTGCAGCCAGAGTCTTAACCAAACAAGAAAATTAGGTCACGTTACCACATTTTTTAAGATGCTACACAGGCAACCTGTCTTTTAGAACTTGTTTTGAAGGCATTTTGCTTGTTAACAAAGGTTTCAATTGTTTTTAATCTTCCCTACATTAAAGATTTATTTTTCCTTTAATGTTGCAACCAGAACCAGATGATCAAGCTCCTCCAGATCTTTTCGTTCAAACTTTGCTTATGTCTACAATAAGAATGCCAGTGAGAGTAAGTTTTAATCTTTTATTTATTTTACTTTGTGTGTGTGTGTGTGTGTGTGTGTGTGTGTGTGTGTGTGTGTGTGTGTGTGTGTGTGTGTGTGTGTGTGTGTGTGGTTTCTAGTTTTGCTATGTGAAGCATTTCGGGCTGCATGTTTCTATGAGGCAGCTACATAAATAAAGTTGAGAATCCTGATCTTTCTCTTTGCCGAGGTTTTAAAACTTGCTTTCTACAAAGTGATACAACTATTTTTCGGCTGCATTTTGGAGCTATAAATAGCTGAAATCTGTTTTTAGCCAATCAGATCAAAAAAAAGAAAAAAAGAAACAAAAACCTATCAGCTGTTCAACAAGATAATTTCCAGCGCTTGAGGGCAAACACACAGAGCTCCTTCACATCGTTTTGTAGGACCACAATAATCACAAACTGTACTGTTCATAATATATTTTTCTACAGAAAACCATTATTGGAAGACTTGGCGGTTAAACACTTTCAGTGAGACAAAAGAACAATATTACACAAACAGAGTCTGCTTCCTTCTGGAGGAAAAGTACAACCAATGAGATCATCTGATTCTGGCCCAAACACAGAGCGCTGGGGGGAAACATTAGAGCAGAGATGTGTGGAAACGGCAGAGTTGAAGTCAGATCGAGTTGTGAGACCTGAGGAAGCGCTTGGCTCGACCATAAAGTGCAGCTCGACTCAGCCACTTCCTCCATTGAAAAATCCTTACCGTAACTGAAAAGAGTCAGCTGACGCCGTCTGAATTAAAAAGGCACGGCATTAAATGAAAGGGCTGCAGCTGGAAATGTCTATATCAGGTAGGACAAAGATGTGACATGAGAGTAATGTTTCCTATTCCACGACAACAAGCTTGCAGAGGGTAATCAGTGCAAAAGTCAGCAGGACGCGGATCATGTGCCTCCCTCAGGCTTTTTTGGCCTTTGCTTGTTGACTAGCGTTCAAAGTCTTGTCAAGGCTATTTTTTGCCTCCTGGAGGCCCCTGGTCAGCACATAAGCACCAGTGTTTACAGGGTCTGTTGACTGCGAGCCAGGAAGAGTCTCTGGTCAACGGGCTCCACTCTCACTGCGCTGCCCAGACGGCCCATTCATCCCCACCGGCTGGGAAGCACTCACACCCTCTCAGTTTCTCAAAGGAACTCTCAGCGGCACAGCAAGTGCAGCTAGGGCTTCAGTGATGAGTTGGATCAAATTCCTACTGGCCATTTAGTCACATCTCTATTATGCTGCCGTTCAGCATTGCTTTATGACTTGTTGATCAGAGGTATCATTTCACTGCACCTCATATGTTCCAACTAAAACTAGAAATAAAAATTTTTCCTCACAGAGCTTGTTGTGCTGTATTTTGTGGAGTCTAAAAATATCAGGCATGTTGTCACACTACTATGCAACCTTGTCCATCATGGGGTGAGGCACCATCTCTGCTGTAATAATATCTAACTAAGAGGAAACAAAATGTTTTTGCCATTGAGATAAAAAAACAAATGGTTCCCTCTGATGGCAGAACTTTGCTTTGAGATCACTCACTGAGCATGACATCATGGATGGAAACAAAGAGCTGGTGTGACAATAGAAGTATTGTGACAAGGAGGGGAAACTGGACAAGAGTATGGACTCTTTGTACCCGAAAGACTTCCAACTTCTGTGAGCCACAGAGGGAAATAAGGGTGAAGGTGTGGCCACACATAGTCAGCCTATAGTCAGACTATTTGTAATCACTACTGTGGAATGCACAGCGCACACTACAAGGGAAGGATGCAAAAAAAAAAATATAAATCTACGGATGGACAATTTAATCTAGAAAATGCTAAGATATTTTTTCAATGATAAAAAAAACAGAAAAAAAGAATAAATCCTCATTTGGGGAGGATGTTTAGCATTTTCCTTAAAAATGTATTCATCTATGTTGTATTTTCTTGTTCATTTGTTTTTCTGGGGATCCACTAATCACATAATCAGTCCAGCACTCGGAAGAATGACATGTAGTTTAGTATAAAAACTCACCTGCACACGCATTGAGGAACAACCAGTCCGTTTTCCTCATCCGGTTTCTAATCTGCTTTAGCTTCTTGAAGTCGATCTCTTGCTCCCCTTTGCTGCTCATGGCTCCGGCTGCGAGCTCTATCCTCTGGAAATCCATTTTGACATTGTCCTCCCTCTTGGGCATAGGTGGGGACCTTCTTTGGCCCTGCCCGCCAGTGCAACCACTCCTCCACCGGGCCCTGTCCTGCTCATTGATCATGGGTGTCGGCTCTGCAGACTCAGCCACCTCTATGGCTTCCTGGTTGTTAGGCTTGGGGTGGTCGCACACCACGCACTTTGCAGTTTTGGGCGAGTTCTGGTAAGTGCAAGCTGCACATGCCCAGTGCAGCTGATGGGTGTTGAGTCTGTTTCTGTCATTGTACTCCTCACAGGTATCCACAGGAGAGTGGAGAGCAGGACGGCAGCCTGCATTGGAGCCTGAAGTCTGGGGGGACTCGGTGGGGCTGCTGGTCCTCAGGCGCTGACATAGGCACTGAGTGCAGCGGATGGCCCGGGGCCAGTTCAGGTAGGTGCATATCTGGCAGGACCACTTATTGGCAATCTCAGCCATGCTAGCTGATCTGACTCTTGGCCTGGCACTAGAGTCAGGACAGATGAGGAGGCTGCTGCCACTCTCAGTTCTGGGAGGGTCCCACTCCAGACTGGAGTCCAGATTAGGGCTGTTCTTGTAAGGTTCCTCTGTGATGATGGGACCCCTCGTGATGATGGGACCCCTCGACCTCTGTGCACGGCACATGGTGCACTTCATTGCAGTTGGCCAGTTTTCATATGTGCAATAGTCACAGACCCACTTTACCCTCTGTTCCGTCATAGTGGATCCCTATGGATGATCAAACTGAGGTGATAAATCTGGTTAGATGCGCATAAACACAGCTGTGACAATCTTGAGGCTCAATAAATATGAAACAATTATATTGTGTTTTATACATAAATCAAATGAAATGTAATAATATGCATTTCAGGAGTTAATAAACTCTTCTATCGGGCATCTTCAATGACCCTGGAAGCTTGAGATAGTAACTGAAACACTAAAATTGTCTACCAGCTGTTCGTTGTCAAAATACTGTGTTATTAACAGGCTAGGTGTGATTCACCGATTCACATGACGGGCGGCTTCTTGGCATTAGCATGTAATTATGTTTCAATGTTTCGTGTTAGCTTGTTAGCTGGCCAGCTAAACACCTAGCATACATAGCTACCGTCAATTTAAACATCTGAAGAACATTTCATATGACGCGTAACCAGGGGGAAATGTAATTATCCAGATTATATTAAGAACATTATGTCAAACTCTTACCGTTTCGCGACTGCGCTCGTTTCTCAAGTGCTGCCGAAAACCACAACAAACCCTCCTTGAACGGTCCCCTCCTCCTCCTTCTCTGTCAATCCTTTCCCAAACCGAGTTATTTCGACTCCTTTGGTTTCTCACATGTTTACCTTCATGGAAACATTAACCGCTCGTAGAATAACCCCCACCTTGGCAAAGCCTCCGTAGTCCTTGAATCATGGTATAATTCCGCGACACTCCATGGTTTACATCTGCTTCTTCTTGTTTAATGGCGGCGACAGTCAGACAAATGAGTAGCAGAGCCAAAATAAACGCTGGCTTCCTTACGTCACCAATCATCTGGCTCAGCGCGCAATGCGATTGGATCAAAGGGAGGTAACAGTGTTGCCTTCAAGTCTATGGGAAATGCCACGACTGGGTCAAAAGAGCCCGGATAAATGACACTAAAGGATATAAACAGTTATGTTACTCAAATAGTATGTACAACATTTTTAAATTATATCATATTAAAAACACTGTTTTTCCAAAATGTAAAAAATAACTGAACTTATTGGAAACACTGAAAGCGTCACTACTATCGTTTGATGAAATTATGATAATTTAAAACAAAAACTTTATAAAGATGTTGTAAACAGACGTATCTGCACCATTTTATTTGCGGAAGGGATATGATAGCTCTAATAATTTCTAATGAATTTATTTCACCTAAACTAACCTTGATAGAGATTTTATAAGACGATATAAACAAGGGGCGGGGCCTTCCTGCAAAACGTCACACTCAAACATGGCAGCTTACGTGAAGCGGTTACACCACGTTTCGCTTCACGTTTCCAACGCGGAGAAAATAGCAAACGACCTTGTTTCTAAATTCAAGTTTAATTTATTTGCTGCCAGACTCACCGACAGGTCCAGACAAGTGGCTGTCAGAAAAGGAGCGGCAGTTTTCGTCGTGAATGAGAGACTCAATCAGAGTAAAATGAGACTGAATGAAGAGGGCATCACAGACCGGTATGCACCTGACCCACAGCTGATCATCGCGGGGAAATACAACCAGGATCATTCCTCTAAATGTCTTTACGACGTGAGCCCACAAAACTGGGTGGATACTGTAAGCAACGTGTGTTTCGAGGTGGAGGATGTGGAAAGGTCATTCAAAGATCTGCGCCATCAGGGCTGCTGTTTCCTGGTGCCGCCTACCACAGTTGAGGATGAAGGTGGGCGGGTCACCTACTCAGTGGTTAAATCTATAGTGGGAAATGTGTGCCACACACTAATTGACAGGACAAGATATGAGGGAAGCTTCTTACCAGGGTTTGATGTCTTTACAAAGGACTGCAGCCTGGAGGAGGAGGACATGTCTTGTCCAATCACACATTTTGATCACATAACTTATGCCTGTCCCAGGAAAACAACCCACCAGGTCATGAGGTGGTATGAGAAGCTCTTTGGTTTTCAGAGGTTTTTAATTGACAGGTGAGAAACTATTTCATTTCAAGGCATTTCGTTCAACTTGATCTCAGTATTTATTAAGGTTTTTGTTCTTCTAAGCAGCGATGAAGATGTGGAGGAAGGTTTTGTCATAAACCAGGAGGGCATTGGACTCCGCCTCACTGCCATGGAGTACTGGAAATGCAGCAAAGTGGGCATAACTCTCCCCTCTGTGGACAGAAAGGAGCCTGACTGCAAGTTTGTCATTGCAGAATCTCTGCCTGAACAAGGTAATAGCATCCACTTCCATCTTTTGAGAGGTATTTAATCTCTCCAGTGTTTGATGATATTACATTTCCTGCATCACTGTGTGCTTTTCAGGCAGAAATCAGGTTGACACATTCTTGGAGAAGCACATGGCCCCTGGGATCCAGCATATTGGGCTGTACACAAAAGATATTGTCTCTACTGCTCATGTAATGGCTCAAGCTGGTGTCCAGTTTTTCTCCCCTCCTTTTGCCTACTACACCGAGGTTCGACTGACTCTCACAGAACTGCACAACAGCTTATTTGACAACAAAAAAAGATAAAGGTTGCTTTTAAAAGGAACGGCTCACCCAAAAAATTAGAATTCATCCACACGCAGATGGAAAGTCGGGTGAATATTCTTAGTCCACGAAGCATTTCTGGAACAGCACAGCAGGACAGAGTTGCAGCATTCTCCTAAACAACTGAAGAAGAAGACGGGGACTTGTTTGAGAACAGTAATACAATAACTGACTCCATATCACTCATATGTTGTAATCCAAGCCTTAAAGAAGCTCTAAGACCTCAAATTCATTTGAAAACACACTATTTGCACTATTTCCTTAGCTAAAATCTTCACTGCAGCCTCTAAGATAAAAGCATTAGGTGCCAGAGCTCAAACGTGTGCTGTTAGATGAGATCAATGAGAACTCAATGTTTCTGCATACCTCAGTGTTTACCTGCAGATTTTAAGCTTAAAAAGGTGTAAATAAATCTCTTCCAATCAGTTCTTGGATTAAGACTTGGATTAGACTTGGATTAAGATGTACAAACAGTATGGAGTAATTCTGTGGCTGTTTTTTTTTACTGTTTAATACAAATCCCTATTTTCCTCAGTTATTCAGTAAAATGCTGCAGCTGTGAACCTCCAGAAATGTTTTGTGGACTAAGAAGCTTCATCTTACTTTCCGTCAGCATGGCTATGAGTATATATAAGGACAGAATTTTCATTTTGGGTAAGCTGTCCTTTTAAATCGTAATCTATACATAATGTGCAGATCAAGCATCCAACAGAAAACTTAATCACTTCATTATAAATAAACATTCTTCTGTGACTTTCTGTATGATTTCTGTAAACTTGTCTCGCTTGTCTTTTCTTTTAACAGCTCACTGATTATTAGATAATTCATAGTATTTACAAATGTGTCATTTTCTGCCATGATTATTAGCTCCTTCACCTGTACTGTGTGTGTTTGCGACAGGTGGGAAAACAGCAGGAGATGGAGGAGGCAGGACACAACCCTCGGTTGCTGGCGCAGCATGGCATTCTCCTGGACACAGACCTGCAGCAGGATCCCTCATCACAGACAGCATCCAGAGAAAACAGAAGGTGAGAGGCAATCAAGAGCTGGAAATATCACACATCTTTTTAAGTTAGCATCTGTTCCAGACAGCATATTATCTGATGGAGGGTTTCTTTTGTCTATATGTCCAAAAAGATAATACCCTCTCCAGGGGTTTTCTGTCCATCCCCTGCTGTTCTGGATAGGAATTATTTTGTAGCATCTTAAGATAAAACAACCACTTTTTATATTAGCTTTTTGACCAAACATGTAATCTTTTATCTATGTAACAATGACAGGATGTTCAAGTTTCACTGTGCACTTCAGTAGTAGATACCTCCTTAACTGAACCACCAAGAATGACGACAGAAAACCCAAGAGATTACATCTGACAATGAAAGCTAGGAGAACTTACCTTGTCGCCTGTTTTCCAGATACCTTCTCCAGGTGTTCACCAAGCCCATCTTTGCAGAGGATACCTTCTTCCTCGAGCTGATCGAGCGAAGGGGGGCGACAGGTTTTGGTGAGGGGAACATCAAGGCGCTGTGGAGGTCGGTGCAAGCGCACATGGAGAATGAGAGGGTGGATTCTCAAGGAGAGGGATCCCCCAAAACTGTGTAAACTGCTCAGTATTAGTCACTCCAAACATTTTTTTACTGAGGTTATTTAAGTTACTTTTTTTTTTTTTAAATGTATTATTATGAATGCGATTATTAGGGAAAATACGGAAAATGTAAAGTATGAATATATATTTATTTGCTGAAATGCTCTCTGTTGAAGTGGATTTAGTGGTAAATCTTGACTTACATGTTGCACTGCTGACAAAGTACAAATTCTATGTTGTATTAATATATAGCTTTAAATGTGGCTGAACAGACTGCAGACTGCACTAAGTGGTACAAAACCAGATGTTACCTGCTACACTTGAAATGTCCCAGTAAAAGAATGTCTAACAGACTGTTTGTTGTGTTCAGTACTGATGAGATCATTCATACTTTTTAACCTGTAGCTTTTGCATACTTGAGGGTTTAAAAAAGACCAGGATTTAGTGAACAAGGATGGATTATCTAATAATCTGTAGTTCAAATAGGATTTGTTGTTAAACTCTGTTTCCCTCTCTTGTTAAACATGTTTTGTAAACTGTCTAAATTGTCTTCCTCTGAAACTATAAAAACATCCACATTGACAACGTGTTTATTATTATTGGCTACAATTTCATTATCAACCGATAGCCGATTATATAAATGTTCTATTATTGGGCCAATATATATCATCTATATCTACGACTCAGGAATAGACTTGAGGTCACTTCACTTAAACAAATATTTCTTTTACCACTCCAGTATTCTATTTTCTAAAGGATGGAGTGATTTAGGTTAGATTTTTAGTTGGTTTTTTTCATGTAGAATCATAATAAAATGAAATTGGCCTGAGCCCAATGGCCCTTTTCTAAATACCACACTCACCGTCATGAATTGTTATTGAGAGAACAGCTGCACCTCTTACAGATGCCGTGGAGGTTTTCGCAATGTGCACGCTTTGGCAAAAACATTTCTTTTAGAGCCTTAAAAGGGATCTTCAAACCCTCAGCGATGTGCCAGTTCAATTAACTTGGCTATAAACATTATAGGTGAGGATTAGTGGGATGGATGAGAAGCTGTGAATTGTAGATGGAGTTCAATGAAGGCCATATGCTGTTTTTACGTTCTGACTGCAGTTACAGTAGGCTATTCCCGTTAAGGAACCTCAGAGAGTAATTACAACAACAAGCCACAAAAAGTCAGTTTGGAAATGCATGTACTTCTGCATTTTGACAAATGGTGTCAGTGTTTTTCTTTTGCACACGTGTCGCCCTCCTGACCAAACTTTTTGACAATGTATTTGGGATTTTTTTTTCTCAGCATATGAATTCTTAGAACGACAAACACAACGAAATCCTGGACATAAAAAAATGTGTGTACTCTTGCTTTTTAATTCATGGTACAGTATGAACAGAGCTAAAAAAAATTTTTAAATGGATTTAAAAAATGGGACATCATGAAATGAGGAATTCTTTTAGGGATGTGGAGGATTAACTGTTCATTCAAGTTGAGAAGACGTAGCTCCTGTAACAGGAGTCCTTTAGCCATCTGTCTGCAGCCAGTGGGATCCACAGATGGCATTCAGCATGGAGTCTCTGTGCTTGGAGTTTGAGGCTCACCTCCTATTTACTGTTAGCCATATGCTAGCTACAGTTATATGAACAAAGTCAAAGAGAAATAACTAAAAACACCTCAATCAAGACATCAAGAAGATATTGTGCTTCATTTCAAATTTGCTGTATTATGATTGGTGGATACTGCCCCCTGTGGTTTTGACAGTCACAACACACAAACTTGTTGAACTGCAAGATTTCTTGCGAGTTGTTTTCATCATCTGATTGCTTATGAGTCATCTGTGCCCTTTTGTACTACAGAGGACAGCGTGTAAAGTTTGTTTTGCCAAATTTTCTGCATTTACTTGCTAACTTCCTGACTTTTAAGACTACTGAAGAGCTTTTGGACAGCAAAACAACAACTTGTCACCCCCACACTGGAGCCTACATAGTAGGGGAGACAAATCCACAATGCCCTTTAACACAAAAGGCAGACAGTCTAACACCAAGGAGGACAGTCTGACAGTCTGGGGGAGATTAGTGGATCACAACAGATGTTACTCCTTGATTAACAATAGTGTCTGCCAGGGGTGAGTTTGAGCTTCCTACCCCTCTGAGGCCCAGTGTATTAAGCCCGGCACCCACAAAATGTATGAACTTGTTCATATTTTTACTGTACTGAGCTTTTGGTGTCTTTAATTTTGTGCAGTACTTATGATTATAACAGGCTTGTAATCAGTTTTCAGATGTTCATGATTCTGACTCTGGCTAAACATGTACACAGTGTTCAAACATATAGAAATATAAAAAAAAAAATAGCACAGCTATTGTATGTGAACAGGTTTCACTGGAAGTGCTTCCCAACCTCAGAAAGAAGGAGGAGTTGCAAGATGGGATAGCTAAGAAGACAAAAGCACATCTCTAATATCTGCCTTTTTCTTGTGAAATGCTGTTTTTTTTTAAAATCCTCCTCAGCACTCCGCTTAAATAGTCAATACTAAAGATTACAAAGACAAATGATCAAATGACAGACAAATGAGAAAATGATCAGTAATGCACAAAAACCACTGACCTAAGTGATGTTATGTGGACGTTGCCATGTGGAGACTTATTGTGCAATATGTGTGTTTAAGCGACAAAACTGGGCCGGCTAAACAATAGCATATTGCTATTGATAGTCATCCACGAAAAGCCAGAATTCACTTCCTCTAATGAGAACATCTGTTTGTAATACATGTATTTATTATTGGATATAGATATTATTAAGCTGGAGCTATTTTTATTTTCTCCCTAAGTCTGGCTCTTAAGTCACACACAGTTGGGAAGTTACACCACTGTTTATTTTGAAAGTGTCTTGTCTATATGCACAGCTCAAAACTGTGATTACTTTTCATTACTGCAGGGTGGAGAAGACCACTAGTTCCACGAGTGGGGGTGGTGAATGTTAGAGAAGGTCTTACATAGATTAACATTGTATTTTCTACCCACACAAACTTCAGCTGAATCTGATCCAAAGTGAAAATAAGCCAAATAATACAAATAGATAAGCCTACGTCGAAGTTTTATCGGTACAAATAAGCTATCGGTCACCCGGCTCCCCTGTCAGAAGTGGTATGGCTCTCGCGTCTGTTGTCACAGGCTCGAGCGTGCAATCTAGTACAGTAGTTCAGTGGAGTAGTAGTTTGCATGAGCTGCCTGGAGCAGGACGTGAACTGCAGCCTCATATACCAGACGCTTTGTCCCGTCTAAAACAAAAACTCAAAATGATCCAGCGACATTAACGAAGCTGCCCGGTGTTGTTGGGGAGTCCGAACGCGCTCACCGTGATGCTTGTGAGTGACAACTTTTTGCTCAAATAAGTTTATCAAACTAGCTAGCAAAGTTAGCTAGCACCTGAAGTGTAACCTGTGCCTGATTCCTTGTTTTGAAAGTGTGTTATTCGCGTTAATGACGACTTTCATGCTGATAAGTTTTAATTAGAAGTGCCCAGTAACAATGTAATCCTTATCAAATTTAAACAATTAGCTAGCTTAGCAACTTTGACTCATGTGTTCTTGCCTGTCCCTCTGTCTTGTCTGGGACATTACGTACATAAATGCAGCTTTGAAAGATCCTCACTGCTTTTATTATGTCTGCATTACTACAGGTAATATATGAATAATGACACACTGTGATGAAAGGTTGTGGGGAAACTTTATGTGAAATTTAAACATGTTTATATATATATATGTATATATATATATGTATGTGGTGAGTCTTGAAATAAACCCTGATAATTAACTATCAATCTCCATGTCATCCATTCATCTGCAGTGCAAGCAAAGAAAGTTTGCTTGGCTTTTTGTGACACCTGACATCAAGTGTAAACTCAGTCAGAATAGCTGACAAAGTGGCCGCATTTGCAAAGAAAATTGCATAGATCAGTATATTTCTTGTATTAAAAGCATTTTGTGTGATTTGGTTATCTTTAAAAAAATGCCAACACTGATCTGTGAATGGATTTTCACTCATGCATGGCCCACAGGGCAAGATAGTTGGTATATTTAAATGACCTTGTTAATTCATATTTTTAAAAGCCATTACATACATTTCTGCCTGACAACGCCACATAAGTGCATCAGTGTCATTTAGGTTCGTCTCGGACCCATTTTCTTGTTGCAGTTTGTGCTGTTAAGAGTGGAATGTTGTTTTATCTTTATCCAGCCAACCCTACCCCCTCAGGTATGAAGAGAGGCCTTACTGACATACAATCCAACATATTCTGTCATTTAAAAATCCTCAGTGGGATAATAATCAGGAGCTTGTTACACCTGAACTGCGTAAGCCGTTTGTGAATGTAAAAATTAACGAGTTAAAAAGAGAGAAAAAAAGGAGTTACTGTTAGACTATAGATGTATCATTTATTTATTTTACTTAGCATGTACATTTAATATATTTTTGCTATGAATTGCTTTTGGCCTTTCTGTTGAGTTCAAAATCCTGTTTGCTCTGTAGTCTGTGTGTAACATTCTGTGAGCTCCCGTCACACCAGTTTCGTTGCCAAACTCATTTCCCTTTCATGAGGGATTTTGGAAAAGGGGTTTAAGGGACTATTTGTGCTCGTTACTTGGACTCGCTCAGTTTTCAGGACCTTTTCCTCTGGAACTGGAGGCGTACACCTGGAGGGTTGGCAAGCGCATACTGAAAAACTGTTGAGCAGTTTTAGTACAAAAGAGGCCGGCCTATCTGGAGCACGCAGACGATTCCTCTTTCCTTTTCATGTCACTAAAAATATGCAGACAATATTCGAAGGCTGCCTCAGATCCTGTGTATGACACTGTAATGACATTATTCAAACACTCATCTGGAAAGACTTTTGTTCTCTGGCTTTCTCCCTGTCATATTGTGTGTGTGTGTATATGGTCAGTTGAAAATGTTTGGAGTTAGATGTGAAACTCAAGACTCTTCCACCCTTAATTATTACTAAAATGTTAATGAGCATTTGGGTCTATTTAACATGCAGTGTTATGCTGACATGGAAGTAGATGAATGGTGTCTACAACCCTTTGTAATTAAGAGTCTAAGCTAGCTAGATTTAGCTTTCAAATTGGACGTTTCTCTTCGACTCGGGACAGGTGTGGTGAAAGCCTCGATTACAGCGCTCAACAAAGCTCTCGTTCTGGACAAATGTATACAGTGCAAGTGATTATGTATGAGATAATTAAACAGCAGGCCTGCTTTAAAAAACGTAGGCCTGCTTGGCTGCCGTGCATTAGCCACGCTGAGCCTTTGTGTTTATGGTAAGTGGGCAGCTGCATGCTTGTGAGACCTTGGCTGTTACCCCAAGGCCTTCAAGTGAGCCTGATAACTATACTGCTATTGAGGGCCTCACAGCCAAGCTCATTTCTGACTATTCACTCACTGCTTTACATGTTCAGTGTGCCTCCTGTTTGACATAGCCTAATTTCTGTGAAACATGCAGACAGCTGTGGGGCTAGCCCGCGCCTGACAATGAGTTTCATAAATTTCTTTTTAAGGCAGTCAGCCGTGTCAAGAAAACTTGACGGCTCCTGCCTTTTGTGGTGCCTAATTAATAACGCCAGCAAAGAAAAGTTGTTGTTTTTTAAACTTGAATTTTTTTCACAGTGAAAATGATGCACAGTGCTACACAAAAAGCATGCCAGTGTGTCATTCAATAATGTGGTCATCATGAGCGCTACTTGTTTGTCTGCCTTTTATAACATACTCTTTCAACACACCCACCATTATGATGAGAAACTGCCGAGTCCAAATATGGATCTTGCACAATCCATGCAGCTCAAAGAAGTAGGCCACCAGAGCCAATAGCTCAGAGGAATCCAGCTTTTTAGGAACATTTTTTTTTTTTCCCCCTCCTGTGGAAGTGTGCAGCTAAACGTTTACCCAGCATTCCCTTCACAAGAGATGAAGAGCAGGATAAAATCCCTCAAGGTTTCAAGTTGGGCTCGTCTTGGTGCTCCAGCAAATGCTCGGATTACTGAGACGGCCACAATCCTGGGGATTGTTGAGGGCATGCAGGACGACCGGATCTGACTGCCGAGCAAACAGGAACAGTTAATGGAGGATGTTTGAAAATGTAACTTAACATTGGAGCCTTTCATCAGTGCTTGAAAGCTTTAATAAAAGAAATCAAGCATGTGTGATAAACCTAAAAACACAGTCGACAAATTCGTTGCTCAGCAACCTATGCGACGCGTAACGATGATATCAAACAGTGCTGTTTTCCGCCAACTGTCCAAGTGCTATAAAATGGATTAGTATTAGCTCTAATTGTCAGACACAAAGCTGCCAAATCCTTATGTAATGTTGGCCTAACCAGTGGGATTACAGTCTGAGCAATGTATAGAAAAGCTGTTCTAATTGGGAAACAGCTTTCATGAGTAAGCACAGTTTAGATGTCTATTGAATGCTGACAGTCTGTAGTCTTTATGGACTCAACCAGAATTTGTTCCATTTACAATATAGAAAACATTGACACAGTTGATGCCTAGGCAGGCCTCCACTTCATAGCCGAGTGCCATCGACTTTTGTGGTTTCCTGTCTTGCCCTATCTAGCTAGCTCTTTTTTTAGGCTGTGCATTAACTTGTTATTTCTGACGCCCCCAAAGCAGCGATGGTAGAAAAGGCTTCGAGCGACCACAGAGGAAGCGTGGCGTTCCATCACCTCGTCCAAAGGCTTGCATGACTATTTTGTCTCTCAGGAAGGCTACTGTCGCTGCAACAAATTGCATGCGATGGAAAAGAAGCTGGGTCGGGGGGGGGGGGGGGGGGGGGGGGGGCGTCCTGCAGCATTTCTTCCCCTTAGAGATTAGACTTCTTGGTTGTCATGGCGGTTGCTGCCCCCCCTAAGCAGATAAAAGAGTTATCGGGGCTGCAGAAGCATAGAGGCTCCCACTGATTCCAGATAATGGCAGCATCATCGTGGAGGTGATTCAGGTTAAGATGTCAAGAAGGGGAGTGGTACTCCTTTGGGCAGAAATTCTAGATGCATCATTATGGCTAGAAGACAAGTATATTCAGTCTGTGAAGAGTGCATTGGGTGCATCCATGCAGCATTGGAAATTATGATTTGTTATGGCTCCTATTTCTTGTTTTATAGCTTTGTCTGTAGAAGAAAACAGAGTGCTCTTTGCCAGAGCTTCTCAACATGACTTCTATTCACAAACTGTCACGAGTTTGAATACCTTTCAAAGGCAGTGTGGCTCAGTTTTGGCTTTTATAATTGTTGTGTTCAAACTTATGTCACGGAGCTGAAGGAATTTTTTTTTATAATTACGCCGTAAACCTCACCCGTTTAAAGCACTTGGCTCCGATTTACGGGATGAAAATGTAACGTCTGAGAAGAAGAAAGGTGATAAATAGTTTAACTGAAGGCAGTCCGTCTAGAGTGTCGGGCTGTAGTTACTTTTCCCAGTTTTCTAGGGAAGGGAAAAAAACATGGTTTTGTGCCCCGTTTTGTTTGGGTAAACATCACGTTAAAAAGACTTCTTCTTGACTTTGCTAATTGAATTTCTTTGGGCGAGGTTTTTTTGTGTCAGTGCCAGAGCAATCCATCACAGAGCCATTACAGGGTAGTATACAAACAACGGCTTCCTCCACCCCCAGCATGTCTCTAGTTATCTCTGCTGTTAAACACAGGTCTGCGTGGTTAGTGGTCACGCACAGCATAAGCAGGCCTGACTTCGTCCAGCTCCGAGCTTTTGATCAGTTCAGAGGCCGCAAATTAAAAGCCGCCACATTGTCCAACAGCTGTATTCTTGTCTCAACTCTTCGGTGTTTAAGTTGTTTTCTCCGACATGCTAAAGTGTTCGTAATGGAAATCATATGCCGAGTACAAACACCACCTCCATTATGTCAACTCTCTCAGGGTCTTGTGATGCTGTCTCTCCCCCCCCCCCTCGTGCAAACGCACACACACAAACTCTATGCCACAAACTGATGTGGCCTCTTTTGTTTCCCACGGTGTCTCATCTTCTGCACAGAGTGCTCTTTTGTTTCACGTACACCGTCTCTTTCTGCCTCCCCCCCCCACCCTCCGCAGTTGTTCTGTCATTCAAACACTCTGACCTTGCAGGCATCCTATGACTGTCTCACATCCACTGCACTTTGTTTCAATCCTCTACCAATAATGTAGCCTCAAAGTGGAACTGATCTGGTGGTAGTGAAAAGGGGAGAAAAAAAAAATCCTCTGCGATGATTATAAAGATTTGCATCTGTGGCCAATCAGCTGTTTTACTGTAACTGTGGTGCAGCACTAATGTGAAGACGGTTGTTTTGATAACCGCAAGGTCAGCTATTCCCAGCCAGCCCCTGAGTATTCAATTACACAACTTTGACTTTGCTCTATTCCTCTTTGTGTGCTCCAGTGTGGAACACTTTGAGGAAACTTGCTCTCCCAGATGACTTTGCAATCCTTCACACGAACAAAATTAGAGAGCAGACAAAAAAGCGCCAACGCTATCGCCACTAAAACCTGAAGAATCGCTAAAATAGTTTCTGGGCTATGTCGAGTTTTTAAAAAAACAATATTTTAACGTGAAGGTGGATCTGGATTTATTTTTTTGTCTAGATATAACTTCTTGCCTTTCTTTCACAGATAGATTAAATCCATTTGAATGTAAAATCTGCATTATCTCAGCTACATATTGGTGGTAGCACCATGTCTCTACCCCTTCTCTGTTACCATGCTGTGACCCCAATACATGTTGTTTACCTCCAAATATTTATTTTAATCTCCCAGATCCAAGATTACGGATTTGGATTGAACTGTGCATAGAGGTGGAACATTATGAGCTGTCCATACCTGGGCTTTTTTTTTATTTTTATTTTATGATATTGGCAAAATATATATATAAAATAGGGACAAATCACACTACGTTGAAGAATCCGAATCTGTGCCCAGATCCCACAGAGAATTTAATAATTTCTTCCTTGACCCAAGATCCACCCCTACACAAAATTTAATCAAAATATGTTGACAATTTTTTTTTTAGATATCTTGCAGACAAACAAACACAAACATGGATGATCACACAGGTAAACAAGGTCATGTAATTCCAACATATGGCGACGTGCCTTGCTGGAAGTGTTTGCGCCTCTCATTTGAGCATTAAATGAACTTGTCAAACCACTGACCTCTCTTAAATTCTCCACTTTCTATCTTTCACTTTTGTCCAGCCAGGCTGCAGGAGTTGGGAGAATTTCATCGGCTTCAGATTCTCAACAGCCGAGGGCTATGTGCTGTTTTTTTTTATGTGTGTCAGATGACCTTAGCGGTTCAATGGAGAGAACTCCACCAAATATATTTCTCTTTTGAATATCACATTCTCAACGCCTGTAGGCTTGGACGGAGGATGACAGCCACAGACGGCTTGGATTCACCGAGGTATCAATGGCATTGGCGTTTCTCAAACCGCTCCAGCAGCACGGCTGCAGCTCTGCTGTGACTGTGATGCATTCAGAATCGATTTCAACTGCTGTGAATAACAGAATTCTTTTGATGCATTACCTTGAGAGAGCATTGGGTTTTTATTTCTATAGGCCGAGTGTTTCAGAGCTTTCATCCAGGGGATCTGCTCCCCCCCAATCCAGCTGAATTGTTCTCTGCTTATATGGTTCGACAGAATGTCAGAAATGTGCTGAATTCTAATCCTGTGCTCATCTTTGTGTGTCCGCTCAGGATTGAAGCACATTCCTGAAGGAGTCGAGGGCTGCCGTCTTTTAAGCCTACGAGAAACCAGCCCACTCACTACATGCCCGTCAAGATGGTCGCCAGCTTTTCTTGCCCTCACTCGAACGCCTCGGGACAAGGATGTGCGTTGCCATGGTGATCATATATAAGAAAACACTGGAAAAGAAGGGCGCCGAGGATGTAACGTCCAAAAGTACAGATTTGGGCCCGGTGAGATGTTATTTTCTACTTGCTGGAAAGTTCATAACTGTTGCATTACTGAATGTCAGGAAGTGATGTCAGAAAGAAACTGTTGGGATGTTGAAGACTGGAAATAAGGGATGTTTATGTTGCCATTACTGATGATTGCATCATAATAGCTGCCAAGTGTTATCAGTCGGGCATTTGTCATCTGGTGGTTGAATCCTCCGTGTTCCATTTACTTCACTCTAAAAGACAATGGAGTATTTCAGTTCCACTAGACGGAGCAACTCTGACTCACTTTCTATTCGGCATGCATTGCAGTAGAAACCTCCTTTCTCCAGCCATGGAGACGTGGACTGAGTTTGCCCTCTCAGCCACGTGAAATGAAGTCATCAAGCTCCGAGACTGAGCGTCAATCAAGAGGCATTTATAGTGGGACTCCTCTCTCTCTCTATGTTATGGAGCCCATTTCTAACAACGTGATGAAAAAAAAAGATCCTGTCGGTCGGTGTAAAGAGAAATGTTTGCAAAATCATGACTTAGTATCTGAAAATAATGAGAAACCTTCTCAAAATAGGGACAATTTCAAAAAAATAAAGACTAGCTTAACTCAAATATTGAGTAACGTGTGAAAAAGCTTCTCATTATTTTTAGATACTGACTCATCATTTCCCAAAAGTTTCTCAGTATGATTGTATTTCATCACATTGGTGGAAATGGGCGTAAATACTATGTGGATTTTGCATTACATACAGTTTCTGGACCAAATAAACACGTACAGAAGTTGATTTTTCCAGTAGGTTTTCATCTGTATTTGTTGATTTCTTAAATTCTTATTGGTTTAACCCCCTGTCCATTTTCTGCAAACCTATAAATGTGACTTCCTGGTTGCTGGTGACTTGATGGTGAATCTCTTTTGCACAGTTCCAGGCACAGACCATGAGCCAGGGGACTGCATTCTTCTCTTGTGGACTCATGGGTGAGTCTCTTCAATATACACATTAACACCTGTGAGGATGGTAACCAAATCAAATTAACACTTTAGTAAAAGTAAATTCTGTTTTAGAAACCTTCCTTATGAGCTATACAATCCTCCCCAATGACACCTTGGCATAAAACATTCAGCGTAGCAACATCTCTTCTTTTATCACCAAAAGCTGCACAAGATAATTAATGATGCACGCCCAACATTTCTCAGTAGCTTACATTCCAGGTGTTCATGACAGCGGTAGTTTTATCGAGGTATTATCGTCAGGGAGCCAGCCTCTGCTGCACCTACAGTAGGTGATGGTCACACAGCATTATGTGAAACATGTCTGACAGGTGTTTCTGCCAAGATGTGTTTATAACTATGTGTTAGCAGCTTATCATTAGCAGGAATCTCATGGCACTCCTGAATGCTTTTAACACAGAGGACGGTTTGTTCCCCCGGGTTGAAAATACGGTCACGACTTCTATGAGCTGTATGAGGATCAGCCTTTACTGTCTTTTAAAAAAAAAATTATTGTGAGATTAAATAAACGACTTGCTGTAGTTAACTTGGCATCGAGTGCGTAAGACTGGCAGAGAAGGCAAGTAGTACCAGTAGGTGTTGTTAACACTGCCCTTTGTTCTTCATCCTGCCCCAGTACTGTAGATGGTGTTTTGTGGATTTTTGCATACAGTGGAGAAGAAAAGACCTTTTGCATACCAGGAGTGGGCAGCGACGGTTAGCGTCTGAGTCAGAGTCGACTGACCAGTTCTGTCACCTTGACCCCGTTCTGCTATTCTAGAGAGTTTCTGTTGTGGCAATGACAGCCAACGTAAGTACGGCACCGGGGCAGTCGGTCGATCGGCAACGGCAGATACAGAAGGACTGTAAAAACAAAACGATGCGTCAGGATGTTTGGTAGGATATTGATGTTTAATCAACCCCATGCTACGGTGGAGACGAGGTGTGGTAGCGTCAGTTAGACGTTGGAAGCTCTGATCCCTTTCGCAATCAGCCGTGCATACAGTCTGACACCGAAGCAGCGCCTCGAGGACAGGATTTATTTTTAGTGCCTGTTATACAAAGCAGTCAGTAGTGTCAATACAAAATACACAGACACAGACTAGGGCAGTGTCACGGGTGTTTCCCATGTCTAGGTTGGCAAACCCTAATCTCCTGATTGTAGAACCTTGGCATTCAAGATGTTTTTTTGTGTGTGTTCTTTTGCATTTCTTGTCTGAAGTGACTGTTCTTCTGAAGGAGTTTGCACACCAGGTCTTTAACGTCAATGCAGCAAAACTGAATCTTGGGTTCAAGGTGATGTGCATATCAATTAAACTCCTCAACCAATTTCAATGCACTTTGGTGGAAGGGTCGAGGGCAGGCGCCTAGGAAGAACCCTTTATAGTTTTGGAGCAGATCCAGATCAAGTGGCAGATTCAGGATTTTTTTCCCCCACTTTAACGTTGCTAGACAGGGTGTTTTAAAAGAAATATTTTCCCAAATTACATAAAACCTCCTGAACTGAAGTTCCATGAAACTTTGGGAGGGGTGGCACACAGGCCAGGCAAGCTAAACGGATGGATATGTGCAGGATATGTATGGTTGTACGGTCGTGGTGGAGGTCTGTGCTTTGCTAAGTGCCATTCTAGCTTACAAACACTTCCAGACAGAATTAAGGGTCTTGGGTGTTTAAATAAGCCCACAAATCATTTACTATTGTTTTAGGTGAGAATCTTGCCAGAATCTTAAAAGGTTATTTAATTCAAAATGAATCTGGTGTTTTGCTGCAGAGACAAGCCGGTGGCGTGAGGTGGGTCACAGCTGTGCAATACAGCAGAGGCCAGTTGGAACCAGCCTGGAGAGCCTCTGGGACGTCCTGCCTGAGGTGCATAAAAGTTCAGCCCACTGGGATTGGGACGTTGGCTCCACTTCGACCACAATCACCAGCTTGTTGCAAGACCTCAGCCTGACTGAGGCTGCGACCTCACACTCCAATGCACCACCCAGCAAACGGCAGTGCCGGTCCCTGTCTTGCTCAGATGAGCTCAGTGGTTGGCGCTCTACCTGGCGCCCTCAGGGCTCTCGTGTGTGGACGACGGTGGAGAAGAGGCGGTGCCATAGCGGAGGCAGCGTCCAGCGTGGCGGCATCGGGAACGCACAGCTTGGCTTCCCGGCCATGCAGCGCAGCTCCAGCTTCAGCCTGCCCGCCCGCTCCAACACCCTGGAGCTGCCTTGCTTCACCCAGCGCCTCCCTTGCCCCTCTACGTTCACCGGCCTGACACCCTCCTCCTCCATGCCCCTGTCTGCCGAATCCTCGGAGCAGCCCCTCTACCTCTCTCATGAACAGATCTGCTTCCCTGAGCCTCGTGGACCCTCGTCACCCAGCTCCCCCGACTCCACGCCGGAGCTGGAGCGCCGCGGTGTCCAGGGGGGTCTCGCCCGTAGTCGCTCACAGCCGTGTGTCCTCAACGACAAGAAGATTGGCATGAAACGTAGGAGACCAGCTGACTCACACAAACAGAGGCCCTCTTTGGACCTGGCCAAGATGACCCAGGTTGGTATTTAAGTATTACTTTGTAAAACACATCAGACAGACTCACCATCATATTTAATGTGGATAATAATCCTGTTTAATACCTAACTTACAGTCTGATAAACCTTATTTACTTCTTTATTTATTGGTTAACTTGCCTCAGCCCCCCCGATCAAAAGGTCACCACCCAGGCTCTAGACAGCCGAGATCTTCAGGAAATGGTCGTGCCAGCTTGAAGCTGCGTCTTAATCAGTCTCACGATCATTACCTATTTATAGTCTATGGCGGTCATGCTATTGTGTCTGTTCTCCCTTGTGCACACCTCCAAAAGTGTTTCTGCAGGCATTGTCACTCATGCAGGCCTGTGTTGTGGGTCACATTCCAACATGAGGGTGTGTATTTGCACAGGCAGGAATTAAGAAGTGAAATAATCCATCATTTATTTTAAAGAAATTATCTTATGGGGGAGAAATTTCTGGGCGTCCAGATCGTTATTATTGGACCCATCTTTTTTTATTTTATTTATTCATCTTTTGGTAAGATCGTTTTAAATTTCACTTTAGTGGCTTTTCTTTTCTTTCTTCCCACTTCATCTGGTTGACTTTTAAACTATTAGGTGTAATTTTCTTTTTTTTTGTACGCTTTTATAGTTAGGGTTACTCTCCCTACACTCGGATTTTGAGTGTAATTTAATTGCCGAAATAAATTAACCAGAAGATCCCTCAGTAGAACACATACCAAGACCGAGGCTGAACAATCCTGTGTCTGGTTAGCTTGTCCGCTAGTCGCATTTGCATAATTAGGGAAATTGTTGAGAAACAACCTAAAAAAAAACGGGGGGAAAAATTCCTGGAACTGCACTAAAAATTGAATGTGGTCTTCCCTGGCACATGCCTCATCCTTCCACTAAGGTTCATGGAAATCTGTCGAGTAATTTTTGCCTCATCCTGCTGACAAACAAATAAACCAACCAACAGACTGAAGTGAAAACATGGCCTCTTTGGCATAGGTAACTAGAATGGCACTTAGTAGAGCAAATACCTACACCAATGCTAGACATGTCTGTTTAGCCTCGTGGAAGTTGGTTCAATAGGTCTTGCATAGTTAGGAAAAATGTCTCCCAATGTTAAGGAAAGTTAGGAAAAACTCCTGGATCCGAACCAAGACCTTCCTGGCCAATTCCTGATCCAAGTTTCATGGAAATCCGTCCAGCAGTTTTTGCATAATCCTGCTAACAAACAGACACAGTTGAAAACATAACCTACTTGGTAAAAATGAACTAACAGCATTATTTATCATGATCTCTAATTAGTCTGGCCGTGGTAATCGTGCAGTGAAATTCTGATATCATAACAGTCCTAAACGTGATCATAGACTAAACTTATTGGGACTCAACCCTTTCACATGCATCACACTATCAGAATTCAAAGTCACCTTACGGTTCAGATCTTGGTGTCGGTGCATAGTGTCCCCCCTCATCCACAGCGGTGTGGTTTACCCAGGGAGGAATTGCTACCCTCTGCGGCTCCGTGAATGTCAGGAAGGAGAGCAGCTGTGGCAGAGGTTATAGATCGTTGTGCGGGGGGGGGAGCGTGTTGGTAAAGAGATATTGATTTCTGTAAATTCAGCTCAGTGGGTGGATCTCTGCCACCATCGGGGCCTCATGAGCTATTGATCAGCCTTTTTATTGATGGAGAGTCAAGGTCAGTATGGATGAGGAGACTTTCTGTGTGAGGACATAAAAGTTACCGCCTGAAACTCTCCTGCAGAAAACTTTGCACGTGTTTGAAGTTACAGCTTTACTCGATTCGGTGTTTGTGCACGGCACAGTTTTAGTCCAGACAACTCGTCGTAGCCTTATCGGTTTGGTCCCATGGTCTGGGCAAGAGGCCCATGACTGAGACTGAAGTGCTAATGCAAGAAGGCAGCAATGTGACACTGGGCTGGTGCTGACAAATGTTCCCACTTGACCAGAGCCAAGAGAAACAGCAGGGACCCTGTTTGATCAACTGCTGCCTGGAGCAGAGCAGCTTTTCTGACTGCAGTCAGGTGAAAGAGGTGGATCAGAACTTAAAGTTTCACCTTGTCCTCCTCGTTCAGAGCTCGAACAACTTCTCCGTATTAAAGGTCCGAGCCTTCGGTGAACAATAAACCTCGAATATGAGCGTTTTCTCAAAGTTTTCTTTCAAATCGTACAACTGCACAAGACTACACGTCTATGTAAATAAATGTTTAATAGTATAGTTATTAAGTCATTCATGATATATTTTGTTTTGTCTTGGTCTGGAAACTACTTCCTTTGTTGGGGGGGAGGTATGCTTTTAACTTGTTGGTACTTTTTGACATACTTATCAACTACTATATTGTGTTACTAAGTTTTTCTTTAATTGGAAGATTTATATACATAGGTTTGGGTTGATTAGTGACAGCAATTTCTTTAATATCTTTTTTTGTCATTATTAGTATATCAAATATGATTTATTTTTTTTAAATTGGCAAATAGTATTAGGCTCCAGCTTCTCTAATGTGAGAATTAACTGCTGTTCAGACAACATAAATAGGTAGAGGACAACCTTGAATCATAAAAAAAACCCATGAATCCATCCATTAGTTGCAGCTGCAGTTCATACACTTGGCTGTGAGCTGTATCCCCCAAACAGTCTCATGGTTATTAAGTGTTACATAAGCACACAAGTGACAGAAGGTTTTACAGAGGCCCTATTCTCCCCCGTGTCCTTCTGGCCCAACACCGCAGTGGTCAGGCATGAGGCAGCTGTCCTTGCCCTCTTCCACATTAGCTGCACAGATTGGATAAAGCCTCTGCCATGAAGGCTTTCCCGCTCCAGCATCCACAGCTGTCGCAGGGACTCGCCTGCAGCAGCGCTGGCACATGTGGATCTGCCTGAGGAAGATTCTGGCTTTTCCCAGATGTATGTGTTCATTGTGCAGCGCCAGCGAAAGGCAAGCAGAGTCAAAAGGCTAACATGAGTGATGTCTGCCCTCTGGGTATCTGGCCACTTGCTGCCTGGGTTTAACCTCAGATCGCATCGTCTCACTGGTTGCTCTGGTATGTAATGCAGGCTGAACGTATACCTTTAAAATGTTACTTTTTCTATAATACAGTGATTGTTGCCCTAAGATGAAGGACTATGACTAACGATGCCATCACCATGGAGACTAAAACTATCACACCAAAGATTTGACATTGTTTCCTTGAAAACATCAATTTTTATGCCTCTAAAAACAATGAAATTTCTGTCCTTCCACAGACACTTCGGAATTTCCACAGCATCAGCTGCCCTGGAATCACAGGCGAGGACAGCTACGAGTCAAACCAGGCCTTCCTCACTCTCAGGAGCATGGCACAGTGCAACACTGATGACCTATCTGCAAACGAACACAGCTCGGAGGACGTTCAGCCTTGGACCAAAGAGGGCGAGATCACCGGGAACGTCTCGTCAGACCCCACCGCCATCGAGGAGGCGGACTGGAATTCCACAGACTGCGGCGACGTGTCGCCGGAGATGACCAATGGCAAGGACAGTGAGCCTCTTTGGGCGGGGCTGTGTAGCATGAGGAAGGACGTGTATCAGCTGGGAGGCGAGCTCGACATTGAGCAAATTGAGAGGAACTGAGCCGGGCTGTCTTCCTCTCAAGGGGAAAGCTAATTTAGGGGACTGAATGTTTATCACCAGGTGGTACAATAAACAGTACAGACAGTCTTAAGGACAAAGCAAGTTTGAAAGCTAATGCAAAGAGCGTTCCAGCTTGTTTTCTTCCCCTCAAGGAGAGATTAAGTAGGAGCTTTGTGGAATAAAAAGCTCATTTTGGGGACTTGGTGTAGTCAGAAGCTACTTCCGTACTGTGCCGTATCTCAGGAGAACAAGGAAGTTGGGGGAGGACGGATTCGGGTGGAGATACTAAAACACATAAAAAGAAAAATGCTATATTAACGTTGACTCAGAGACTGGGGTCTTACCTTCACTGTACTACATTTGGAGAGAATTCACAGCAGGTTTGTATAAATTCTCTGCACTAGAGCGCGAGTCTTCCTTCCTCTGACCTTCGATCGTACACGACGGGACAGAAACGGAGACGACTTCCAAGAGCTACTGTTAGTAAATCCCCCTTTCACTCTTACTGAGCAATAAGCTGCATGCACATACAATTTGTACAGTATGTTGAAGATCTTAACATTTCACACAGTAACATCAAGGCTTCTCCCCCCCACGAGATCTACGCTCCCGTTTGTTTGCGAGAAACTTTTGTGATGCTAATAGCGTTAATATTCTCTTTTTACGATTTGTAACTACAAAGTTATGTAAAACATGAGCATATTTCTATACAAATAAAGTTTTAAATGTGTCATTTGTCATCACATTATTTCAGCGTCTGTAACTCAGAACATTCGGGATGCTAACTCCAGACTTGGATTAGCTAGTGGTTGAATATAAAGTTGGATTGAGAATTCTTCCACGGCTGACATTATCAGAGCACATGCATTAACAGTGGGGGTCATTGTAGGAGACGTTTCAAATGCAACAATGCAAACTGACCCAATTAAGTAGCAGGAAAAGACAATCCCAGCCCTAGCGGTGGTGTTACTGATGAGTCTGTGTTTGTGTGCTGAAGCGCAGAGCGAGCAGAGAGGAACGCCGGACAGGGGTGGGAAGTCTGCTCCCTGTTGCTTTTCTTTGATGGCGTGTGGAGTGGCTGAGCTGAGCGGCGGTTCACCCCAGAGACCTTCCTCCCTCCCTGCACCAGGAAACAAAAGGGGCTTTTTCTCTTGAGGAGCACAGTGACGTGGGAGGCGGCAGTGAATGTGGGCCATGTGTCAGGGCTGCTGCTGCTGCTGCTGCTGCTGCTGCTCCGTTTGTCTGCCTCCCCTCCCTCCGGTGCATGTGCACACACCTCGGGAATTATAGTGTCCTCAACTTTTTCAGTCACTGCTCCGGTACGATCGCATACCGCGTCGGCGCGTTTGTTTCCAAACAGGAATGTTGCTCGTCGTTCTTTAAAAGTGTGAGTTTGCTCCTCGTGAAAGAACGGCTGAGTAATTTGAAGATTGCTCAGCACGAGGCTCAAATGCCCCACAAATCATAACTTTGGGATTAAACACACCTACTAGGCTACTTGATTATCACGCTGTTGTATGGGAATCTGTATGCTTGCATAGTGAGGTCATATTTACACTGTCACAGAGCCACCGCCTGTGGTGCATACAAGCTCTTCACCGGTTAAGCCTTTTTGGGTAATGAGTCGAGAAGGAAATGGGTAAACAGAACCCTTTCAAACGTGCTGTGTGTGAGAGAGACTGACACACCGAGGGCCCCCGGCCTCTAATCAGCGGAGTGACAGAAGTGAAAGGAGGTTGTGTTCCGAGAGAAGATAGGAGTACAACAGGAGGGGCGCGCCGTGCCGATGCTCTGAGCTACACTCACCCACCACCCCCACCGGGGTAGTGGTCACTTTTTTTTAACTATTGCTGGGGTTTAGGCTCAGTCCAATCAGCTCTAATGATGATTCACATCACACCTCAGTCACAGGGAGTTATACATTAGACGTTTCAGGTGTTAGCGTGACGATTTCTCCCTCCTTGTTTTAGTAATTTAAGTTTTATTCAATATTCTTAAATTACCTGTAGTTCTCTTAATTTAATGTCGACACACATTGCAAATTATTCTGTACTTGGGAAGATTTAAAATGTCAGATCTGGAAACATGAGATTATCTTGTTAATTGCTAGCCTACTTATTTCTAGACAAGTAAAATCATCTTGCTGTATGGACAGATAATTTCACTAGTATTAAGCCATTTTCTCCTAAACTCCAGTGTGTACTTCTTGTATTTCCGCTGCTCTTTTTTGCAGTGCACTCATTAGACATTTTCAGACTGAAGGAACCTTTTCATAGTTCCAATAACTTTTTATTGTATCCGCACCACAAGAGCTGTATGAACAATTATAGTTCATTTTGAGGGATTTTTTTTTTTAACTACTTCTTGGAGCCGTGAGTAACATACGTGTCCGGTGACTGAACACATGATCCAATGCAGCACCGCCAACCTCCATTTAAAAAAACAACAAAAAAAACCTGTAAAAAGGTAGCCTTGTGAACAACAGCTTGCAACAGTAGCCTTAGAAAGTGGAACAAAGCACGGACTAATGTCCGTCAAATTGTTTCATGTCACACAAAATTGACAAATAGCAACGACCTACCAGCTGTCATTACTTCAGTATCTGTTGAAGGTATGTAGTTCTTGGAGGAACCAGTGGGTAGTTCCTCTCAGAGAGACCCCAGAACTGTTTGGTCTGAGAGAAAAAAAAGTTGCATCATTCCGTCAAAAAGTTTATAAAAGAATTTCCATTTTTCCAAGAAAAGATAAAACGAACTCCAAAAATACACAGTCACAAACTCAGTTTTTGAAAAATGACTTTTTTATTAGTGGAACTTCTCTAATAAACAACAACTAGTTCTGAGTTTTAGTGCCTTCTGCCACTTGGCAGCACAAACGTGGTCATGTAAAAAAACTATTTAGCAGTAGCACCAGGCCACAAAACAGTTCAGCAAGTGTCGTCTTAAACTTACCAATAAAAACTCAAGCAAAATCGTAACCTTGAGCTCAAAATGTACACATGCACTGAATCTTTAAAGCGTTGCATTTGGAGGTAAGTTGAGGTGTCGAGTCTCACCCACACACTGTTTGTTGGCTTCATGCACGACCAAACCACAAACTATGTGAGAGGTACAAATGACTTTAAAAAAAAAAGTGAAGCCAGACGTTACGTCTGAGCAGATATGGTTTGCGCCCACAAAGAAGAAAATGTATCAAGGTCAAACCAGACTTCACATGTCAAAAAGTTTCAACCAGGAAGTGTCCCTTTCAGCCAGGAGGCTGTATATAAGGTGTGAGCACTTAAACTGAAAGCTTTGGCTTTCACACAAAAGGTAACTGGACTCCGTCACTGGAGAGAGAGCCCCAGCTTTAAAAATGAAGGTCAGCTGTACGTCTGCAGACCTTTTACAGGCCGGGACAGTCAGTTTACACAGCAGGGTGACATATGACCGCTCTTTCGCCTGGATTATACATACACACACCCTCCGATATGACATCACAGGGTCATGCTTAGTGTCTGGTAGGACAGCCTTCAGAGGCTTTAGTGGGAAGTTGAGTAGGGGTCGTTTCCCCTGGAGGGGGTCTGTGATAACTGACCATGTCGGACACGTCGTAGATTGCTTGCAAAGACTGAGAGAGGATGGGGTAGGGTCGTGGGGGAAGCCAGGAGAGGGAGGAAAAATCAGGCCTCTGCTCCAAACCCTGACAACTTCTGAAGCTCCAGAGCCCTCCCCCATGCCATCCAATGCTGTTGGCATGGCTGCCCACGGGGGGAGGAGGGTGATGAAACGTGGGGGAAACCATGTGGTTTGGCGAGTAAGAGCTCGAGGCCTCCACACGGACCACCGCTACACACACAAAAGGGAGGGGACAAAATAACTTGACTGCTGTCAAAACAAGTGCACGTTTCCACGGATAATGGTGTGTTTGGGGGGCTGCAGGTGTGCAGCGTCTGGTCAGCTGACCCGCCGTTTCCTGTCAAACAGGAAGAGCCCAAACGAGTGGAGATGAAAGTTCCAAGGTAACACACAGCTGGCAGTTGTTAAGGTGAGTAAATGCAGGTGCAATACAAGAGGTGCAGTGTGGTGCCGTGTAAGAGGAACCTAATGCAAACAGATGACATAAAAACAGACTGTATGTGAATGTGGGCTCTGAGACACTGCGACAGTGTGTGCTCTGCAAAGATGAACCATCTGGAGAGGTCTGACTTTCTAAAAGGGTTCGACTTTATTGTAGATTTAATTTTAAAACCATTCCAACGTATGGAATTAAAAGTGCTTCAATTTTCATTTATTATTTAAAAAAAAGGTCACTGAAGTCATTAATCTTGTCAATTATGCATAAAAAAATAACATAAACTTTGTGTAAATGTTAGCACTGGGTTCGGATACCAGAGAGCCATCGTCTCCTCTTCATGGTGCATGAATCTGAATCCTTACGTGACACTTTCTGCAGGGCTTTTGCGTCCCTGAGGCGTCAGTCTAGACAATAGTGGAATCATGAGCGTAAGGAGCCGAGGTTGTGTAAGGGAATGAGGGAGGAAAGGGTGGGCATACTCCCACAGTCATATTAATCATCATGTTCTGGTACGACTGCAGACAGATCAAGTAGACTTTGTAGGAGTGACGAACCATATTTCTGGAGTAGTCGACATTAATTAAGTCTTAAAAATGCCAGCCAATCTCCGGTTACCTCCACCAAGGAGGTCATGTTGTTATTTGTGTTAGTTTGTTGGACTTTTTTTTATTTAGCAGGATTACACAAAACTACAGCACTCAACCAATTCAAGGTAAATTTGGTGGATCAGATAAAGGGATGGGACTTGGGATTTGTTTTCCCAATTATGCAAAAACTACTGCACAGATTTGTGTTTATAACTTTGTGGAGGGGTGAGCCATGAGCCACGTAAGCTAAACAGATATGTGTCGGGCTGTTTGGCCTTGGCTGAGGCATGTGTTCTACTGAATGCCATTCTGGATAGTAATGTTAACAAAACATTCTTTTTTTTGTTCATTCTTCACTGGGTTCTTTCTTGGCCCCGCGACCCATCCTCACAAAAAAGATTTAGGGAAATCCATCCAGCAGTTTTTGCAAAATTCTGCTAACAAACAAACAAACAAACACATGGACGCAGGTGAGAACATAACCTCCTTTGCGGAGGTGAAGAGCATGAAGAGCATGTCTGCAGCCATGCTAGCTGCTTTGTGAGGCTCTACAGCAGTGGTTTGAGCTAATGCTCAGATGTTAGCATTGCTAACATGCTGATATTTAGCAGGTATTTTTACCTTTATGTCCACCATCGTTGTTTAGCTTATTAGCATGCTAACATGCGTACAGTTTAGGCTTATGGGAATGTCAGCTACATTTGTTGACATTTTATTTTACCCAGAGGAAAAGTCTAAGGACCCTTTAACATTTTAACATTCGATATTTTATTTACACAAATAATGAATCAATGATTGAAATAGTTAAATATAATACATTTCCATTGACTACACCTCATGCAGGTTAAGAGAGAGGTTAACTGCGGTCATGTGACACACAGTGAGAAAACAACACTTAACAGCAATCATATGGCAAGAAAAAGTCCAAAGATGACAAACTGATGTGCTTTTAACCTTTGGATGAGTGGAAAATCACAACAGCTCCAGTCAGTCAAAGACTCGTCAGAGTATCGAGTCTGTCAATAGAGTCCAGCGTCAGTGAGGTCATACATGCCCAGACACGTCTCCTGCAATGAGGTCATCTCTATTATTTGAAAGAGTAATCTTGCTTCACAGGGCTGCGGTCACAGCGAGGGAATCAATGTGCTGCACTCCAGCAGCAGGAACGCCACTGTTTACCTCTAACTGTGGCACACAGAGGTAAACTGCTTGCTAATTTGTAACTTGTGTGAAATAGGCGGCTGACCTGGGGCCCAGCCTGAGAGGCGTGGCCGTCAACCAGCTCGCTTTTGTGTGTGTTGTTTTTTAAAACATCTCGTGACGATGAACCTGCCAAGAGGAGCTGCTGCTGCTGCAAACGGTGGCTCACATCCCTGAGAATTACTGCACATCCAACCAACTGGAAAGGAAAACCTATTAAAGCCGAGGGAATTCATTTGAGAGTAGTCAAATACGTGGTTTAATAGCTCCATGCAAGGCCAACAGGCAGCATAATGGACAAAATACTCCAGTCATACAACGTGAAAGCTGTTAGAAAACTGGGTACCAGCTGCTAGTACTTTGCTGTGTGTATTAATATTTATTTCCCGATCACAAATAGGAGAAGTACGACCAGCTCAGACACAGCTTCATAACACCTTATGGCATTTCATTACTTTTAATTGCCCAATAACATTCAAGCTTGTGTCAGCTAATGGTGAAGTGAACCAGAAAGCTCCCAAATGAATCACTTGGCAATGAGGCTTTTTGTTCTCGTCGAATCTGTTTGGTACACTGAAACCTCGAGGGCAGCGACGGAGAATCGTTTGTTTTACGCCCCACTTCCAGAGGCCTCCGTGATCCAGTTGGCACATGAAAAGCCCAATAACCAATTCTTTACCCCCCCCCCCTTCATTATTTTATTTAACCTCACTGTAGACCCTGAATGCACCGCATCTAATGAAAAGCAATTAACAATGTAACAATGACAGGGTAATCATCCCCCAGCAGAGGCGACTTGCGGGTCGAGTAAATAAAGATAAGCAGCGGTAGATTTGTGATTCTTCAATCTGATGGGAGCGCTCGTTTCGTTTTGTTTTTTGTTGTTTACAGAGGAGGAAACATGAGCCGAGCACCAGCGTAATTCATCACACTCCCCGCGCCTGGGCTTCTACATTTATCATCTTCTGAGACCCAGCTCACTTCCCATTTCCAGTGATTTGTTTTTTTGTGAAACAAAAGCTGCTCCGATATGAATTCCAGTTTCAACAAGAGCCAAGGTTAGACTTCCTCCCCCAGCCCCGAGTTTCGGAGGCCTTGACGGCTTTTCTTAAAAAACAAACAAACAAGAAGTTCTGTCGGACAAACGGGCAAATTCAGGGAGTCGCCAGACATCGGCTTTATTTAGGTCATGCATGTTTTGCATAAGAGGAGTGAGCAACAGAAACAATACTAACATATAACAGGCTGCTTATATTAATTAAGGCTTGCTGAAATGCACTACAGCTGCATTTTAAACGTGCATTTAGAGTCTGACTACGAACTGAGTAACACAATCAGAACACAGCACATTACTTTTCTCTTCTTTCAGTCAGCAGCTGGTTAAACACACATTCATGTCAACATGAGGTATCTCATCTATGCCAATCATGTACTGACAAATGCACAGAGCAGCTCTAAACTGTTCCAGACCATCTCTTATGTGGAGCACCGGCTCAGAATCTGTTTCCCCTTCTACAACCCAGATTCCAAAAACAGAATGTGGTATTTTCCTTAGCGGCTCATCGAGTTCAATTGAAAAAGTACAAAGACAATATATCAAAAGTTCCTCATCAACTTCATTTAATTTTTTAAGAATTTAAGTTTATTCTGAATTTTATGCCGGCAACACGTCTAGAAGAATTTGGGAGTTGTGGAACGCTGATTGGATCATTCCACAGGTAAAGAGGTCCACTGTCAGCAGGTGATGGCATCATGGGTCAGTATGAAATCCATCCTTCAAAGGTTCAACACTTTATGAAAATCTGCTAGACGAAAAAAGGTCCAACAGTTTAAGAACAACGTTTCTCAACAGACATTGCAAGGAATTTGAGGATTTCACCATCTACAGCCCATAATATGCTGCCATCGTGATGAAGTTTGTTTTTTTGTTTTTTTTCTGAACTTTTCATGCACTGGACCTGGAGCCTGCAGCCCAGACCTATTCCCACATTGGAAATGTGTGGCTCATTATGAAGCACCAAATAGGACAAGGGAGACTCGGGACTGTTGAGCAACTCAAGTTGTATATAAAGCAAGAACGGGACAGAATTCCATGTTTAAAAACCTCCACAACTGGCGTCGTCTCTTCAGAAACACTTCTGAGTTATGCAGTACATGCAGGCATCAAATTCAGAATGAGCGTATATTTATTAAACAAACAATAAAGTTTATCAGTTTGAATATTAAATATCTTTGTACTGTATTCAATCGCATTTATGTAAAAAAAAAAAAAAAAGGATTTACAAATCATTGGATTGTGTTTTTTATTGACATTTTAACGTCCAAACGTTTTTGGAACTGAGGTTTATACGACACTCACAGGATGTTTGGATGCTTTTGTTCTGCTTTGACATGTTACTTAAATTAACTCTGTGCAGTAAAACCTTCCCACCAGAAACAACACTCAGCTTTAAAAAAAAAAAATACTACCAGCCTGTTTTGTCATGGGTCACTTTAAGTGGAGAGTTTTTCGGTGCGTGCTCAGCGCCTCTGATCGAGGATCATGTCCACGGCCTGGGCCAGGTTGTCCACAGTGCCGTCAGCCGTCACCGCTGGGTGGCTCTCATCGCTGGGCCTGGAGGGGCGAAGATGCAGAGACACATGCTTAAGGACAAACAGCCATGAACAAGAAGGAGTAGCAGTTGTTGTTGTTGTCATCAGGCCTGAGAAGAGTCAAAGCAACAAAACCAGCAAAAAGCTTTCAAAGCTTGAACAAACGTAATTCTTCTCGTCTTGTTTAAACCTTAAGGGAAAAGGTTTTTGGAAGTAAATGAGGACCGTGTCCTCGCCGAGCTCACTTATGATCAACAGCAACATACAAACAAGATTTTGCAGTTTATTTCTGCTGCGTCGATATATCTTCGCACATAAAGGTCTCTGTGCAGCTGCTTGCCAAAAGCCCCGGCAGGCTCGTGCATGGTTTGTGTCTCCCTCACCAGCTGTCACACCGTTCCAGACTTCTCTAATATATCTTAAGGCAATGAAAAACAGACCAAGGAGGACTTTAATGAGAACTGCTAATTCCAAAACACCCATTTTCTTAAAATAAAACCAAACGAGAAAATGTGCGGCAGACTGGAAAAACTCAAGTTTGTGCTGATTGGGGGGGGGACCATGACCTCGATCACAGATGAAACAAACATATATATTAAAAAAATGTACATGTATGCAAATTGTGGAAAACTATTAAAGAGATGCACATCTTTAGGGTCCTGAAACGGTGTGGATGGATCATAACCCATTAACAGACATACAAACGGACAAAGGAAGCAGCAACACTGTTGTTTCTAGATGCGATATCTACTTTTCTTTCATTGTTCCATGGCTGTGCATTAAAAAAAAACCTGTTCCTCTTGTCTGAGGTAGGCGGCAGAAAGTCGGGGTTTCTGCAGCAGAAAGTCGGGGTTTCTGCAGCAGAAAGTCGGGGTTTCTGCAGCAGAAAGTCGGGGTTTCTGCAGCAGAAAGTCGGGGTTTCTGCAGCAGAAAGTCGGGGTTTCTGCAGCAGAAAGTCGGGGTTTCTGCAGCAGAAAGTCGGGGTTTCTGCAGCAGAAAGCCTGGTTTAACAAAGATAAAGCACCGCTGCGATACTCATTACACTGCGACTTAGGATTTGGGTTTTGTCGAGCCGGCTCATAGAAAGAAAGCCTGACTATGTCCAGCTCGCTTAGCAGTACGCTCCCCCCCAGGCCTCCTGAACAGTTTGAGAAATATGTAGGAGGCATGGAGCAGCCCCAGACTGCTGCCATTGTTTGGCTCAGGGCCCGAGTGGAGGATGCAGATATGGCTGTTTAATCAGCTGCTTGGGAAATGTGATCTATTTGGCGTGGCACCAGACCCCAGCATTCAGGACCCCCTTTTTTCCCCTCCTCATCACATCAAAAGACCGAGACTTCATTCATTCATCTGCAGGACTGCCTGGACTCCTAAAGTGGTGCCTATAGAGACCCCCCCCACTCCTCACTGGGCTGCCTTGACCAGGCTCTGTGTGCTGCCTCTGTTCCCCCAGTCACGGGTTGGAGCTCCAGATGGGGAGGCTTTGTCTGGCCTCCCCTGGTTTTGTGCGGCACAAACCACCATTAATCCTGCCCTCTGAGAGCTCGCGGAGGACCGTGGCAAATATTTGTGAGCCGCCCAAGTGTAGCATCGGAAAGAAGAGAAGAGGCCGGTGGGAGGGGTGGTGTTGAATACTTGACGCTGCAGCGAACGCGGAGAAGCAGTTTTCATGTGTTTACGCACGTCTTGTCAGCCACCAGTGCTTGGGTTATGTGAGCTGGTTTGCTAATGGTCTGGGTGTTATGTCTCCTGTGGTGGAGATTACTCCCACACCCTGTTCTGCCCGAGGACTGATTGAATTCACACACACACACACACACACACACACACACACACACACACACACACACACACACACACACACACACACACACACACACACACACACACACACACTAGTGAGTTTAGTCACATGGCTCTTATGTTTCATGCTACCTCTCCCAAACCTGATGCTCCTTGAAATCTCCCACAGCCTCCACCTTCCAGATATGCACGAATGCATGCGTGTATTCTTTTTTTTTTTTGCCTTGCTTTCCTCCCATTGCCATGAATAATGAAGGAGTAACCAGGTCAATGTGACCATGCAAGATTCAGCACAATACAGCTAGTGTTACCGATGAGGTAATCCAGCGACTTGCTTGTGTGTGTGTGTGTGTGTGTGTGTTGCCCTTTAGGTCAATGCAATATCAATACACATGAAGTGATGGGTTCCTGATGGAACGCCGCACAGCCACACGCAGCAGTGAGGTCCGCCATGAGGTAGGCAGGAGGTGGGGTGGGGGGGTGGGGGGGGGAAGCAGTCAATCGTTTTCTTCATGCTGGAAAAAAAACTTCACCAGAAAGCTGAGCAATGATCACAAGATTTGGACAGTGTGGGCAAACGTGGCGGAGAGCAGCTGGATTCTGGATGGATCTGAGTCATAGCGGAAAACAATCGAGTGATTTACTGGATTTGTTATTTTGAATCAGAATCAACGGAAAAAAAACAACCAAATCCTCTGGTTCCATCTTGTCAAATGTAAGATTTAGCTGCTTATACAATTTCAACAACACAGGATCTGGGAACTGGCAATAGGCGTTTTTTCACATTTTATACACTTAATAAATTAATCAAATTTAAAAATTTAAAAAAATAAAAATTTAAATCAAAAACAGTGATTGAAGTTTTCGTAGAACTCAACAGTCAAAATAAAAAAATTAATTAAAAAAACAAAAAACACTCAAAATCCTTCTCTTTCTAAACAAAACAGATCTCGATCAGCTAGAAATCCAAATCATTCTCCCGTGCTTTAAAAAACGACTACGTACTGTACACCTCTAATCCTCTGCAACAGCCCTGACATGACAGTGGATTAAACAGTTATGCAAGCTGGACAACAGAACATGGGTATCAGATATATATGCTGCTCAGGCAATATGAGATTATAGAGACTTATGGGTGTTATAAGGATGGGAACATGACACAGCACTTGGCTCTATAAAAGATGGACATACTCTAGATACATTTTTATAAGGAAGGCAGTGGCTCCATGAAATGAAAGTATATACAAATGACTCGTATAGTGAGTGTATTTTAGTGTGAGAGTCAGCTGTGTGAGGTACGGGACAGAAATAAAGGCAAGGAGGTTGTCATGGTAGACGACCGTGGGGTGAAAGGCACTGCAACCTTCCCATCGGTTCATGCTTAACACACACTCATATACAAAAACACACGTCTCCAGAGAAGGAAGCGAAACTGTCGCATGCACCCGTTTTCAATTTACACTTCTCCCTTAACCTTTCCACCTGTGCTGAGTATGTCTTTAGGGCGACACAATGCAGATAAAGCAGTTGAGGCTTGCATGACAGCAGAGAGATGAAACGTTCAGCCTGAGCTAACAGTACAGAAATGTCCCGTTTTAGGAAACTTTAAGCCTTTCAAATAAGTTGCCTCATCATGGAAACTGTTAACATACGATGTAAAATTGCAAACACTGCTATAAAGATGGCTCCCATGACACTGGAGTTGACATTTGTTAGCAATGAAGACACAGCCGCGTGATGCTTGTTTATAATGTGAATACTTTCGTAGAAAAAAAAAGAAGACATTTTTGAATGAAATGAAACAATAATGATATATATGTAAAATGAAAGTGTCATCAGCATAGAAGTAGCTAATGTTAACAAAACGCTTCAACATTACACATTTACAAACATGCACAGGTGAAACCTGATCTTGTGCAGTAAATTATGTGACACTATGGAAATTCCAGAGGGCTTACTTCCTGTTGCCAGCAGGTGACTCTATAACTGTGCACTACAACATATTGTCATGCGGATGTCTTCAGGGCCGGGACTCTTTTACCCAACATGGGAAGTGTGCTAAAGGTTGGTCAAGCGACAGCGGACTCTGAACAACTTCCTGTTTCATTGGTGAAACATCAAAATTTGTTGCGCTGCCATGGCGACACCTTTCAAATTCATTCCTAAGTGTTATGATACACCACCAGTAAATTTGTATTTCTTGACATGAGACGTATGTGGACCAAATTTCGTACTTCTATAGGTTAAACTATATGGCAGAACTTTCTAGAGGGCACTGTGGAACTATTTACCACATCCAATCCTGAAACCCGATTTTCACCAGTGTACCGATTTTTGTTCTCCTCGTCTTTAACGGTTCTTGAGAAAACGTGGTCATTTTGCAAACACCATGTGGCAAGTGTAAAATTTGAATCAAGGACCATAAATAATTTTTTAATCCAATTCAAGATATTAGCCAATAGTGACTCCATCTAAGAGTTCACCTCTTTAGTGTAATAGATTCAGTGAAAACTTGTCCCCACAATGGACAGAAGGGTGGAGCGACCCTTCACCCCAACTCCACTTCGTGGTGGGAGATATTATTAAGCAACAAGTAGCAGAACTCTAAAGATCACAAAAGTAAGTAAGACTGACAAAATGCACAGAAAAGAGCTAAACAACAGGGATAAGACAAATGAAAGCATGCATGAAACTTGTACTACCAAACATTTATTTTAAATCATACTGATTTTGATTTTTTTAAGGTGGAAAGTTTCTGGCAATGTGTGCAGTGAGTAATAACATTCTTTCGAGCTACGACAATGCTGCAAGGAAAAGAAGCGACCTGCCAGTGAGGGAAAACAATGGAGCCAGCTCATTGTGTGCAAGTATGTTTTTCATACCAGACTAGCAAAGGCACCATCAGCCAAAACACTCTCTTTTCTCACACTGAGGCAGACTACATAACCTTATCCCGAAGAAGAACATAGCTTGACGATAGCCTTTATGTTCAGCCAAGCCTTGTGGGCGACATCAGATACTGACACAAGACAAAGCTTTCTCCCCTAACCCTGAGGGGAGGAGAAAGGTTGTAACTTGGATGTGTTTTGTGTTGCTTGGTGACGCTGCAGTAGTCTTGGCCCTTGAAGGTGAGAATATGATCACAGTTTGACTGGTTATAAATAAAAAGGTCACGGGAGATTGATGGTGTATCAGGATCTCCAAAAAGCGATGACTCCGGCCAGTTGAGGCTGTTCCAGCCTGGTTTTTTTTTATCATCAACTACTTCAGCATCCTCTCTTTCCTCTTTCACCTGATATTCACAGAACCACAACAAGACTCCGGTGAAATAACACAGCTGCAACCTCTTATTAGCAGCAACCCAACTGAACTGGGGAAACCACCATGATACGAGCATGTTATGGCAACAGGTATGACAGATGCTAAGCTTAAGCCCTCGCATCCTCTGCTGAATTGTGGCCATGCAGCAGCCGTTATCACTTCACTGTAGACAAGCTGCATAATGTCGAGTCATGATCAGCCCAACAGCTGCAGTGTGGCTTTCACACTTACACACAAACAGATTAACGGTTCTTTCCAACAGAGCAGGACACAAAGGGGATTCCCTGGTTGCAGCATGAGGAGCCACTTCTTCATCCTTTGGCTCTCTGAAAACCTGCTGTGTGTCTGGGAGTGTGTGTTGAGTGTGTGTCGAGTGTGTGTGTTGTGTGTGTCGAGTGTGTGTGTGTGAACTGTCAAAACCACCCACTGGAAACTTTCAGTCCTCCCCAACCACAAGCATATCTGAGGCAAAACGAACAGGACGTAAACCATAAACCTTCCCTTTCCGTCTCGGAGACACTAATAGGACTATGCTAGTAGTTGTTGATGTTTATCTCCTTAAATACAAAACTTTACACATTACAGATCACAACTTCAAATGCCTGTTAGGTTTTTCTTTAGCCTTTCAAGCAGCCATTGATTTCCATTAATTTCAAGTACCAGTCTCTTTACAAATCAGTAATCCCCAACAGATTCCAGTAATTCCCCACAGCCCTATCAGATATGCATCTTCCAAATACTAATAAATATGTTATTTCACACTATGAACTGTGGATATTGTCACAATAATATTTAAATTACAATTAAGGGGATTTTTCCATTGTCTATGTTGCTCTGATCAATGATATTTGCTAATAAACAAAGGCTGGTTGGTTCAACCATTTATTCATTACTTTTAGTGAACTATTTCAACTGTTTACATTACCTTTAGTGAGCTATTTCAACTGTTAACACTACTTTAGTGAACTATTTCAACTGTTAACACTACTTTAGTGAACTATTTCCACTGTTTACACTACTTTTAGTTAACTATTTCCACTGTTTACAGTACTTTTAGTTAACTATTTCAACTGTTAACACTACTTTAGTGAACTATTTCAACTGTTAACACTACTTTAGTGAACTATTTCCACTGTTTACACTACTTTTAATTAACTATTTCAACTGTTTGTTACTTTTAGTGAACTATTTCAACTGTTTGTTACTTTTAGTGAACTATTTCAACTCTTTACATTACTTTTAGTGAGCTATTTCAACTGTTTACGTTACTTTTAGTGAGCTATTTCAACTGTTTACGTTACTTTTAGTGAACTATTTCAACTGTTTACATTACTTTTAGTGAGCTATTTCAACTGTTTACGTTACTTTTAGTGAACTATTTCAACTGTTTACGTTACTTTTAGTGAGCTATTTCAACTGTTTACGTTACTTTTAGTGAGCTATTTCAACTGTTTACGTTACTTTTAGTGAACTATTTCAACTCTACGTTACTTTTAGAGAACTATTTCAACTCTTTACATTACTATTAGTGAATTATTTCAACTGTTTACATTACTTTTGGTGAGCTATTTCAACTGTTTACATTACTTTTAGTTAACTATTTCAACTATTTACTGGTTTTGGCTAATTATGTTAATAGTTTATTTGTTGCATTTAGCTCAGTCTGTGTTATTTTTGTTTTCCTGTTATTCTTGTAGTAATGCCTTGCAGCAAACACTGACTTGAAAAGATTGCACTGCATTCTCTTGTAACCATAATGAAACTTTGTGAGGAGACAAAAATAAGAAAAGAACCAGAATGACACTGTAGAGTGCAGAACTCTGCCAAGGCCAAACAATCCTACATGTCTGTTTAAGCTTGCCTGACCCATGCCTCACCCTTCCACAACGTTTCATGGAAATCAGTTCAGTAGGTTTTGTGTACTTAAAATGTTTTTTAAAAAGCCCCATCAAGCAATGTTATAAAAAGATTTCCTGGCCCATGAACCACCTTTTAGACCAAGTTTCATGGAAATCTATCCTGGAGTTTTTGCATAATCCCGCTGACAACCAACCGACCAACCTGCAGATGTAGATGAAAACATACTGAAAACCATTTGCTGCCTGGAAGGTATGAAAAATACATGAATCTGAAACACTGTGGTTTCTTCATGTCTTTGTAGTAAATATGCAAAAACATGCAAAATCAAGAAAATTATTGTTGAACTACATTTACAGGCGTGTGTTGAACTTTTGACCACATCCAACATCACAACTAGGTGTGGTCTTGTTCTTGTCACCACACAGGGTATAGAAACTGTCCTATAATTGGCTGATCTCTAGAGCTGACAATGCTTCCTCTGCGGCAGGACAACATTAGTGCACTATATTACAATCAGCAATCCTTAAAGGAGAACTCCACCAGTTTTACATATGAAAGTCAGTTTACAGGGCTTGGTAAGTATTATTGCATATCTGAAAAAAAAAGAAGTTGTTTATGTGGTCTTATATAAACTACCTCAAGTTATAGTCAGAAAAACATAACCTTAAGGCTTATTTATGCTCCCTCTGCGTACGAAAATAGATACGTCAGTTTCAAACGAGGTATCCGTCAACACCAGCATACTTTCAAGCATCCTTTACGTTGGCAGTGATCCACCCACAAGATGACAGTGAAGAGTCCAAAGTGTCAACAACAAAAATTGCGACAGCAGAGTAGGTTGTGATGATGCACCTACTAAATAAAAAGTGGCAAAAGCAGAGATGTTTTCAGCTTTTCTTCGTCGTGTCTGCAAACATTTGTCATGTCTCGCTTAAATTACGGCTGCACTGCCTCCAATGATTTCCAGAGGTACTGCTCTGTATCGTCCGTTTCCATAAGCGTTAAGAAAACAAGCACAAATACAGGCGAAATGAACGTAGAGTACAGATAGAAGTTCGCACATCTTTAACGTTGATCGTAAATGAGCCTTTACCAGACCTGTGTAGCTTTTTTCCTCATCTCTGCTTGAGGCTACCTACTCAAGGTTTACCTTAGCTATGCCTATAGCATAACGCACACCAATCTCAAAGTGGAACTGACAGTGGTCGGCTTGAATTGTGGGCCAATCAGGTGCCAGATTTTGACCACGAATAAGAACGAATAAAACTAAAAGACAATATATCTGCTTCTGCTTTATTTTAATGACATTTTTAACTACATATTGTGAATCACACACTGTTACAGGAGTGCAATGTTGAATTTGTGTGGTGGGGTTTTGCTATGAGCTAAAACTCTCAAAACATCCTCCAGTTGTCGTATCCATAGATTGTTTTATAAATGAAAAGTTAATATTTTATTATTAAAAGGTTACCAGTGCTTTAGAATATTGTTTATGTGCTCAAACTCCTGTTATCATTTAAAAACAGTCCTTTCAGTGTTGCTGTTGCTCAAGATGCAGAGCTTCATGTGACCCAGATCTAACTGCACTCTTTTCATCAGCATGTTATTATTAGCAGTGCTGATGGCTTGCTGTGCCTTCTTTTCGGTGTGTGTGTGTGTGTGTGTGTTTATATCTCACTGTGCAGGAGTGTTTTGTTAGCGCTGCTTAGTCTCTGCTGAGTCACCTGCTCCCTGTGCAGAAAACGCAAACACACATGTACGACCAAACAAACGCGTACACACAAACCATTAGAAGAGAAATGGCTCCCAAGAAACCAGGCAAGGGCCCAAGTCCCCCCCCCCCCGGCCAAACAGCCTGTCTATTGGTAATTGCAAGAGGGATTGGATACCCATTGAAATGTCTAAGGGCCTGTGTTCATGTATTTAAGAGGCAGTGCTATGTTTCAGCCTGCCATCTGTGGGCTTTAGCTCTCTGATTCTCTCCCACTCTCACTCCTTTTCTTTCCGTTTCTCTCTCAGGGGTGGAAAAGTACCGTTGAGGGGCTCAGCGGGCCGAGGCCTGGCCGGCCGGCCGGCTCCTTTGTCTTGCTATGGGAGTCTGGTCACATTGTGGAAGAAGAAAAAAAAAAAGCCCCAGTTAATTATTAATATCTCGGTGACTTACAACGCACGGCAGGCTTTAGAGGTGCCTGCAGGCAAAGGAAGCCGTCGCTCCGGGGGGGTGGTGAGATGGATGGTAGGCCAGGCTCGGGGGGGGCACCCAGTTGACTGCCATGAAGCTCTTTAACATCTCTTTCACAGCTACATCCAATCTATATTCTGCGCTCAATCTGTGGCACGCCGTTGTGTTCCGATCTGGCATCTGTCTGATCCAAACAGGTTCAAAACATGGCTTGAATAAAAGGGAACAAGACATTTCAGATTTAGGTGCAGATAAGTCCCACGTTACCCTTTCTAATCTCATATTAGCTTTATTGTACTTGGCTCAGTTTTATCACGAGGCTACGTGTGATCCTGCACACCTAAAAGTTGTCTGTTGTCTGTTAAAAGAGGTGCTCTCCTGCTCAAATACTAACCTCTGCTGTGCTTGAAAGATAGTGCAGTTTGCTCTAAAGCAAATGACAGCAGTCCTGATAAAACCTGGGTTCACAAGAGTTTCAACGGATTTCATTGATAACCCAGTTATGAAGCAGAACTTCTCCAACCAGTACTACAGCTTACTTCAACTTCTCCAATGTCAATCTGTTTCCTAGCTACATCTGAAATACCAACATTTTTTGCCAAAAGCCTGTAAAAAAATAAACAGCTTCTGTTGCTATCACAATTAGCACTTTATCTTTGCACACAAATATGTTTAGCCAAAATTCATTGTAAGCAATAATCACTAACCAAGGTAGCAACAGCCATATTATAGCAAAATGAGTCATCGAATGATAATGAAGATATGAATAGACAGTAGAAAAGTGGAATATGGTGCATATTTTGTTTATGAAGCTTCTACCACTCGATCCAAATTGATTACAGCTGCCATCTTGGAAATCCAGATACTATAAACTATTTGTTTCAGTCAATTCTATTGCAAACATAGAAATATATATACGTAAATGTTAAGAACAGGCAGACAAAAGGAAAATAATATAGAGCTGCGTTGGGTCTGGAGCCAACAACCGAGTGGCTGGATGAGGAAATTATTCCCAGAATTGATTGTGTTTACATTCCCCACAAAGCTGCCAATTCAAAATCCATGGAAATGAGATGAAAACATAGCTTAGCCTCCAAGTTTAATTAGCGGGACTGTATGGAACGGTGGTATAAATGCTTCCCTTAAACACAAAAACTGATAAACCAGCCTGTATAATTAAAGATAAAAATAATAATTTAACTTTAACGCTCATATGCACTTAAAAAGTTCATTTTAATTGCAGTAAAACGATGTTGAAAAGAATAAGGCCACCCACCTCTGGACAAGAAAGGATCAGGTGGGAGCGTGCAGCCAGGAAAGAGATCCAACCAACAAAAGCCAGCTTTCATGGAAATCCAGCGGTGGGAATAGAAACATTACGCAACATGTATTTTCCTATTAGCCATGCAAATATCCTGCCAAACGCCCTGCTAACGACTGACAAAGGAGATGCAGAGAACGGCGAGAGGATGGTCAGAGATCAGTGGACAGAAGAGAAAAGATGGGTACATTTTAGCATGCAGGTTATTGCTAGTTGCTACTCATGATGCTCTGGGTTTACAGTGATTTAACCTGTGAACAGTAACAAACCAAACACTGCTGGTCTACCACAGAACAAACAAAACCCAACAGGCCACAACGCTCCTCTGATGATCCAGGGGGGACCTGAACACAAAAAAAGGGCCCCCTGCAGAATCTGTGCCGGTTTCAAAAGCCGTGCTGTGGAGACTGTGTATGATTCAGTGGACTGGAGTAAAAGGGTCTCTGTGGTGGTGGTGCAGAGGCAAACAGACCTCAAAGACAGGCTTTTAATCTCACAGGCCACAGCCTCAGCGAGGAGTGAGCCGGGGAAGAGTGAGATAATGTCACTTCCTCTGCAAACAGACAAAAACCAATGTGCTAACGGAGGTCAACGCGACAGGGAGTGGGACTGTGCAAGTTGCGGTAGACGTTATAAAATGCTGCTCACAAGTGTCAAAAGCACAGAGAAGAACAACTCAAGCGTGATTTGCTCAGATATGATCGCACAAAATACCTTTTTAATAAAAAGGTGTTGATATGGGTGACAGGAGCTTTCATAATCATCTTGGGGATAAGATGCAAACAAGACCAGGACATTGCGACTTACCACAGTCACATGTTAGAGACCATGTATATTATCATAGCAGCAGCTGAGGCCATAAGACAGCAGAGGTGCACTGAAAGATAAGGCTGAAATACAGTATGTACTGCAGAGCCACCCCAGAGGCAGTTCTCACTGCATAAAGGAAATGAAACAGCAGCCAGTCGCCCTTTCAAAGTTCACGGTCACAGATCTGCAAAGGACTCAGCCCATCCGTGACTCCGACACCGCCGTGTTCAGTCTACTGTGTGTTTGATGCACCAGAAAGGAGATCTGATAGGCTGTTTATGTCAGAGGCGGTGGGGGGGCATCAGCTGTCTGTAGGCAACCATAATCCAATGAAATGTATCCATCAACCCTTTCACACTCAGTCTATCCTTCATACTGCATACTTACTAACTCTCTCTAAAAGCACCATGTTAATGCATAATAAAAACTGACATTTTAAATGTCAAAAAAAAATGTGCTAGTGCAAACAAGATAAGGGAACTAACTCGCAACATGTAAAGAAAACTGGAATAGAAGGGTTAACATCTTCGAGAGCACAGCTTAAGAGATTTAAAATGTGGAATATCCACAATCTGTTGCGGATATTCAAAGAGTATCGATACATTTAGGGCTTAAATCAAAAAGAGTCAATTTTAGAAAACCAAGCACGTTTATTTTTCAACAGTAAGTGGTCTGCAGCAGCAATATCATCATCATCATCATCACTGTCAAAATGATAACAGCTGAGCCCTTCTTCTTCATCATGGGGATGAGGTAGTAGTCTGAGGGTGTCTCCCCCTTAGCCGCCATGTCCTCGTGGGCCTCCTTGGGTGATAAGCCCTGGAGGTGGAGGTAGCGGATGCCTGCACGAAGGTTGATGTCATCTACTTTCTTAGACAGTGATGACTTTGCAATATTCAATTACACAACCAAGAAATACTGCAAGTGTTACTAACTTAAAACCCTTCCGAACATGAACATGATGGATGTTAAAGACACATCTCCTTAGAATGACATTCAAATCCAGGCCATTGATTCATTTACTCTTTTCAGAAGAATAAGTTAGAGCTTCAGGCAGTGGCGGAGCTAGAATCTTTCACAATCAGGGGCCATAGAGGGGCCACATTTTTTACAGAGGGGCCAACTATATGTCCAACATTCCTGCACATTTCCTTATTCAGTAAGATGTATACACAGAATATTTCACCAGTCATTCATTGTTTGCTGTTGGCTCCATAGCTTTTAGTAAAGACACACATAATTGAATATATTATGCAAATTGTGCCTTTTTCAAGCACATTTTGTACATCAAAAAAGTTTAGCAATTGTAGAATTTTAAACTAGGATGCATAAATATAAAACATAAGAAACTTTTTTCCAATTATAAGACATAAAATCATTGAAAATTTTTTTTTACATTAAAGAAAATACTTACAGTATATACTATATTACAGCATACACAACAAAAAACTTGACACAGTCAAGTATTCAAGTTGTAAACAAACAGAAAACAAACAAACAGACAAGTGACAGGACAGGGGCACTTCAGGGGCCAATCAGATTTCAGCTGGGGCCAGTGCCCCTCTGAGTCCCGCCCCTGGATGCGCCCCTGGCTTCAGGAGATGTGAGATTACAATTCAACTTGTGAAAATATCCTACATTGACACAATATTGTGCTATCAATTAAATATTTATTACACAACCCATGACCACTATGTTATATTAAGCAGAGCAAAGATCTTTCCCCTGTGGGAACTAAACCGTGCTCTTATAATTTGTTTGCTCAGGCTGATGGGTCATTTGCTTTCCTAATGAAGAGTCCTTCCTTCTATTTGCTGCACTGATAATGGTGTTATTTGCATTACTTAAATACATGGACCAGTGCAAATCTGCTCTGGAAATCCCCCACTATACTAACAGATTATCTACCAATCACCCAGTTAGCCCAGCATGGGCTGCTGGGAGGGAGAAACTATGGCCATGCTCTGAACTGAGCTGCACCTCTGAGTACAGTTTAATTAAGAAGTAGTTAAATGACATGATCTGTACCATGTAATACCACTGCCTGATATCTACAAAGAAGACTTAATAGGTCACATTATAGGACAAAGCACATTCTTTTGAATGTCACTTTGTTATCCGTCTCAGACCTGCCGGTTATAATGACGCTGATTACAGGAGCAGCGTTGCAGTGATAACAACGATAAAAAAAATATGAATATTTGCACACTGGCCATCTGGTGAGAACTGTGTGTTCTAACTGATGCTGTTCAGTGAACCACACTGCATGTGCACATATGTGTGTGTTGTTGTAAAACAGCCTCACTGATAAGGTGTGTAAGTGTCTGCATGAACAGTTCAGAGCCTCCATGAAACAAAAAACAAAACAAAAAAACTGACACGCCACCAGGAAGACATTTCAAGACTTTGTTCAGACTCTGGCGCTGGCTAGGCTGTCTGTTGTCAAGACTCAGCTGTGTATGCTAACCAATTCATGCTAATATTTGAAGGCCACATTCCTATTGTTTAGTTCAGTCCATTACTTGAACAGCCACAGTAGGAAAAACTGTTGAAGTGAGCCACCTAGCTGCAATTTCAAGTCAGAGATATAAAGAATGTTTGACATTAACATGATAGATATTGTATTGTGTTTTATTATTTATATATATTTTACATAGTGTGCCAGCCGCCGTTCTCTACAGGTTTGTTGATACATGTTGTGATGCAGGAGTGTAATGCAAAAAAAACTCAACAACAACAAAAAAAACATATTTTTGTTTGTTTCTTTTTTGTGGTTTTTTGTGGTTTTTTCTCTCTTTTTCTTTGTGGATATTTCTGAAAAATTGCAAGGAGGAAAAAAAAAGAAGAGAAGAAAGGGAAAATCTTTTCAAAAAAATTTTTTATTTAAAAAATAATTTAAAAAAAATGCTCAACTGTAATGTCCTGAAAACTGCTGTGAACCATTTATTTACCAATATATGTGGCAGTGTTTTTGTTTTGTTGTTTAATTTAGCTTTTGATTTGTTTTTGTTGTTGTTTTCTGTTTATGTTTGTTTTGAATATAAATATGTAATATTTGAATATTATCACGCTGGTGTATTCTACAACAAACATGCTAACTGTTAGCATGTTTGGTTTTCTGAAATTGCCTGGGTCTGGAGAGGCAGAGCAAAAACACTGAGGGGAAAACTGATCTGCATGGTGGTAACATGAATCCTAACACACTGCAATGCTCACTTCCTGTTGGTATCCCTTAGTGATGGCTGCAGACAGAAAGGCCACACGAACCAGGGGTGCGGTGTCATTAAACTCGTTCGTAGTTTCTTCGGTGGACTGTGTGTCTCTGGAGATGTTTAAACTGACTCTGCGTGCTTAGAAAACAGTTTCCCCCAACAGTCACATTAGCAGCCAAGCGTTTGCCAGAGGGAGAGGTTTACAATGTAAACCATTTGGAAGATGCTTGCTGCTGTGTGAAAACTCTCTGCCAAGGTTCCGACTGGAAAACCAGTAAGGAACTTCCTCTAACTCACTGGCACTCCTCAAAATACATGTCAGTGCTGTGTTTGGTATCCGACACATCACGACTCTTGTGTTTTCTCTTTCGGCAGAATGTCAAATGTCAACATGGAGGGTGTACGGTTAAATAACAAGCCTGAAATACGACCTCTTTGATCGCCACGAACACACACACACAGAGAGAGAGATAGACGGCATGCCGAAGACAAAAGGTTCTGAAACTAATTGTGTCGCGTTGTTGTAGCAATTAAACTGGTTTATAAGAGTGCATGGAGCAACAGCAAGACAAGGAACCTGTTCTCCCAAAGCCTCAAAGCAACACCGGTCTGTATTGATAGGGTTGTGTGAGGATAAGACGAGGACCAGCGAGGCCACAAACTACAGGAGACGACTATAACAAGGACAGCGTCCTCCTAATCTGAGCGCTTTGCCCGTGTCGTAACGGTTTGACCATCGTTACACTCGTCTCCTGTGGTCTGCGGCTTCGACTGTTCCTGTCTTATCAACAAAGAATCATAAAAAATGTCTTGTTATTATTAATAAAATGGAGAACTGCTTTTCTAAATAGGACTGGGTGGGTATCTGGTGCAAGTTAACACCTTTTTAAAGCTGCAATAATGGACTTTACAGTAACAATGGCTCAAACGGTGTAACGAGGAGGGTTCCTGTAGTTACGTGCCCGAGATCGTGATACAAAATGAATGCTGATGTTACTCAGTGGCTGCTGGGTGTCTAAATAAGCATCTGAATGCTAACACGTCCAGCATATAAGCTTTTGTTAATGTGTTTTACAGCTTGTTCCACTGAGCCCAAGTGACCAAAACCTATCTATAAAGCTTTAATACCAGCGTTTGCTCAATATAGACAAATTTTTCTATGCAAAACTTTTTTTGTACGGAATTATCAAAAACTTTCCTGTTCACAAAAAACAAACAGCAAAATTATCGACAAATTAGGAAATACCAAAACGAGACTAAGGCATTGACAGCTTTAACGCTGTGTTCCATAACATAAGTACAGATCTGAAAGGAGGAGAAGGGGTCAGACTGTCAGCTGATTGTTCCCATGTCAGCTGATTAGCATCAGCAGTCGAATTTCCAACCAGTGTCTCAGGGCCGTCTTTTTAAAACATGCTCTACATTAAACAGCAAAGGGTTCTCCGGCCTCCCTGCGAGAAGGGAGCCAACTTTCATTCATTACTTAAGAACGAAGGGGAAACAACCTGCCAGCTGATATCTATTATCACTATATTACTATACATAGTTCCAACAGCCATTATTGGTTTGCACTCCGTCGCTTAACCTGCAGGAGCCATCAAACACATCCATGTGCTGTGCAGCATATGGAAATGCATAGTGAACAGATACAAGTGAAACTCTCCTACTGTGCATGATTAAGATAATATGCAGTCATTTATTTAAAAAAAAAAATCAAAGGAAATGTTGTATATATTTTAGCTTTCTTCTAACAGAATAAATACATTTTTTTCAAGTCTTTCTTCCTGGAATAAACGACAGAAAAGTAGCCAACGGGTTGATGGATCCGCTTCAGTGTGTAAATATTTAGCTGAAATCATCTGTATTATCTTATTATAGCAGATGAAAACATTTTTTTTTTAAAAAAGCCTCTGACGGATCGAAAATCAAAGTTTGAAAGAACAGCTGAGCCAAAAATGAAAATTCAGTTTTGCTGTCACCTAGAAGCATATGTACAACTTCCTCCTACCTCCCTCCTTCCTCCTTTAGCTTAGAGCCTATAGTAGAGATTTCAGGTTGAAATAAGGGAGCATGGAACGTCTTTTCCAAATCAACTTGAGGTCTCAGGCCTTCTGGAGACTTGAATTTGCAGCATTTAGCTGGACGGAGTTATCAAAGTCAACGTTTTTGAGGACTAAGAAACACCCAACCGTCTCCCAGCGTGGAGGAAGTAGATGATGAGCTGTTCATTTGAAGAGTTTCAGGTCTTATGCTGTCCTTTTGCTAAATAACAGTATGTCAAAACCTTTTTCTAAATAATCTGAAGTGATTAGATTTGTATCTTTTTTCCCTTCCTGTCTTGTCACCGGGGGCCTGGGGTATTTGAAGCCGGTTCCCCCCCTCCAGGCCTGAGGGGCGCCTGTGCAGCATCTGGGTGACTTAGAAACAGCTGTGTTTTCACAGATCTGACTGAGGGTTTATAGCTGCTCCTATGGCCAGGCTGGGTTCACTGGGCCTGTTTAGCTTTAAAAAAAAAAAAGAAAAGTAAAATCTCACGTCCTCTCTTCTCTCACTGTCCCACAGAAACACTACAACTGTCCCTGCTTCTCCTCTTGTTCTCAGGGAATGTATACAGTGCACTTGTCTAACATGTCTGGCCAAGGATCTGGGACTATAAGTATCTAACTATAAATACATAAATTTCAATTTCAAATCCCACATTTTATATTAGTGGCTGCTCAGACGCATAAGAGCCTTCTGTTAATACTCAGAGACAAACAACGATGCACGAGTTGTTCGAAGTGCGTGATGGCGTGATGAAGCAATAAATAATAAAAATAAAAATAACAACTTCCTTTAACAGCATCTCACAAAGACAAGGCTGTTGATTTTTGGCACAAATTTGTAATCTTGTGTTATATTGTGACTAAAAAGAACTGTTATGAAAACATTATTCATCCACTTATTTAGTAACTTCCTGGACTGGCTGTAAATCCAAGTGTTTCACCTTTAAAAAACCCAACACAAACTAAATAATAACTCACCCATCAGTGAATAATTACCATCCACCGCAGCTGAAACACAACATGATACTGACTTCATATGTTCTCGAACGTCCCGTTTAGTTAAACCAGCTGATCTCTCCTCCAGAAAAGAAACAAAACAAAAAAAACACTGGATGAGCACTGAGATCATTTAATCTGGTTTATTCTGCGTCTAGATAGACAAAAATCTGCCAGTATTACATGAAACGGTGGTAAGGATTCAACACATTGTGATGAATTGTGATACTCATTTTTTTTTCCCCTTGGGGTTTAACACAAGGGATATGAGCTTCAGCTCATCTCGTCTCAGCTGACGTCGCTGCATTGGAGAGCAAGCAGCTGTGGATCGGGGGGTGGAGCAGTTGTCCACTGATCGGAAGGTCTGTGGTCGCATCCCCTAAAAGAGGGCGAGATACTCAACTCCACACTGCTCACGATGTGCTCTTAAGCACAGGATTAGAGCCGACTGACACTCAGGCAGATTACTCAGCGTTCTCTGGTCACATGACCCGGGACCTGCATGCCAGGCCAGAGGCAGCGGAGGAGGTCATAGAGCTCGGTGCTCCTCAGGACTAACCAGTGGATTAGAGCCAAACAAAGTGTTAACAATAACAGGGAGGAAGTTCAATGTCCTCCACAGTAGGAGGAGTTCTGTCGAGTACTGTTTGTGTACAATTCTGAGGTACTTTATGCAACTTTATACTATCTGAAATACTACTGGACTCCCTTTCCATTTCATTAAATATTCCTTCAGTGCACATACAGTAAACTAGGGCTAAGGTTGTCTTACTGTACATACTTTAAAAAACAACAACAATCACAGCATGACTTCGAACATACATTATAATTTAAAGCAGATAATCAACCATACGTTCGTGTAATTACACTTTATGAAAGGTGCCCCGGTAATCTCAGATTGGGATCATAAATCCTTCAGAGAATATGCCGTCGTGGGCGACTAGAGTTAAACATGGGGAGCTATTTTCCGGAGGATTCTCAATCAAAATAAATAAAAGTGGAGGACTGAGGAAAGAACTGATGGGCTCACAAGAAGCCTGTGTCTTATGCAGGAAAAGGGCGCCCTCTCCTGGGAAACAGTGGTAAAGATTTCTAATTTATGAGTTATGAGTTAGTGTACAGACATGTACAGTATAAACATCTTCCTGTGGGCAAGATTCGTGTCTCCAAAGAGCTAAACCATCTCTAAAAATAGAAAGATTCAAGATTTAAGTGACACTTTATGATAGTTTAACAAGGAAGAAATCTTTTCACTCTTACTTCAAGGGAAAGAGGCACAGATTGAAGAGCGAGAAATCCCCCCCATTTCAACCAGCGCTCTTCCCCTTCTTTGCTCTCTCAGGGTGAGAGAGAGAGAGAGAGAGAGAGAGAGAGAGAGAGAGAGAGAGAGAGAGAGAGAGAGAGAGAGAGAGAGGCATCTGACCAAACCCAGATCAAACTGTTAAGATACAGGACTGTTAAAATACAATATAATATAACCCACGACAGATTTTAGATAAAACTGTCTACTTCCAACTGTTTAGACAAAGTAGACTCGTTATTATCACTTCCTGTATTGTAAAAAGAAATGCTAAGAAAACTCACATCGACCTGTAAAAGCCAGGAAGTGCTGATCAAAAAAAAACGAACCGTGATCCTGCTTCATGAATACATCGCCTTACAAAAGATCATTTGTTACCAGCTGGTCGCCGTATTGTTTTCCTGTTTAAGAACGGATGAGTGAAAAACCAAGCACCAACTCTCTGTACGTCACCACCAGCCGGACCGTTTAGAACACTTTTTTTTTTATTTAAATTTCTACCTTTTGAGCAAAAAAAAAAAGGAAATACCACAATCATTTCTCTCTACTTTCTCTCATCATGTTGCACCATTTTTTTCTCCATACTGTAGCTCAGTTTTATAACAAGACCATCTTTCCAGAAAATGCTTCTTTAGGCAAGAGAGGACTCTGGTATGGAGCTGGTACAGGAAGGCTCACACTGAAAAGAGTTACAGGATGGTTTGACTAACTTTTAGGGGTCATTTTCAGGTTCAGTAGACTGTTTTAAGGAGCCCATACTTCCCTCTGACAGCATGGATTCACTGACCTGTACTTTCCAGTCCTGACTTGAACGCCTTTCATTCCACAGCGTTGGGCTCCACCGACATCGTTCACCAGATCGTCCCCGATCATCAGCACCTGCAAGCGAGGAGCGTTTTTCATTTAGTTTAGCAATATCTTTATTTCTTCCACGAGTGCCAGCTGCCTCCTCCGGCTTGTTCCTGGCTCTACCTGAGCATCATCAGCACCTTGGCCGACCCATTTCTCACACTGCCCTCCTTTCTCCGCGTGTTTCTTTTCTTTTCTTGTTTTAAAAAAAAACAACTTCTCAGCCATCCTCTCCTCTGACCGGGTGCTTGTTCTTACATAAGTTCAAATATAGACAGTAGTGATACGTCACAGTGTTCAGACTGGAGATTCACTGAGATGAGCAGGGTTCAGGGTTTCTAATTTTGCACTGTATGTGGGGGAGAATTGTAAAAATGTAAAGTCACAGATCCAAAACATTGTTTGCTTAGTTAACTCTTCACATGCCACCATGTCAGTCACATCAGCTCTTTAGCGTTTTAGTGTTTTTTTTTAATGCATGCAAAGCATACCTTCTATCTGCTGAAAACTTATCAAAACGTATCCTGCACTACGTTGCATTCTGTATACATTCTGTATACATTCTGTATACATACGGCGTCCTCTGCTGTTACGTACCTCGTGTGGCTGCAGCCCCATATCACTCAGAACACTCTGGAAGAACACTGGGGATGGCTTTCCGACCACTTCGGCCTTTAAATCACAGGCATACTGGAACAAAACAATCATTTGTTATTATTCGTGGATACGAAAGTGTTGTTATCACATCTTAATAAACGTATCAGTACCAATGATGCACCTACTGTACCTCCAGAGCCTTCATGAAAACCCCAACGTCTAGTTTCAAACCGTCCGTCTCCTTGTAGTACCTCCTATATGAGAGAGCAAAACATCACCGATGTTTTGTTTTGTTCTGTGAAGACATTTTAGATTTCACACTACTTCTAATGGAGAATATAACAGTGAGTAGCTTTTACTACGCTCTTACCCCTGGCCCAGAGAGAACAGAACTGGTTTCTCCAGCTCTATGAGGACCCCGAATGCCTCGTTCAAGTTCTGGTAGGAAAATTTTTCAGCTGCGTCTCCAATCACCACACAGTTTGGGTTGGTCGTATCGACGCCGTCAAACTCGGGGAGAAGTGCTGCAAAAGCATAAACACACAGTTTAATGTTTTTTTAGGCCTCACTTAAAGAATAAGTATTTTGATATTCTTTATTTTTCATATTAAAAAGAAAAAAAAAGCTAAAAACAAACAAGTATTGTCTGTGTAGTTTACATGAATCAGTTTATTCCTCTGTGCCACAGACGTCCAATGTTGTAAAAAAAAGAAAAAAAGTATCACTAACAATAACACGAAAGTAAACAGCATGGAAATGGCAGTTTATTGATTCTATCCCACACAGACTATGATGCTGCTGGAGATACCAACTCGTGCACCAAATCTGCACCTAAAGATTTGGCCGTTTGTGCAAGATTTGTTAAAAACTACAGAGCTGTTTTAAGAAATAAGTAATCTTTATATTTCAAAGTTTCAATATTTACATGTTTAGTGGGAGACAATGGACAGACAGGCACGTAATCTGAAAGCATAGAGATGAACTAACATCCGTTGTTTTGGTTTTTTCATGGGATTTGAGGACAATAACAAAAATCTAAAATATCCATAGCCTTATTCTATAACTTAAGTTTTGAGGCATTTATGTTGTTAAATTGTTTATTTTTTCATGTGCACTTGAATGGACACTGGTTTAAGTATTTAAAAACTTTGTCCACCTGAATATTTTTTAGGTGCACCACCATGAATAAAACATACACTGAGGATAAGGAAGGGTTAAAATGCTAGTTTTCACAAGTACAGCTGGCTGCAGCCTGCAGAATGGTTGGAAAATCGAATCTAAAAATCGAATAAATAGATAACGGAGATTTTGAATATAACAAAAATATCGATGGAACACTATCGGTGTTTTTTCTCCATACACCAAAACTCAACACTAGCATGTCATCACAACCGATTTTTAGCAGAGCTGCATTCAAGTACTCCTCATTATTGATTGAATTTAGAGCACTTACCATCATAGACCAGCAGGTGGGGCCGTAAACCCCTGTCTTTAAGTACCGCTACGACTGCAGGGGCAGGAGAGAAGACCTCTGACACCGATATGTCAAAGCCCAGTCTTTGCAGCTTAGCCACAAACATCGGTCTGGCGGCCTGGGTCTCATTGGTGCAGAAGCGCAGCTGCAGGTCGGATGCTTTGAGCCTTTAAAAAGGGTGTAGGAGTGGAGCACAGCGTTAGCGGCAACGCAATGACGCTATGATGAAAACAGCTCCCTCAATGTTAAAGGACACCTTTAAAACACAGATTTGTAATGAATTACTGATTAGTTTCGATAAGTTAGCAGCAGAGTGTATTTATTTTTGCCTCATAGGTTTTGACAAGTCAGGTCTGGACAAACAAATAGCTAAAAACTATATGAAAGTCTAAAGCGACTCACTAATAATCCACTCACTTTTTCACAGCTTCAACCGAACCCGGAATAGCGACCCCGCCGCCCTCCCCGCTGTCATATAAAACGCCACATAGGTCCAATATGACACCTTTCAAACTTTTCGAACAGACTGGCCAGCTAGTGTCAGCCATGACGAAATGTTAGCCTCAAAGCGCATGCGCGACAGCGAGACAAATTTACAAATCCTACTACTGTGAAGGCATGACCCACCCTACTCTGGCCCTGATTGGCTAGTACTAGTTTGCTGAGGTTTGAGCATGGGGAGTGATGATTGGTTAGAGTCCGAGTAAGAATATCGGAGTAAGCCAACCAGAGACAGAAGAGGGCGGGTCATGGCATCCCCGTAGTAAATTCGCATTTCTTCTTCTTCTTCTACTACTACTTCTTCTTCTTTGAATTTTTAGCAGCAGTCGGTATGTTTATCTGTGCAGTACGGTCACCTCCTGGATCATATAATCACGCCATCAAGTTTATAGTTTATCATTTAATCCAGTATCATTAAAAAACATTATATATATATGTGCGCGCGTGTGTGTGTGTGTCTTTTTGTATTTTACCGCAAGATACCTATCTCAAAAGCTGTCAGCAGATATTTTGTATAAAATTTTGTGTATGGGCAAATCTTGGGCCAAGGAAGTGTTAATTAAATTTTTTTAGCAGATCTGGGTGTAGATGCAGATTTTGGATCACCTTGCCCTTTCTTCAATAGTGTAAGATAGGACTATAACATTTTTTTACCAATATCATGAAAAATACTAAAAGGCCAATGAAAATAATAATATTCAGGCGTAGACAACATATGATGTTCTGCCACTATGCTCAATTGGATCCGGATCGTGATCCTACTCGCTCAACTGTTCTCAGGGGATTGAATATTACCAAGCACATTTCAGTTTACATAAATTCAAATGAATCATTTGCAAAACTATAAGCAGAGTACAGCAGCTTTGAAAATAATCTCAATCAGAAACCATAAAATGTGTTTCCAAGGATGTTACTGGAAAAAATCTTTTTGTACTGATATGGATAGACCATAAGCTCTATCATAGGTGAATGTGAGCAAACTGGTATGAAAATCACCTAAGTTCAAACGCTAAATATAATCTGCATAACAGCCACCTCTCCCGTTTTCTCCAAGTCATACACGTCATACAGAAGCAATTCCCCCCCCCATCTTCCTAACTGCCCCCCTGAATCTGACATTGACCAATTCCTTACTCTCAACTTCAACCTGCAGAAGGGGATTATATCAATTACTTGCGGCATGATTGACTCTTCGAGCCCATCTGCATGCCTCAAAGGGTCATAGGAAGGTGATCTGGAGCTGTGAACTCAGCTGACTAGTGGAGTGACATTCCTCGTCCATATTTGTTGGGCATGGCCTAATTCAAGGCAAGATTTTACACAGAGCGCACTTCACCGATGCTAGATTAGCGAGGATAAAGGTTAAAAGATGGTGGGAGGGTGGGGTAAGATGGGGAGTGGGAAATACGGATGGACGTTATAGAGCAGACTGATTCTTTCTGTTGCATTTCCTTTTATGTCTGATGTATCTGCTATACAGAAAATAAATAAGTCTTTACTGGCTAGGTGTGTGTAGATATCCAATCCTTAGTTCGAGATAATCAATAACTTTGTAGATAAACTAAACTCACAGAACATGTTCTAGATTAGGACAGCAGATTTTTACAGTGAAATGTGTCCTATCACCATTAAACCTATACTCTTGAGATATGATAGGTTGATTTGGAGCTGCCTCCCCGACACACCCACCTGTATCACAGCCAGGAGCTAAACTGGACTTCCTATCAGATGATAGTCTTGGTGAACTACAACCATCTGCCAAACCATTTTATACTATATTCTAACCTTACAGTATCATAGCACATAAACTGATGTTCTCCGTAGTTTAAACTGTCTAAACAGTGGCCAGTCAAAATTTAAAATTTTTTTGGCTTCTTGCCTGCAGCCTGAAGAGCTGGCAGACTCCCAACACGCCTGTTACCACTGTCAGACATGGCAACAAACTGATCCCTGCAGCACTATTTTATTAATTTGAATGAACAGTCATACCAGTGATATTTTCTGTTTGCAGCATTAATTTATTAATTTGAATGAACAGTCATACCAGTGATGTTTTCTGTTTGCAGCATTAATTTATTAATTTGAATGAACAGTCATACCAGTGATATTTTCTGTTTGCAGCATTAATTTAGTAATTTGAATGAACAGTCTTACCAGTGATATTTTCTGTTTGCAGCATTAATTTATTAATTTGAATGAACAGGCATAGCAGTGATATTTTCTGTTTGCAGCATTAATTTATTCATTTGAATGAACAGTCATACCAGTGATATTTTCTGTTTGCAGCATTAATTTATTAATTTGAATGAACAGGCATAGCAGTGATATTTTCTGTTTGCAGCATTAATTTATTAATTTGAATGAACGGTCATACCAGTGATATTTTCTGTTTGCAGCATTAATTTATTAATTTGAATGAACCGGCATACCAGTGACATTTTCTGTAGCTCTTTCTTGTTGTAAATGTGGGGACATGACACAGATCTGTTCACAGGGATGTCAGATACGGGTCACATCAGGAGATAAATGTGAACAGTCGGAGCGACAAGCTCAGACTTGAGAAAAAAAACCTAAAAAAACCAACAGAATTACTTCCCCTTCCGCAGCGGTGTGTAGAGCACGAGAGGACTATCTCTGCAATCGATGGAAAAGTTGCAACATTGAGGAGGTGTGTCCTCTGACGTAGTCACGCCTCTTACGTCACCGTCCGCACACCCAGGTTGTCACGGCCATATAAATCAGCTCCAATATCAGTCAGGACAGACAGCCACATCATCCCTAGAGGGTTCTAACTTCGCTTCACGTATTTCTGGTATTGTTCGAATTTACTTCACGTCTTTTTCCTGCTTTAAAATGCTTGTTTGATTATTTAGAAGACTAAAAAAAAGCGAATTTGCTAATGCTAATTGAGCTAGCGCTGCCTAAACGGGCTGGTGTCATGTATACATTATATAATAACACCGTTTAAAACTAGCAGGGGGTTTAAATGTTTCGTTCACAGTAAAAATGGTACAGGAGATGGTTTGGAGTTACATGGGAATTTAATTTCGGTCTTTATTTAGTTCGTGGCTGTGATACAGGTGGGTGTGTAAGGGGAGGCAGCTCCACATCAACCTATCATCTCTAAGTGGTGTCGGGACACGTTTCACTGCACGGATCCACTAATCTCATGTAACCCTGTGCAGTTTCTGGTGTGTTTGCTGCCAGTATTTGGTCACACAACCAAGTAATCGATCATCCCAAAAGTTAAATATTGGATGTCTCATGTTCACACTGAGGTTTCTTTCTAGATTCAACACAACTGTATGTACACATAGCTGGCCAATAAAGTCTGTTATTCTTGATTCTAATTCCTTTCAAAGCTGCAGTTCTCTTATGATTTTTGCAAATGATTCAAAGGGGGGAACTAAAATGTCTCGGGTAATATTTAATCCCCTGCAACAGCTGAGTGGCAGAATAAAAGCTTACTGTGTTGTATTTGGCAGTTTTTGTCAAATTAACACGCCTTTCAGATTGTGATCATCCTCAAACTATTTGCCAAAACCCATCTATCAAAAGGTCCATGCATGATGAAGGCCCCCCGTCTCCGTCACACAGTAAGAGAGTAGCAGTGAACTCCAACAAATGGTCAATAAAGGTAAACAACAGTGAGGGGAAGGTCAGTCTGATGGCCACCAAATACAAAAGCCTGGATGTCACAGTTGAGTTGGTGCTGTAGGATTTGTTAACTCGCCACCCAGCAGATGTCTTTTCCTCTATTGTGTTGAACGTGAAAGAGAAGCATTGTTCAGCAAACCTGTAAAGCATTGTGTGCCTTTTGGAAGCCCACACAGCGGTTCATAAGAGCACGAGGCTCAGCCTTGTGCAGACAGAGATTTGGTTTTATAACACAAACAGGACTTTTTGATCACTGGTGTTAGTGTTGCTGCACCTGTCATGCAAGTTTCCCCAATTATGAGGTTCATTCTTTTGAATCCAGTTTCTTTGTTGACTTATTCATTTACTGTTAGATGGTTATTACAACTGCGTCCAGGAAAATCTATAAAGGCCGACTGTTGTTTCAACCTTTTTACTGGAAGTGTGTTTAGCTCAAAACGTGTACCCGGCAGGGCTTCAACTAACTCTTATTGTTTGTTCCCAATTACAGATTATTTTCTTTAATTATAATCTGGAATATTCAATAGCCTTTTACAGCAATTTGAATAAATTTCATAAAACAGATTCACCTTTTCTGCCCTACAATTTGAACAAAAGCATAAAAACTTGTCACCTTTTTAAAAGCTTTAAAAACGGCTTCTCATCATTTTGAAAGTGTCGTGATGGAATTTTTTTTTGCCAAAACTAAAACCCATTTGATAACATTCAGCCTCCAAATCTCCCACAGACAAAGCAACACGTAACCATAAACGGGATGATTCTGCAGTTCAGCCGCAGCCTGAGCCGTATTGCCCCCATTTTCGGTCGCGGCCTCCATTCCGGTTCCCCTTCGGCCTCCGTCGCCGCCTCCAAGCTGACTGCTGAACGTCCGCTCACTTCAGAGGAAATCTACGCCCGTGAGGAGAAGTACGGAGCACACAATTACCATCCCCTGCCTGTGGCCTTGGAGAGGGGGGAGGGTGAGTAATTTTCTTTGAAATGATACAGATCACTTATGAATCACTGGACGATGCTTAGCTTTCTTCTTTCTTCCTATAGGCATCTATGTGTGGGATGTGGAGGGCACCCGATATTATGACTTCCTGAGTGCCTACAGTGCAGTAAACCAAGGCCACTGTCACCCAAAGATCATAGCTGCGCTCAATGCCCAGGCCTCCAAGCTCACCCTGACTTCCAGAGCATTCTACAACAATGTGCTGGGAGCCTATGAGGAGTACATCACCAGGTTGTTTGGTTATGACAAAGTCCTCCCTATTAATACAGGTACAGTCGGGGAAACACCCACTGCTAACCACATGAAACCTCTTCATTATCATGAGACTGACATTTATTTCTTTTGTTACAAAAAAGGTGTTGAAGGCGGTGAGACGGCCTGCAAGCTTGCTCGCAAATGGGCTTACAATGTAAAGGGGGTCCCCAAAAACAAGGCCAAAATTATTTTTGCAAGTAAGTAACAGTTCTATCTTGTGGCGTCACATAACAGCAATGCAGCTCTGGATTACTGTAATTATCCTTGTTTGCATGATACAATGGGTATCGATTATGTAATTTTTCATAACAGCAAAACCTGCACCGACTCGCTAATGATGAGAGTTCTAACTTGTTTGATGTCAGTCTGAGTAGCAAAGCAGCGCTGTGTGCACAACTCAACTCTTAATACGTCACAGAAAAACAAACAAACACAGAAGCACGACTCTGGAAAATGAGCTAATTGGCTATCCTGGGGGCTCTTTCTGATTAGCCTCACGCTACTACTGTAGCTCTCCATCTACACCTGACATTAAAACGGTTTCAGCTCGTGCAGCCGACTGGAACCCTAATCTAGGCTAAGTGGCCTGCAGGATTTCAAATATCCTGCATCTTTTAAAAGATGCAAACTTGAGAAAAATGCCACCTGTTCCTCTCTCAATTTTAGATGGGAACTTCTGGGGACGCACACTGGCAGCTATCTCCAGCTCCACAGACCCCAGTAGTTACGAAGGCTTCGGTCCTTTCATGCCTGGCTTTGGGCTCGTCCCATACAATGACACTCTTGCTCTGGAGGTACAGCTTTTGACTATCTTCCAGAAATACTGTACAAAATCTAATCATGTTGGTTTCTACTTGTTTCAGTCATTGAGACAGTTCATTGGAGTGACATTTTTTTTGTGTTTCATGCCATCACAAGTGGCTAACGTATGGCCTAGAAGGAAGACGTTT